>CADEHL010001172.1:1385249-1950249 GCA_902827135.1 Harpagifer antarcticus | reverse complement strand
GCTGAATGATCTGGCCTCATCCGTTACCTAACAGTTTTGATCCAAGTGAAATATCATTTAACATCGACGCTCACGGAAATGACTGCAGGCCTAAAAGGGAGAGCCACATCATCTGCAGGAACTTGTTCACTCTCGTGTTACTGACAGATAAATATGACGTAACTTCGGATCTATTTTATGTCATTCAGAATGCACAAGTATCAATTTCGTTTATCGTACTAGCTGAAATATTTCACCTAACAACCTTTGCAAGTTGGTGCTAGTTTAATTTCAAAATGAGTTATAAATGTTTGTGTACATGTTAAATGCTTGTTTGTAAATGAGCATCCTCTTGAAAATGTGTAACCTATCAATAAACAATATGCTCTTTTTACTCAAGTTTATATTTAGCTTTAAAGACACGTACTCTTGTTGATCCATTCAGGTATTTGAGAGGCACTTTGACGTCAGAGTTTTGTGAATCGGTCGCTAAAAAGGAATCACATCCACAAGTAACGGCACCGAAAAATGGAATGAAGACAGATAATAAAGCAACATCATGGTTTGTCTTATCAGAATGCACATTTTGTCTTTACTCGTGTTAAAAGGTTGCCTTTCGGCCGGCAGTCAAGAGTTAGATGCCGGGGTGATGATGCAGTGCTGCTAGAGGAAGGTCATTCAACAGTGTTTGTAATAACCTTGTGGGGGGGGTTGAATCAGACCGGCCAGTGTCAGGGTGAAGATTGATTGGTGAAGGGTGAAGTGACTCCAGCTTAGCAGGGAAATGCACATACACACACAAACACACTCACACACACACACACATGTACACTGTTGGGGCCGTCAGACCTCAGCCTCTATGAGGTGATACAGACTCCTAGTGGGTGGCAGATGGAGGAAGTGTGTTATTATGGTCCCACCCTGTGTTCTGGCCAAGACCTGCAGGCGTGGACAGCAACACCAAACTGTTACTTCATAACCCCAGAGAGTGAGGGAATCTTACATCTTGTCTTTAACCCACATTTTAGAAGAGTTATTCACAACGTCGTATCTTAAGCTGCTTATTCCAAAATGATGCATTAATGTTACTGCTGTAGATGTTGAAGGCTGTGCTAATGTTGCACGGTTAGGTCAAATATAAATTCTCAAGCCCAGTTATCATTGTTAAGCAGACATATTTTAGGTTAAGCACACAGAAATCACGAAGGCCAGCAACTCAAAAGCATTTCGACCACAATGACATGTATATAGAGAAGTTCATTTACAATTTTGGGGTTAAATTAGCTCTGGATTGTTTGTCTATAGTATTTCGTTTTTTATTTTATTTTGGGATTTGTGATTTTCCTGTCGCGTACTCTCCTGCACACGGAGCTCAGAGGTCAGCGACAGAGCAGCTGTCCTGTGGCTGGCTGGGTTTCACTGTTGGGCTCAAGAGCACAACAGCAGGATTAGATTTATGTCAACACACTGGGCTCCAGCCAAAGGTTTCAGGCTGAGAGATGATCATCCACCTCTCAATGCACATCATCACTTAACCTGAGTGACATACTGAGAGAATATAGAGAGACTTGACCGAGAGATAATAGTGTAGTTGATAATATATATCAAAGTACTGGAAATGTGTACGTTTGTAGAGAATAGTAGTAAGAGGAGCAACAATTTGCAAATTCCATGCTGCCTAAGATCTGCATTACGGCTGAAGCAAAACATCTCTTTTTGAACAGCAGCCCAAAACTCTCCTAAAAGTAAAACCCTAGTCCCATCCTATTGATAGTCTACACCTCCACCGCCCCCCCCGCCTCCTGCTGTCCGGTCAATTAAGATCAATCAACCCAATCTCCCATATCGACCTCCTCTGTACAGTAACACAGTCATTAGACACGCTGCTGGCCCGCTTCCAAAATGTAAGGAAACATTTCACAGGGAGGTCATGGAGGGCAAACAAAAACTCCAGAGGGAGGAGCAGAGCTTCAGATCTGCGGGGTGACCTTGATGGATACCAGACAGTGAGAGGGGGGTAACATCACGGTGTGTGTGTGTGTGTGTGTGTGTGTGTGTGTGTGTGTGTGTGTGTGTGTGTGTGTGTGTGTGTGTGTGTGTGTGTGTGTGTGTGTGTGTGTGTGTGTGTGTGTGTGTGTGTGTGTGTGTGTGTGTGTGTGTGTGTGTGTGTGTGTGCGTGTGTGTGTGTGTGTGGTTAGTGATGTCTCATTCTTTTCATTTGCAGAAACGACTGTCCTGGGGACTGTGTGTGTGAGTGTTGTGGTGTGTCAGGGAGGAATGAGGTGGGGTGTGGGGGTTAAGTATGAAGGAAATAAAGCCATTCAAGTGTCATAAAGTGCTTGGTCAATCAAGACCACCCCATGCTAGGCACCTCATGTCATTTGCTGTGTGTGTGTGTGTGTGTGTGTGTACACATACACATCCACACACACACACACACACACACACACACACACACACACACACACACACACCTCATACATTAGAGGGAACACATTTGGTAAACATTTACTGTGATTTCAACATTAAGGATCTCTGTTTATTGACATCTTGCCACTAAACTGCACATTCTCTTAACCATCCCAATACAACTTTGTAAGAAATGACCCCTCTGATGATTCAGGACTCACTCGTTGCTCTATATTCAATTTTTAAAATCCTTATTGGAAATTTGACATGAACGCACAAACATGCAGCTGTCTGACAGCTGGGTGCTGCAGAGTTAACCTCACCTGCCTGAGCAGCAGATTCTAACATTGAAGGCAAAGCGCTGAAAGACACCATCAGTCCTCTGACATGTTTGTCTACTCATTTCCATTTGCCTCACACAGAGGTTACTTCTGCTGAAGTAAAGCAAAATGTCAACTTTTAAATCATTGTCATATTTCAGTCTATCACTTCCTGTGTTTGCACAATGTATTTTTTTACTAGCGCTACAGTTACTATGGCTTATTTGGGACATAATCCCTTATTACTTTACATAATGTCAAATGTGTGAATGAAACCAGTAAGACTGGAGTGTTTGAAAAGAAAGATATCGATGGTGCAGCTTTTAAAAACCTAAATATAGCTGCTAGCCGTGGTATCTGTTTCTCTCTGTGAGCCTGTGTTGACTTTAAGGCTGAACAGTTGGGACACCAATCAGACTAATCGTCCATTTTGACCATCAAAGCCACCGGCAGCCGGTTTGGTTTATTACTATCGCCGCAGGGCTCCGTTTGGCCTGAACACCACACCAACTGTGGCATCATCTGTAACCACCACCACCCTGATTCTCTCACTCTTACTCTCTCTTTTTCCATCCCTTCTACAACCTCCTGGCTTTAACACTCTTCGGTCCCTGGGGTGTGAGAGGGATCATAACAATAGTTGCCATGGTAAGCTAGCAGCAGGAGCCCAAACACACCTGATGACGCTAGTACATCATTTATTTTTCTCTGTCTCTTTCCTTCCACTGTTCTTCCTCCATCCCTCAAATCCTCCTCATTTTACAAAAACACCATCTGCTTTTTTGCCCTATTTCACTCTCTGTTTTGTTTTGAGTTCCTCCTGCACGTACAGCGTATAATCCAGAAAAATGCGGTTCAGGGCTCAGATCATATTTGGGCTCGCTGACCAGACACAACTTGCCCGCCCCCATCTGTTGCCCTCGTTCCAGACACCCATGTGTACACAAGTATGACTATGACACTTATAATGTACAGCAAACAACGCTGCATTAACCCAAAAAAGAAAACAACAGCCGCGGAGCTGCTGACCTCACAGATGTGCCGAGAGGGACGCACACTAATCCTCCCTTCCCCGCAAATTACCACACACACACACACACACACACACACACACACACACACACACACACACACACACACACACACACACACACACACACACACACACACACACACACACTCACTTCAGGGGACATTACATTGACATACATGCATTTCCTGGAGACTTATCCTAACCTTAACCATAACCAACACATGCCTAACCCTAACCCTTAACTTTAGCCTAATCCTAACCCTAATCCTAAAAAAGTCTTCACCCTAAAATTAATGATTCCCCTCATGGGGACCTCCAATTTGTCCCCATAAGGGAGGCAAGTCCCCACATGTGACAGTGTAAACAGATTTAGGTCCCCACAAGTATAGTAATGCTAGGCCACACACACACACACACACACACACACACACACACACACACACACACACACACACACACACACACACACACACACACAGAGTCCTGCCCCCCTCAGTGTCCCATCACTCAGGGACAGTCGGGTTAAATCCACACTGACGGGTCAGTCTCTCCTCACTGTCAGGCCAAGCTGTCAGGGCCAATTTGACTGTGAGAGACACCACATATGTTATGTTGGTAAGTGTGTGTGTGTGTGTGTGTGTGTGTGTGTGTGTGTGTGTGTGTGTGTGTGTGTGTGTGTGTGTGTGTGTGTGTGAGTGGGTGTGTGCTTGGGTGTGTGCCTGTTCTGGCAGAGAGATGGGCACAGGGGTGTGAACCACAGTGTGAGCTTTGTGAAGCTGCAGTAAAGTGATGTGTTATCGTCGGAAATATCACCTCCACCGCATTTTACACACATTTTTGTTTTGTATTTGTTAATTTTCTTTGTTTATTACCAAAACCTCTCAAAACCACTACTACTTAACACGTTTTTTTTTTACTTTGGTTGGTGGGCCCATGGATCAAGAAATGAGATCTTAGTTTCTGTAAATATCTTCTCTCATAAAGGGCTGTACGAAGCACAGAAGGGATATACGTTCCTGGATTGATTGCTTTGCAAAAATATATTGGTAAATATATTGTTAAGGTGATTCTGTAAAAATATGATTTGTGACACTACAGCAAACCATTCATTTTAGATCGCCACATAGTAGTCAATATTCTCTAATACACTCAAAAATAAATACAGGTATTCTTGATTTTGAAATTCTATGAAATGCACAACCTGCATACTGAGAAATTACTCCCATATGCCTTTGAATGCCAAAGTACACAAGAGTGTGAAACCTTGGTGTAAAGTTGTGCAGTGTTTGTCTTTCTTTTAAGCCAGGTTGTTAATTGTGTTATTCATTCTTTATAATAACTGAATTTCAACTTCCAACAGTGGGTACACTACTTTTACAAGAAGAAGAAAGGCACACAAAAAAGAGATTAGGGAGGCATGAATTACAAAAGGTAAAACAGAAGGAGAAAGAAGGCTCCATGATGTACCTGACTCAGGAGATGACCAAGCATTACCAGACTGCTTCACTTTATGCCCACCTTAAAACGAAATGGCATGTGCTGGGCCCTGTGCCAGGTGGGTACACACAGTAGATTGTATGCCCAGACTCTCGTCTAATAATCATTGCAAACACACACACACACACACACACACACACACACACACACACACACACACACACTCTCAGCGTGCGTAGATTTTCTATTTGTCTCTTACACACACATTTTTTATGCATGTACACACACACTGACACACAAAGATTCCATTGATAAAACTGGATTTCCTAATCACACACCTCCCTGAGCACTTCATCATAAAACAACAGTACTTTAGAAGCCCCACTTTTCCTCCAGCACACACCCCCCACACACACACACAATACACACACTAGAAAGGGTTAGGCATTTTGGTGTTTGATACGGTTGACCCAGATCTTGGAGCGTGCGCGGCTGAAGATGCGAGGGAGGAGGGAGGAAGAGGGGGAAGGGGGTATCTGGCTGTTATGCATGTATGAGTGAATACGATGATGAGGGGGTGAAAGGGCGGTGGGTGTGGGCTGCTTTGCTGCCCAGAGTGATTTTTTTTTTTCTTCTAAAGGGTCTAATTTGAAAACCAGTAGGGCGCTGATGGGTAAAAGACGGACAGACCTCAGCAAAGGTCAGAGCGAGAGAGATAAACACAGAGAGAAGGCAACACATTAAGACATTATCAAATGTACACAACGTTTGGAGAGGCTTTTAGCAGCACCAGACGTCCCCTATCTGTCTGCCAGCCGCGATGGAGGTCCTTTGTGTGAATCATCTGTATTTGTAAAGTAACTAGATCAATGTGGTTTGTTTTTATAATGCTATCCGCCATTTTGCACATAAACTCGGAGGCTAGCTAATCCTTTTCTTTATTCCTTATCAGATAAACACTATGTTTACAGTGCTTATATTTGGTTCACTTGACAGCTAGTAGATGCACAATACTGCTTTGTTATACAAATCGTTTTTGTAAAACAATTTATCTTTAAAAGGAAACTGTAGATGAAGAGAAATGACATGTGTTGATGTGTGTTATATGAGCTGCTATTGACACTATTGCACCACCATTTAACATGTGAATACATTGTGGGCTGATTGCCTCAATGTTCACCATGGAAATAATCTTGATCTAAATAATACTACAAACACTTTTCGTAGAGGAAGAGGCTCTTGTCAGTATCTTTATTAGGCCTCTTTATGTCTTCTTCTTCACTCTTAATCCCTTATAAAAAGATCAAATCTCCTCCTCGTGCTGATAACCAAGCACATCCTGAGCCAGTACCTGGTGCAGGGTGCCTCCAACTCCTGACACAGATAGACAGAGTGCCTACAAGAGGCCAAACTGCTTGACCTCAACAGAAATGGGAGTTGTTTTCTCTCTCTCATCCACATCTTATGTTTCTTTTATCTACCCTATGAACTTTGAAAGACCTGGCAGCAGACAAAACGTTGTATTGGGCTTAAACTGATATTTGTAACATCTTCGGGCGGCTGTGGCTGAGTGGATAGAGTGCTGGACTTCAAATCAGGGTGTAGCAAGTTCGAGTCCCACTGCAGTCAGCATGTTGTTGTGTCCCTGGGCAAGACACTTCACCTCAAATTGCTCCTGTGGGTATTGTCCACAGTACTGAATGTATGTAAGTCGCTTTGGATAAAAGCGTCTAACAAATGACATGTAATGTAATGTAATCTTGTCATGGGAAAAAAAAGAGGAAACTTGACTAGTATCATACATCTTCAGATATAACTCCTCGCACGTTCATTGTCCGCCTTGTCGGTGCAATAAATGACGAACACAAGAAGAACGGCAGCAGTCGTCCCAATGAGGAGCATGACTGATTCCCATTTTTCTCAGATGGCTTCATCTATTTTGAATACAGACCCCCCTAGGTGTGTTGGCCGAGTACTCTCCGGGCGGGTAATGGAAACGGAATGGGAAAAAGGACCAGCCTTGTTACATTTGGTTTTTATTCAGAGGCAAGATAGGCAGAAGATGAGATAAATGTGTGCCCTAATCAGCATGTGCGATTGGTGGAGCAGGAACAGGCCGGGGGAAGGTATATGAACACATCAAACTGATAAAAGTGCGGCATGGTGGAAGTTTGCGGGTAGAGAAAAACAAACGGTGTAATAAATGAAGGTGAGACCTAGAAAATAAAGGAAAGGAGTCCAGAGTGTTAAAGGGAGATGGATGAGACGGGATATGCATGTAAGAAGAAAGAATAGAAAGCAGACAGAGAGAGATTTATCTGACTCTCACAGCAGGTGATATGACAGGCTTGGCAATCCAAAGCGTTTTACCACGCCACCCCCCACCCAGAACAATCTTCTTTCTGCCTAACACACACACACACACACACACACACACACACACACACACAAACACACACACACACACAGCACCTCCATCCTGCACCCCCATCCTGCCTGCCTTTCACCCATCTCCTCCCTTCCTGCTACCCTCCAACTCGCTGTACAGGATAATCCTTCCCCCACCATGCCAAATACCACCGTTCAGTAAAAAGATATTTCCAAGGGTCTGGTTTGGAGACAGTCGCATGCTGCATGCTCATACAAAAAGCAAAGACACTGCACACATGCAGATGAAATGACACACACACACACACACACAACTTTTAAGATACAGACTCTCCCGATACGCAGCATCTGCCTTTCACAGATAATTACACCCCACCCTCTCCTATCCTCATTTTGCTCCGCATATCCATCGTTTCCAGGCTGGCAAGATACTTGTGTTTGTCAATATGGAGAATGCACGCATCATCGAAAATCCAGGCATCATTTTGTTGTTGTTGTTGTTTGTTCTCCATTTATCCCATCCCGCTAATGTGAATCACAAGGGGGGGAAGACAAGGACTTGCAATGACTCATGTGAGCCTCATTGAGCAGGGCTAAGAGGCTAACTGAGCTCATATGATGATGATAAAAGAGCCGTCCAGCCGTTAAGTGGTGCTAATGAAGTTGGCCATTTTGTTTTTATTTTGTGTGGCTTACGCAAAAAGAACTGGCAAAAGATCCCCAAAATCCTTTACAATCCTGAAATGCAGCTAGTTTTAATTTGTGTGCAGACATTCAAATCATTTGTAACACATCTGATTTAGAAAAACAATGTAATGTGATGGAGCAAAACAAATTATTCCAAAATAAAATTGCATGAAAACTAAAATCAGAACCACTATACCCACATACCCGCAATGATAACATGACAACTGTCCATTCTATAGTCCTTTTTCTTGTGCCATATTTGAACAAAAAGTGCAAATCTTACTGACAATGTATCTCCAAGAAAGGTGTTTGCAGCAGGGGAAATTAACAAAAGACACATTCTACTTGTACATAGAGCTGCTTCTCATATTTAAATCCAAATCCTGTCTCGTATCCAATTCGTCAAGATTAAAAGTTAATTCACTCGAAAATATTTCAGGGCAGAAAGGTGCTCTTCTGTTTTATTTATGAGCAGCTGAGAGGCTGCTGCAGGGCATCCCCATTAGCATGGTGCCAGGGTTTGTTAGCAGATAAACAGGGACGGATTCAACAACTCACAAAGAGAGTCAGGAACAGGCTGAGAACAAAAGGTGAGGGTTGAAGAGGACAAGGAAAGGTGAGAGGTAGTGGGGGGAGGGTAGAGGAGAGAGTAAGGTCATTAGGTAAGGTGGAGGTGATCAGAGCTGACAGCAGGGGAATATACAAGCTCACAGAGGAGTCACAAGGGACTCCGCCACCACTTAACTCAAGGCATGTGTCTGGCTGTGCCACACACACACACACACACACACACACACACACACACACACACACACACACAACACACACACACACACACACACACACACACACACACACACACACCACACACACACACACACAGCCTCTTCACATCAAAATGATGACTGTAGGTGTTCTGAATCTGACGTTCTTTCTGCTCGCTACAAGCAGCTAAGCACAATAGGCAGAGTTCATATATAGGCCATTTGTGGTTGAATTCACAAAGAAGTACTTAAGTAAAATATGTATAGCTAGTTCAGGTATATGAGGCGTGTATGTAAGGCATTACTAACAACACAATGCAAAGGAAAAATGCTAAACTATAGTCACCTTACTGGCCGTTTTACCGGCTGATGATATATTGGTCAAATATTGGTCAAATATTGATAAAAATCAATAGTGATTTGACACATGTATTTAACTGAACATTTAACCAAAAACAAAAATGTTTCCTAACCTTTACCAAAGGACTTGTGTTGCCTAAAGCTAGACTCTGGATGGAAATGTCTATCTCCTCAAGGGCTTACTTGTGGTATATTTATGTAGCTCATCCTCATACTGGAAAATATACTTTCTCCCACAAAGGAAAATTGTATAACACATGTTAAGTATTTTAAAGGTATTACTAAGAGACTGAATTGCTCCGTCTCGTAAAAAACCTGGTATAGCATATGAATGCACAGCCTGCTCATAAGTCTGGAGATTGTTGTCTGGTGCATTGTACAAGACTGTTATTGGACACTGCAAATACCAAAACAGTGCCATTTCCATCCAACTGTGCACATTTACAAACCCTGCTAATCAGATAGTGGTCTCTAGCGGTGAGAATCACCACACATCTTTTCAACTGCATACCTCAATAAGATTACGTTTTTTGGCGCATTCTCTCATTCTTCTTTCTGACCATCTTTGTTTGAACCGGTTTGAACCCACTGCAAATCCAGATGATCTCATCAAAAGAAAAGAAAAACTGGACAAAAAAAGGAACTGTTACCAAAAAGTGTGTTTATCGGTCAGTCTTCAATTGAAATAAATGAGTCAGGGAGTTTCCTTGGTCTGAAGAAAACATCCACCATACTCAGAGAATTGGTTTAGCTTTGCAACTGAAAGCCAGACCAGATAAGAGAACTATGAAGAGGAGTTTAGAGGATGACAACAAGCCACCAAGCAGCATATGGAATTTTAATTGAGCGCTGTATTTGGTTTGCAGCACTGACTAATTAAAGGGTCAGTCATTTTGGTCGACACTCTGTGCTTTGACAGGGTTTGACTGGGTGCTTTGATTGTGTGAAGAGAGCATCATTTTGTTGATGTCTGATAAACCATGACTTTGCAAAAAAAATAAACAAAAGGAGATAAAAACAGCCTTCAGCTCTATTCACAATAAAAAAACAGGAAGTTAGCCTTGATTTGGAGTCTTTTTCATATGGACGCAACTCTGTGGTCAAAGGTCAAATGTCCGGCTCACTATAACCTCAGATCCATCCCATTCTTGTCAATGTGATATTTCAGGACCATATTGAGGGAATTTCTTCAGAGTTGGGACAAATGTACACTTGGACAGGAGGTTGAACTGATTAGGTTTTTTTTGACAAAAAAGGGTCACTGTGATCTCACTAAACATGGTTTTGGCAATAACTCAAGAAATAATTAGCTAAATATCACAAATGACAAACCAGATAACATAGGTGAGTTTGGATGGACATAGATGTCAACTGTAACTTGGCTGACAGAGGCATACAACCGCGAGGCAGTAAATCTAGTTTTTAAATAAAAAATGTACAAGCGCAAGTTCCAAATAGCCTCCATCTCAACGTCAACAAAACCACACAATACAGTTTAAAAGGGGAGTGATTTGTAAAATATCCATAAGCACTTTGGTCAATGTGGGTTGTTTTTAAATGTGCTTTATAAATAAATTTGAGAAAATCTGCTTATATTTCTGTTTCATATGGATATTGAGAGATGTATCAATAGATCTCCTAATTTTGCTCTCAAAGTGCACCAGATTGATGCTTTTAACTTCAACATTTAAAAAAAGTCTTCCCGGGGGAGCATGCCACTGGTCCCCCCTAGAGGAGATTAGGTACGTCCCCCACTTAAATCATGTTCACATGGATAGGATACTAACACATTTGCACACATCTTGTGTCCATATCTTTCTGTTTTGGTGTTCAAGCCGCATGCGCGAGTCATGGCAAGATATCTAGATTAAGAGGTTGCTTTTTCTTTGCACAGCATGAAAGAAAGGCGAAATGAATGGGCTGTGATTTTAGTTTATTTAAGCAGTGGTTGAGTTCGAGTACGACCCTCGGAGGATGTTGTAAAAATTGAAATGGCCCTTGAGAGGAAAAGGGTTCCCCACCCCTGCTCTAATCTATCTCTGTAAAAATCTGTGTCATATCAATTGATTTTATTTCAACAATGTTTATAACATCAATAAGGTCTTAAATTCTAAATGAGTCAGATCTTATCCTCCTTCCTGCCAGGCCCGGACTGGCCATCGGGAGGACCGGGAGGTTTCCCGATGGCCTGGCCTGGCCCAGCGTCATATAGAAGAGTTGCGACAACGGAAGTCCAAAATGCTTGATCGTCACGTGGTTCAGGGAGACTCAATAGTTCCCCGGAAGTTCGTGGCGGGCCATTTGAATCACGATTTGAATGCATTAATACCAGGATAGAAATGCAATTTTTGGTAATTAGTGGTCAATAAAGGTTTTGATTTGCAATATGTATACAACATATCGATATGTGTATGTAGTCACATCAATGTTTTTTTGTTTTTTTAAAAGTAACATTTGCTAATATTTGAGGATTAAGATAAAATAAGAAGTACTTTATTGATACCAATTGGGGAAACGTTTACGCTGCAGGAGCAAAAGACAAGGCAATGTACATTAGACAGTTAAAAGACTAGAATTAAACAATCGAAAATGTAAACATCTTAAATAAAAATAAAATAGCATTACAAAAAGTAGAAAAATATACAGTGTGAACAGCTATCTTGCCTGTTAATGAACCAAAAACAAATAAATAAACAAGTTTCAATGTTTTTTCATATTGGATATGGTATGTTATTGGTTTATGGCCATGTTCTTATGATTTTATGATTATTTAAATGTATACAGTTCTGTTTCATATGGGTGTAGTCTCTCCACTTAAAATATGCTCACGGATAGGTTCCTAAATAGATTTGCAAACATTTTTTTAAATAGTAACACATGTCCTTATGTTTATTCTGGGGTAGTAGATGTAAAGTT
Organism: Harpagifer antarcticus; assembly: GCA_902827135.1. NCBI lineage: Eukaryota > Metazoa > Chordata > Actinopteri > Perciformes > Harpagiferidae > Harpagifer > Harpagifer antarcticus. The sequence continues at coordinate 1,937,956 of CADEHL010001172.1, read as the reverse complement.
TAGGGCTCTCATAGCAGGCAGCAATGCTCTAAATATTGACAAATAAATCCAGGAAAATGGCACAAAAGAAAACTGGTAGTGGCCTGGCTGGTTGTATAATTCCCGGCCTGACTTATTTTCCCAGTCCTGCCCTGCTTCCTGCTGACAGCAATGCTGTACTAAAACGCCACCACGCAGAACACCAATGCTAACAAACCCCACACTCACCAAGGGATGGCAGAGGATTGCAACATCGATGACGACAATGTCGCCAAGCCAGGGGATGGCACAGAAGGTCGGGGGTGCAGCGATGCTCCCTGAAGGTGCAATTAGCGCTCCACTACGGGAACAACGCCAGACAGGGTTCCTCCTCTGAACCAGAACATTGTCACACTAATTAATAAGTCAGTCTCATCAGGGCGGTTTCAACACAATAACAACAATAACAGGAAAGGCACGAGAACAAGGGGAAGGGTTATTGTGTGCTAACAACTGCGTCAGACTATTCTGTTAAAGAAAGACAATATAATTTGTTTACATTGTTAAAAGGTTCCTTGGTAAATGACATCTTCAAAGATGTAAGGAGCACTTGTATGCCTTATTTGTTTTTATCTACCCAGCATTGAAAAAATACAACTCTTCCAGAGCCCTCACAAATATCACAAGAACATGTTTTTCTTTCAATCCTTTAAAAAAAACTGTACAAAAGAATCTTTCTACATCATGCAGGAGAATGCAATGCAGCGATATTGCCGTTTTTTAAGAAGCGATATGAACAAACTATTTACGGTTTTAGATGTATGGCAACTAACTACCAAACTCAGTGGTTTCTGCACATCTTTGCAGTCACTTTGGAATTTTGTCTGCCAGGATTTCCCAGTATTCCATAAACAGTTTTGTCCCCAATGTAGGATAAAGTCAAACTTGTACCTTTTCCTAACTCACTCTCCAGCTCTTATCACAGTTCCACCACCTAAACCTTTGGGACAGAGAACATCTTGAGAGGAAAAAGCACAGCTGTGAATGAAGACACTAACGATGGCTCTGTAGCACCTCGTTAGTGTGATTAGAGACACCTGCAGTTGGAGCCTGTGTTTGATGAGTCCATAAATAACAACCAAAAAATAAGTGAAAGTTTGTCCATAAACATGGAAATTACAATATTTAAGATATTTGAATGAATATTTTCACTTACCCAAAAATGGTCCCACTACAGAGAAGAAAAACTAAAGTACGCTAGCACGTGTGACGGACAAAGACTACAAAATAAACACAAAATGCTCTCATTATATTCACACTCTGATGTGTGTTCCCAAGTGCCTATGTTTCCAAATTCAAAATTCTGACACATAAAGATACATTTGAGTAATTTTCCAGGGCCCCATGCTAACTTCCAAGTATGTGTTGCCATAAAACATGTATTATTTAGCTAACCCAGAGCTCGGGAACTTCATTTTCATGGTCTTAATGTGGAATTAATTGTTTGGGAACCAGCTTGGTCTCATTCACAGGTTGTCAAAAATGTACTTGTTTAAACCCAAACTATAATCTCTTTTTGTCTAAACCTGTGTGAACGATTGGGGGGAAATAGGACCATAGGCAATCACCCGTCACAAGATGACATGAACTCCACTTGAAACCACAACTTCTAAATGTATCTTTGGTTTTTGTATGGATTTGAACAATTATTATAATGCTTTTCACAAAACATCCTAAAAAAGCTATTTTCTTCACAGCGATATTCTTTAAAACACTCTGTGAAGAAAAGCTCTGCTCTGTGGCTAAGCAGCTGATCCTAATACATAATTCTTGGCCTTGTTATGTGTTGGAGCTGATGACATTTGATGCTCAGCTGCAACCAAACAGTGCTAAATAAAGGATTAGTTTATTGCATCTGTGAAATGTGTTTTTTTGACACTGAAGAAACATTTTGAAACCCCAAAAAATACAGAGTAAACCCAAGACACATTGCAGCATTCAGACATTCACTGCAACTTTCTTCTATACTCTAAAATGCTTCAGCAGAACTCAGAGGGGTGTTGGTGCTCCTTTGGGGCGGCCTAAACCTCAAAACAGCATTAATGTTCAATGAATCCCTTCTCTGGGTGCTTTAGATGTAGATTCATATTTTAATATCTTCTGGCCATAATCACATCACAGCCCTATATTCCGGGCTGAAGCCATCATTCCTTCGGCTGGGTCTTTGTAGAATCGTAGAGTCGTCTCAGACATGTGGGATTATGAAACTGTCGAGCATGCATGGAGATATATTATGAGCTGTGTATGTGAGATGAAAGAAACCGTCTGGGACTACACACCCTTAAAATCTGTGAGTGATGCCGGCGGTGCATTTCCCCCCCCCTCCCCCTCCCCCCCTTTCACATTTGTATTTTTTCATGAAGAAGGTTTTGTTTGTATTTGATCAGGAGGCACCTGTGTGCATCCTCATGAGATCTGTTAGTGTAGTTTAATTTGATGGAACATTTCCAAACACAAGCATCTTGTCTTGTGCTCATCTGTTTGGACTTCATTTGCTTTATTTGATAACTTAAAGTTTTTGTTTCTACGGTTGAAATTCTTGAAAATAATTCATTAATATAATTATTCTTAAGACATTTCTTCAAACCATGATATGTAGATTGATATGTCTGCGTGTCTTCATGAGGAAATCTTTGTTTTGAAGTATATCTGAATCTATTTAAGCTCCGTGGTCATTTGGACAATTGTGGCTTATTGATTTGTGAGTTTATTCCAACTCTGATTTTCTTCTTTCGAACATTGCTAATGACAAGAGCTAACGAGGATCCAATGACATCAAAAATAAGTGACATGGTTCAAAGCTTAAGATAAAATATAAATGTCCAAAATGTTAATTTTTTTTATTTATGATTTTACGGCTTGTTTTAAGATAGAAGAAGAAAATAATGAAAAGTGTTGCATTTAACCTTTTCTCTTTTCTTGTCTCATAGGTTGTCCAATTGAACAGCTTCCTCCTGGGGCCCCCTGCTGACGGACCCTACAGGTGCAGGAGCTTCATGAGTGTGTGCACTTAACCCCCTGTGTGTGTGTGTGTGTGTGTGTGTGTGTGTGTGTGTGTGTGTGTGTGTGTGTGTGCGTGTGTGTGTGTGTGTGTGTGTGTGTGTGTGTGTGTGTGTGTGTGTGTGTGTGTGTGTGTGTGTGTGTGGCACCATGCTGTGGACAGTGGTCCTAGCGCTGCTGGTGCTTCTCCTGCTGCAGACCCATCTCTCTGTATGCTTAAGGGGATTACGCAACGGGGTTTCCAGCTCCTCCTCTTCCTCCTCCTCTTCATCTTCCTCTTCCTCGTCCTCGTCCTCTACCTCCCACAATGCCACCCAGCAGCGGTTGCCCGGAGCGATTATTATTGGGGTGCGGAAAGGCGGCACCAGAGCCCTGCTGGAGATGCTCAACCTGCACCAGGACGTGGAGGTGGCAAAGGCCGAGGTAGCGGACCATAACTTTCACCTCATAATTATACTAACAACAGGGGTGGGAAGTAACTGAGTACATTTACTTCAGTACAGTGCAGTTTTGTTCAATCTTCTGTTACTTTAGTTAGTCTCTCAGTAAAATATTGTACTTTTCAATCCATTAGCTGCAGTTATATGTTACTTTACATTCACCTTGTGACTATAAAAGACCAATCAGTACCACCTGGATTATCTACAACATTTCAATGCTGTTTAAAGGTCACCACATTTAGAATTTACTGCGTGGTGTGTTTTTCAAAAAAAGTGCTTAGTTGTTATACACTGATATACTTGTCCAATAATACTTTCTGTATTTGTATTATTGCAGGACTTTCAGTACTTTGACAATACTTCTATGACGGTAGAGCAACAAATACTTACGCTAAACATGACCCTACTCCTCCTGACATTGTCACACTTTCCTAAATACTACTTTAGGGATTGATGAAGGGTAACAACTGCCTGACTGATTTGGCTGAAAGTATCTAACAAGTAAACACGCATAAAGAAATCAAAGACTGCTGCAAACTGTTACAATTAATTCATCAAGTTTAAGCTGTAAACATGTTTAGGTGAATTTCCCACTCCAGGTGAACCCTATTATAATCAGAGGCATACATTAAATAAGAACAAAGAAATGATATGTCTTGCAGTGTACTTACATGGTTATGAATGATGACGGCCTATCCCGAAGAGGCTGCACACAGAGAAATCCTAATCAGGGTAGTTCGAGGTGAAGACTGCAAAGTTAGAAAGTTAGCTCAAAGTAATAGATTGCTCTTGACAAGATGGGGAAGAAATAAAAGAGCTCAGTGTCTTGGAGATGTATCATCCCTACACACTCTGAGAAGAGAAGTTTGCAACCCTACTGCAGGTGTATTTTATGGTCATGCTTTGTTGTCATGCATGTAGCTTATTTTCATTTTCTTTATCAACACCACATCTTGTTTCCCTCTGTTAGGTGCACTACTTCAACATCGAGGAGCACTTCCGCCGAGGCCTGGCATGGTACAAAGCCCAGATGCCCTTCACTCTTCCTAGTCAGCTGACGGTGGAGAAGACCCCCGGCTACTTTGCGTCCCCTCAGGCTCCTGCAAGAGTCTGGGCCTTGAACCCCGCCGTGCGCTTGTTGCTCATCGTCCGGGACCCGGCTGAGAGGCTGATCTCCGACTACACCCAGGTCCTGCACAACCGCCTGACCCGCCACAAGCCCTACCAGCCTCTGGAGGAGCTCCTGATCAACAAGGGGCACATCGACCCTACCTACAAGGCGCTGCAGAGGAGCCTGTACCACCAGCATCTGGCCCGCTGGCTGGAGGTCTTCCCCAGGGAGCAGATCCACGTGGTGGACGGCGACGCACTCATTCAGGATCCCTTCCCCGAGCTGAGAAAGGCAGAGAGGTTTCTGGACCTGCCGCCCAGGATAAGCCCCGACAACTTCTACTACAACACCACCAAGGGCTTCTACTGCCTCCTGTCTGCGGGACACGACAAGTGCCTGGACGAGTCCAAAGGCAGGCCGCATGCGCCGCTGAGCACCCAGGCCTTTCAGAAGCTTTGTCGCTACTTCAGGAAGCCCAACAAGATGTTCTTCGAAATGATAGGAAGGTCGTTCTCCTGGTGCTGAACCAGTGGTGAAAAGCCACTGTGGAGATGAAACAGCTCCTGTACAATGCCGACACATTCAGGGACAGAAGGGGAGAAAGAACTGTGGTTTGTATTTTTGTAGGTAGATGAGTGGAAAGAGTCTTATTTGAATTTATTTCACAAACATTTCCTGTTGTTGATACCTACTCAGGTGTAAATGTGGCCAACGAGAGCAGATGAACAACGTAGCTGCTCGTGTGGCCAACACAAACCTTTACGACGACCAAGCTGGTGCCTCTTTGGATAAACTCACTTGACGAAGCTACGACAACTGTGCCATACGCAAGTTTGAAACTATATACGACTAACTCCTTCTGAGTGATCATTTGTGGGGTGTGCAGACTTTGAGGTGACGCAAGTGGTGAAATGATGGATGAATTTGTTGCACTATGAACTATTGCATAATAAAAAGAAGTCAATCAAGGTTCAACTTCAAACCAATAACTTTTAAATCAGATTTTTCTAACAGTTGTTACTTGTTGTGTGTAAGTATAAATGCTTAGTTGATTCATTTGCTTTTTTACAAGACTGACTTTTAGAGAAACTTTTAGTGAAAACACCTTTATTTTGCTATAGCTCTTTTGAACGTCCCCTTGAAAACTTGCTTTTTGTTTCTTATCTTACATTCAAGGCCAATGTAGTAACATTTTTCTGTTTGTGTTTTTTAAAATGTCCTTCTAATAAACGTGTTCAGTATAGTCTCCTGCCTTTTAACAGTCTCTGTGAGGGTTTATGAGTTTAAAAACATCAAACATAAAGACACAGAGTCACTGACAGGTCTCTCTGAAAGCTCCTCTCAAGTGCATGAAGATGTTCTCTGTCAGGGTCTATCTGACAGACTCCTCTCATTGAGGATCAAAGGACGCCTCCGTTCCCTTTTCATCGTGAAGTTATTCCTAAAGAATTACCTCAGGTTTCACCACCACACTGTAACAAATCACACCTGTAGGTCACCTGGGTGTCTATGTGTGGTAATTCAAAGCCAGACTGGATGCCTTTAGATAATTCAGTTCATCTGGAAGGACTAGATCAAACCGACATGTCATGACATCAAGGTTTAAGTTAAAGGTTTGAAGGACAGGAGGGTTGTTTTAAGATACTTTACTTACTTTTATGTGAGACACAGTTTCCCACATTACACCAGACAGGGTGTGAGGTTAACTTAAGTTGAATGGGGCACTACTTTAAGCCTTCAGGTATAAATCAAACCAGGGCTGCAATATATGATTATTTCCATTACTGACAAAGCAGCCACTTATTTTCTCATTCGATGGATTGTTTTGTTGATACAATGTTGGAAAATAGTGAGAAATTAGAATGTGTAAATCACATCCCGAGAGCTGAAAGAGATGTTTTGTTTTCTAAGATTACGGTCCAAATGTTTTTTTAATATAAAATCATCATTGGCATAGAGGACTTTTCAATTAAACAATTCATAAATCACCTTAATACTTGAGATCAGCTCTTAACCCAGCATGCAGCAGGGTCTTGCCACACACTCAAAAAAACCCTGAGGTGTTTACTTTTTTCTTTACTTGATGATGCATGTGTTGGCCCCAAGCAAATCACAGTAATAAAACATCAGGGGACTTTTGACTCTCATTTTAACTGCAAGGATAAACCTTTTAAATAAACTAGTTTTCAAATGAAATCCTTAAACAAGCAACCAAAATAAGGATTTCTTCAAGATATTACAAATGATGTTGCAAAAAAACATATATTTTCTTCATTTAAACTTCAAGACTAAATCACAAGTTTTCAAAAACAAGATTGAACATGCCTTATATGAAAAAGAAAATCACTGTTGTAGAACGCACCATTCTTCATCAGTTTCTTTCCCCAGAAAATGATTGTCATAAGGGAGTTGATAACAGTTTGAATGGCAATCTGTTAAAAAGAAAGCCAGCAAAAGAAACTAGTTGGACTAACATTTCTGGATAATTACCTGAAACATTGTCAATCAATCAATGTTTATTTATATAGCCCAACGTTACATCTGTCTCAGTGGACTTCACAGTTTGTACAGAATATCAGTATGGCAATACGACACCCTCTGTCCTTAGACCCTCACATCGTACAAGAGAATGTGAGCTGAAGGCTGACCTCTGGCTGTCACCCTCCCTCCACCCTCCAGAGAAGACTCAGGCAGAGAGAGAGAGATGTAAGAATAAACAAATGATTCCCGCTCTTTGAAGATGTGAGGCGGCTGCGTCTTTCATGTGTTCCCTGCTGAGGTTCGCACTCATGTGGACAATACATCTCATGTCACGTTTGATCAGAGGAATCTTCACTTTGTGTGCTGGGGTTCCTGAGTTTGCAACAATTTCATAACCAACTTCATCTTAGATATTCTATTTTAGAGTGTTGTTTTATACATCCTGGTGTTGTTGCTGCATTTCACAAAGATCACCTGTTTTAACTTCTGATCTGCCAAGATGGCGATCACTGCTGATGCTGTGACCGTAAAAAAGTGAGGCAGGATTATGTATGTGTAAACTATCCAGGAAGTAGGCATTACACTTTTCCCCTCAACAAATCCAATGGGAATTTTCGATTGGATTATTGCGGAAAATAAGCTCTCTGGCACAAAAGAAGAGTTTCATGATACTTACATGTTTTGTTAAACAAGATATCTTCACACAATGAGCATCAGCAGGACAACACCACTGTTTCAGGACTTCACAGACTAGCGTCAACATGATTAGGTTTAGCAGTCTATACACATCCACCACATCAGTATGAATTGTAATAACTTGTCTGACCCCCGACAAATATCTAGTCCTATATTCAGATCAAAATGTTAATTTGACCCACTTGTCAAGTTATATAATATAAATACCTGCAAAACAAAAGTCCCTACCAATAGTCTCAGCTGCACTTTGTGTAATGAAAAATGTAATCTAGCATAACACACTTTACTGAAAGAGTAAGCATGTGGCTTAACATCAGCATGTTAGCATTGTCTGTGTTAGCAACAAGCTTAAACCAACACTCCAATAAGCAAGACTAAATCTTCAAACCCATATATTTATCGAAACTTTAGAGCAAATTCAAACACGCAACCATAGATTTGCATTGGGATCACACCTGAAACAATGCCAAATCAGGCTTCAAGAAAACTACATTTCTTGTCCATTGCTCAGACCACACACATCTTATAACATGTGTATACATTTAGAAGACGTTGTGTTCCTCCAATTACATCTTTCAAAATATCTACATTTGTGGTAGATAGATGGACAAAATATTTGTAAAACAGTGACTCAGATCTGAGGTTTTCTCATATAAAGAAAAGTCAGACCGTGGGACCTCAGGCGATAATGGAGTTATTGCTGCTCTTTCAAAGGTCAGTCTTGTTAGTGTGATAAGATTATCGCTTTATGTGTGTATGTGTATGTGTATGTGTATGTGTATGTGTATGTGTATGTGTATGTGTATGTGTATGTGTGGCTGTGAGTAACATTACAGCCGAAAGAACATCAATTCAAAATCATAACACCTCTGAGTCAGACATGAGTAAACAAAACTTCATTTAAAATAAACAACTTGTTGTTCTTGTTCCCGCCGGAGCTGCTTGTTCTATTGCTGCCCCACTACTCATCTCTTCCACATCATTTGCAGCTCAAGAGGCACAATGAGAACTGCAAGGAACATAATGAGATGAGCATTGCACTGTTGGGGTGTTGCTGGGATACAAAGGAGCAAAATGCCATTTAGACTTTCTTAAGTTTCTGTCTCTGTCAGCTTCAGAAATGCTGGTAGGCAGATTTAGCTAAGTTCGGACAGAGCCAGGCTGTTTAGCACTCTTTCCAGTCTATGCTAAGCTGAGCTAAGCTAAACAGAGACCAAAGTGTGTCATCTCTAACAGCAAACAATGTTGATTCTGTTAAAAACATTTGTGTATAATATATAAGCAGTGTTTTATGAGGAAAATAGCCCCAGGTTTTCTCATTAAAGAGTACATTTAAGGCGTGTCAATACTATCACTGTTGATACTTGAATATATTATATTATTTTAACATGGCATGTCTGGAGAAAGTGACATTGTTTAATCCAGATGTGGTTTCTAAGTATAGATTTGAATGAATCTTCCATGATTGGTTGCTAGACAAATAGTGACTGTAATGTAAATGTTGTTATTGAGCTGTGATGATGTTTATCTCAGTGTCTCCACAAACAGCTGAAAGCATTAACAGCACAATATCTTTTTATTCTTTTTATTTGGCCTTTTGAGTGGAGTAATGTAAACAGGTCTTCAAAAAAACGATTAAATAAAACCCAAACACTACCCTTTGAAAAGTTGTTATTAAATATTTTAGAAAAATGTTCCCAAAAATTGGCAACCATACATATGGTTGCAGCCGCACGAGACAAACGGGTGTAATTATACTATTGTGAATGTCAGGGGCTCCCCCTGGTGGCCGGATGTAATCATGCAGTACAAATTCTGAGGTTCCAAATGTTTGGATTTGCTGCCAAACTGCACTAAAGAAATCTTAATGTCCATGAATTGACTTGTCAAAAGCACGACATTGCTTCTTAATCATTTGAGGTTTTTCTTGATGGATCATTTTCTAAAGTGTTATGTTACAAAGAGATTGCAGTTTTGTTATGTATGGCTGGACAGTAGGAGCACCTTGTATAGACTTTTCTTACTAAAAATGGCAAAAGATCATTTCAATTTGTTGTTTCTAAGCAAGACAACATGCAACGGGTATTTAATGACAGATAAAATGCGTAATTTCCCTGAAAACACGATGACCTCTACTTGAAAATGTAATGTAGTTTATAGGCGGGTGATTCTTTGAATCGGGTGCCCTTTGGGTCTTCGCATTTTTGAAAGAAATACCTTAAAATATTGCATTTTTGATCATAACATCTGGTAGAGGACTACTTAAACCTTTGAGAAAACACATTTTCCCACCTCAGGCATACAATCACAATCATTACTGAGTTTCCTTCCTACAAAAAGTTATTTGGAGTTCAACCCTGTCACAGACAACTTGGAGTCTGTGTGAATATGATTCAAAAAGATATTCAAGTTAATTCTTGTTGAACCTTAATCATCAGAAGTCCCTTGTTTAGAATCACCTATGTTAAGTCGATTTTTTCTTTTAAAATACTCATTTGACTGCACAAGGAGATCATTAGAACTTTGTCAGCCTTCAAATGTTATCAAAACTATGCATTAAACTTAGAATTTTGTTTAGGTTTCATATTTTGTCTGATTATCTTGTACATTGTACACATAATACAACACTTCAAAGTTCATATCACTAAAATATTAATACAAACCTATTAAATAACAGGGTTGAACTCAGCAGGACAGGGTTGAATATATGATAACAGGGTTGAAAGGACAACACATTTTTCAATATGGTATGGATTTATTTAGCTGAGTAATTAATGATAATGCATTCAATTAAATGGAAATTGAAATGAATTACAGCTGAACTATCAAAACATTTGATACAACATCAAGTATTTAAAATTACATTTAAAAAATCACAAATTCATCAAAAACATGAATGGAATGAATCAGTCCATATGGTCAGCACACACCATTGCCCCAGCACCTCTGTGTCTTTGCGTTGCCAGAGGACAGTGGGGGTCCCGTCCACAGTGAGGGGACAGTGAAGAACGGAGGTCGTTCTCCCAGGAGCTGGGGAAAACCAGGGTGTCCTCACAGATTGTGAGAAGAAAGCCCCCCGTGGTGGTGGATGGTGGGCCGGACCCTCAGTGTCCTCTCCACTTTCAGAGGAAGGGTCAGAGGAACTCAAAGAAATGCTGGACTCCAGAGAGCATTCAGTGTCAGACCCCCCCTCGAACCTTGTGTATTTTTCAGATGAGTCCTGCAGCTCGCTGGCAGAAGAAGGCTACAAGATTATTTCTGAAGTCTCCTCTGCACTGAAATGCTTCTTCATTTGAGTTCCTTCTCTTTGCTCCAGGTCTTTCTCCTTCTCTGCTCACTAAAGAAATAAGACCTTGGTCAAAGTGCATGTTTATCTTTGGCAGCCAGGTGCATAAACACACTAACAGCTGTTTTTTATTTTTGAGTAATCAAGCAGCTCTTCAAAGACACATCAAACACATCCCTCAAAAGATGGCCTTTTTTCCCATGGAATGATCCGTGCATGCTTACAGATTCTCACACACACACACACACACACACACACACAGAGAGAGGGAGGAGAGGTGTGTGTGCACAGGCCTACACAATTGTTGTTCTATCACCTGAGCACCAGGTCACATGCTGCAGGACCTGCTGGTCTGCTGCTGGAAATGACACATATACACACACACACACACACACACACCACTCTCGGGGCCCCCTGGTAGTCACACGTCTCCATAATATAACTGGCAAAAATGTAAGAATTCCATGCATCGGCCTACAGTGGGAAAATGGTGTAATCTGTTGGAATAGAGTAGAAATATCAAATATCACTACTTGTCTTCTAAATGAAATGTTGACATTACAAAATGCATGGTTTTATACTGCAATGGCAGTGAGATCAAAAAATGTGGTCTGAATGGAAGTCAATGAGGCATTTTTTAGATAAATGAAACAATTAAAATAATGAAACAGGCTTTCAAAGGGTTAAATTCCTGACAATGATTGAATTGAATGTTTGGTAGTTTTGAGTACGTTAGAAGTTGTATAGTGATTCATGAAAAAATAGGTAGAAAGAAATATTGATATATGATGATGTAATAGCAGTTGTTTGGGGCGTGTACATTTTGCCATGAAGGGGTCCAGAGGTAGTATCTGATACTATGTAAAAAATAATAATGCAGTGAAACCAATTTTGTTGCTAATCTTTGACTCATCCAAGACTCTAATAACCACCAAAGTTCCATCCCTCTACTAATTATTATATTGAAAAAAAAAAACGTTTTGTATTTTCTTTTAAGATAAATTAAATAATTCAAATAATGAAACAGGCATTTAAAGGGTTAAAATCCTGAAAATGATCGAATGTTTGGTAGTTTTGAGCACGTTAGAAGTTGTTCAACTGATTCATGGAAAAAAAAGTTTCAAAAAATATTGATGTATAATTTAATAGCAGTTATTATGAGCGTGTACATGTTTGCCACGAAGCGGTCCAGAGGGTGCAAAATGCATCACGAGTATACAAAACATGTAAGAGTAAATGACATTGGATTTCAAAAATTTGACTCAAAAGACTTCTTGCCAAAAGCTGTAACACAGCTGAAATGATCAAATCAAAAAAAAAAGTTAGGAAAAATGTACAAAAATGCCCGAGGAGGGCACAAGGGTTTTATGGACATCATAAAATTGTAATATTTTGCAAAACTATTGTTTAATTTTTCCTAAAGAATTGTTTACTATCATTAATTCATACAACAGCTGAAATGTTGAGCTTGAAAATATCAATCTGACAATAAAAAAATGAAATATAGGTACGAAAAGATACTGACACTTGCCTTTCTTTGCCGCCTTTTCCTCAACAGACTTCTTCTCCCTCAATGCAGATGTCACATGGACTAATCCATTATTTTACTAGGGTAAAATCTATGCCGTGACAGGGTTGAAACAAACTGGGGGACGTGTGTCAATAGTGCAATTTCATAGATAATTCATGTTTTTGTTCTCAGTTAAAGTACACACACATATGATTATATTAGCATCAAAATGTTGGTATAATTGGCAATTATTTGTTTAATATTCAATGAATATGAGGACATGCAAAAATGTGTGTTGTCTACTACAAAGAAAACTAATTATAAAACAAAATATATATATTTAGTTTTACATTGTAATGCAAAACACCCTGTTCCTTTCATTTAAAATCTTTGAAGTAAGCTTGGGACACAAAGGGCACCCAATTCAGAGAATCACCCAGGCACTGATATAGTACAATCTATGTTCTCCAAATATAAATGGTACATACAAAAAATAAATAGTGGTGAAATACACTTGATGGATGGCCCAATCACAGCAACCGCAGAACTCTTCATTTCAAGCTTTATACGTTGGCTGAAGGGCTACCAACACAAAACACTGGAGCAATAAGTTATTTCAAATCATTGTTTGTTTTGATGAAAGAAACGCAATACATCACTATCTGTACAAAAAAATATTTCAGTAATTCCAAAGTGGAAAAAGCACCATCTCAAATTGAGCTTTAATCTAACCCAACATGCCTTTGGAAAAACATCTTTAAAAATGTGTATTTTGGTAAATATTGTAACTTCCAAAAAAAATAACCACAAAACAAGATTCTTATATAAAAAACGTTTTTAACAATTTCTTTTTTCAGTATAAAACATTACAGAGTTCCAGGCCAATCAAACAAATTCACGGTCAACATTTGAAATAAAAATGAACTCCCCAGTCAAACGTTCTACAATAACATACAAAGGTTTTTTTTGCCATTAAGGGGTTTTCTGTATTTTTGTTATCTAGTTATGGGGAAATATTACAACACAAATCCTAACAATCACTCTTTGTTGGCTAAAATATTAATAACAAAAAAGAAAAAATGTGAACTCCTGGTCCCATCAAAGCCCAAGCCCCGAATGTTCTGGTCAACATGGCATTTATGCTGTCTTCTGCTGGCCCTTCTTCCCAATGAGGGATTTGTGGATGTGGGGAATGACACCTGAAAACAAAACCAGAAAACATTGGTTAGACAAATGATTCATTAAAAATGTCATCCTGAAAAATGTCAACTGCAGTAGAACAGATTTAGCAGAGCGTACGGACATCAAGAAACAAACAATATGAATAAAAACGTGAAAGAAAAAGGAAATAAATTATCTGAAATAATGTCTTTGCAAACTGTAATCTCACCTCCTCCAGCAATTGTTGCCTTGATGAGGGAGTCCAACTCCTCATCACCACGGATGGCCAACTGCAAGTGACGGGGTGTGATACGCTTCACCTTCAAGTCCTTGGAGGCATTGCCTGCCAACTCTAGTACCTAAGAACAAAAAGTACAGACATGTTAATACAAACATCACCCTCGCACACAGAAACACTGTGATGGTTAACCACTAACATGCAAAAAATAAAATAAAATGGGGAAAGCTTACTTCAGCGGTGAGGTACTCAAGGATAGCTGCACTGTACACAGCTGCTGTGGCTCCTACACGACCGTGGCTGGTTGTGCGAGTCTTTAAGTGCCTATGGATACGACCCACTGGGAACTGGCAGGAAATAAACATGAAGCAATGAATCGAGATGAACAAAGAGAAGAAATAATGTGCCAAAGACCAACGTATAAAGATTGAAAATTACCTGTAGTCCAGCCCTCTGGGATCGAGACACTGCCTTAGCCTTGGCTTTGCCACTGTCCTTTCCTGCCTTGCCACCAGCCTGTATGGGTCATTTCAGGATTTAATGAATAAAACGTGTACAAGAAATCAGACAAGACAAGCTAAAGAAGACACAGCTGTGTTGGGATGTGATGTTTAGATTTCCTATAAATGGGTTCTGCATTAAAAGTAAAGTACAGCCCTGTTTTAAAGTTAGTAGGCAGAGGAATGTGCAAAACAAAAACATTCGCCCATGAAGTGTTTCAATTACAAAAGCGCCTCAACAGGTAACGTTACAGATGGCCGGTGACACTGTTATTGCTTTCCCGCCAATCACACAAAACGCAACAAATGCGTTAACGGCTCACCGGAAATAACAACATGCATGAAAGCATGAAATAACCAGAAAAAAGGTGGGAAATTTGATTTAAAACGACAGTTAGACACAGAATACAGAGGCTGCCCGTGATCCCGCGACAAACACAAAACAAACGCGCCGCTTTAGGTCGGTCAGCGGTATTAGTTTTCTTTCATAATTTCCATCAGTTAGTACATGTGCCTCCTTAAGTCCGACCGTCAGATACAAAAAAACACAATGACGATGTTACGCCTTCCTAATAGTTAACAGGCTTATTTATAAAGGCTTGTGGTCAACTGCTGATGGCTAACCAACCGTTAAGCTAATGAAATAGCATAATTTAGCTTGCTAATGGATGCTAATCCACCGTTCAGAGGATAAACAGGGTGAAAAACACTCCTACGAATACAAGTTTAACTGTTACACTTCTAATAACCCTCTCCCCCCCCCCGCGCTTTTGCGAAACAGCAACTATCCGATTATCAGCAAATATAGTATTACATTTTAGGGGGGAAAAACAACAAAACTCGGACTTCTCGAGCTGCCGTAAATGCTAACATGTTAGCTGACAGTTAGCTCTTTATGAAGCTTTTTTTTAACCACACATCTTCTGTTCAAATGTTCTCAGTTCAAATACAAAGCAGCACTTTCTACTGTGGCACATTAATTACAGTACAACTTTAACGACGTCCTGTGTGAAGCATTTATCAGTAACCAAAGCGCACATACCATTTTTCCGTGTCGTTATTTGATTGCAGAACTGAGAAGATAGCAAACAATTTCGGCTCCCGAAAGCAAAGAAACAATAAACCCTTTCGCAAATCTTTTGCATGCGACCCCTCGTGGGAGTTTAGACAGCCAATGATAATGTGTGTTGTTACTTCGAATCTCTTCCCCGACCAATTGCAGAAGCGCTTGTAGAACCTTTACCCATCCCCCACCCTAAGATCATCGTGCCTGCCTTTTGCACCGCTTTGCACACGGAACCAACAAGTAGGCGGGACAGTGTGTGTAGTGTCCTACAGGGCCATCCATCCCAAAATGAACAAAATACATAACTAGGACTTTGTATATGGAATTTATTATTGAACTGAAATACAAAGACAACGACAACTTATTCAAAATATATAATTGTGTGCTGACTGTGTTGAAAAACGGGTTGTGCCAACAGTAAATTCACAAAAGGATTAATTCTCCATTAAAAATGTTCGTTGTCATGAATGCAAAATCGTGAGAGCCTGCTATGTACTGTAAATACAACATGTAGTTGAATGTCACCCAGAAGGCGGTTACGTTTTAATGACAGACAGGAAAACTGGCGAATGAAACACAGCCCCTGTGTCTGAATGGTGTGTTTGACAGCATCAGCGGCCAATCAGAGGCCAACAAAACCATCTGTCCGGTTTCCTCAGTGAGCTCTGCAAGCGAGGGGGTGGGGGTCAAAGATACGCAGAGAAACGGGCTGCTGGTGGCGAAGATGGCGGATGGGGACAGTGGCAGTGAGCGCGGTGGTGGTGGTGAGCGCGGTGGTGGTGGTGAGCGCGGTGGTGGAGGTGGCAGCGGCGGAGGTGGAGGAGGAGGTGCAGGAGGTGGAGGATTTCAACATTACCAGCGGGAAACGGAGACACAGGAGCTGGCCTCGAAGCGGCTGGACATTCAGAACAAACGCTTCTACCTGGATGTAAAGCAGAACGCCAAAGGCCGGTTCATCAAAATCGCGGAGGTCGGCGCAGGGGGCTCTAAAAGTCGGCTGACCCTCTCTATGTCAGTTGCGGCAGAGTTCCGCGACTACCTGGGGGATTTCATAGAGCACTACGCCCAGCTTGGGCCTAGCACCCCGGAGCAGATCGCTCAATCATCCGGCGGGGATGACACCGGGCCTAGACGGGCCTTGAAAAGCGAGTTCCTGGTGCGTGAGAACCGTAAATACTACCTCGACCTCAAGGAGAACCAGCGGGGTCGGTTTCTCCGGATCCGACAGACCGTCAACCGAGGCCCCGGTTTCGGAGTTGGAGCGGGTGGCATCCCCGGTGCTGGTCTCCAGTCCGGACAAACCATCGCACTCCCGGCCCAAGGCTTAATAGAGTTCCGCGACGCGTTGGCCAAGTTGATAGACGACTACGGGGGAGATGAGGAGGAGCTGTCCGGCGGCGGAGGGGCCGGGGGCTACAGCGAGCTTCCAGAGGGCACCTCGATCATGGTGGACTCCAAGCGCTTCTTCTTTGACGTGGGGTCCAACAAGTACGGAGTTTTCTTGCGGGTGAGCGAAGTGAAGCCCAGTTACAGAAACTCTATAACCATCCCCTTCAAGGCGTGGAGCAAGTTCGGGGGAGCATTCAGCCGCTACGCCGAGGAAATGAAAGAGATCCAGGAGCGGCACCGGGATAAGATGTACGAGAGGACACCTGGAGAGGAATCGGAGGGCGACGACGTGGAAGACGATTGATGAAGCTGACAACATGATGCAAAGCCTGGCGATAAACAAGAGAGAGCAACGACTATTCTGTGCATGACGAATCGAAAAATGCTACAACAACGGAGTAAAACAAAAATATATATATATTTGACTGAGAAATTACTGTCTATATAAGAGAATCATGTCCTAAAGTTTAGATGGATGTTATAGCTAAATGAGTGGGGACTGCAGTAGTCAGCTCCTGTATGAGATCCCCCATTGATATAACATGTTTAGATATATATCTATATATAAATATATATATTAACTTTGTATTTGATAACCTCACATGTAGCCCAGCAAATTAAGTTTGACAGTACTCAAGAGATACACCTATAGGTTACCAGACCCACCTCCAATGGTGAGAGCTCACCTGGGGCTGACCTGTAGTCTGTGTTATGATAATAAGGAAGTGTGACATACTCATACCAGCAGGAGCAGAGTGGGAATGAGACAGAGCGTCTGCATCACTCACCATGGTTGTGTGTGTGTTTTTCCGTCTAAAGTGACCTGTAACAAATGGCTTGCCCTGACAGACCCACAACACCCAGAGCCACGCTCTCAGCTATAGAGGGAATCCTCTGCATCTCAGGACATCCACTAAGCCCAGCGAGGTCCCATAAGGTGATCTGTTACAAGCACATTTATCATTTGGATTCTCTGGACAGTCCATTTGACTCCAAACGGCCTCCTGCCCCCCCCCTCCCTCTGGTGCTAACCTCCTGCTCCGATAGCTGATACGTGGGCCTCCTCACGCGTGGCTCGTTTTGTCTCAGGGCTGGCTAGTCCAATCTGTATTGAGTATTTTAGCATTTCCTGTGCCTGTGCATCATCCTTAAGAGGTTCTGGCTGCAGATCTGGTCAGCCAGGTGCTGCAGTCGAGACGTCTGTGGCAACTGATGATGTTTCATAGATGCAGGCCCACGTTTCACCCCTGTGACCTTTTCATCATAGGGGGCACGGTGAGCTCGGGCCTTTAGCACCCGTCGCAATTTTTCCAGTTAAATCTTAATATGCCGGGCTTGAGCTATTATTTAAGGTGCGCCATTTGGATCCTTTATTCTTGAACTCAGACCATTATTGAAGCAATATTCAGTCTGATTGTAAGAAAGAAATTAGGTCCTCTTGGAAAACAAAGCTGTTACCTTAAAAATATATATACTGGAAGAGATTTACTTACTTAATGATCAAGTATAGATTTAATTATTTTTCAAAAGAGATATATTAAAAGATGTCTTGGAATTACGAGACATTTATTAGATAATGCTGCCTAAAGTGGCTTATTTAAAACACTAAACTTGGATGCAACTGTCCAGGGTGATATTTCATACCTGCTTTTTTCCTAACATTTATTTTATTCCTTAGAGGAAATTAAGAAGAGTACAAACAAATTGATAACAAAGTATGTTATAGCAATTTCTAGAAGCAACTTCACTGAAGTAGTTTCTCAGCAAACACTCAGCACTCCAGTTCACTTTACAAAGCATCAAGGTGTCCCCTCGTTTCAATCCACTCGTTTTAACCATGTTTTGTCACAAATTGGCTTTCCATCAGTTGCCATATGACGCAAACAAAAACTTGCAATCATTGACATTTGTCTTCAGTGCTCCTTTTTAAAAATATGATTATTTCTGCATGCATGCTCTTATGCGGAGCTGCCTTGTGTTCTTTAATTTTGCATATTCTGATTACTGTATGATGGTATTTATCCATTTTTGAGAGCGGTTTGAAGTTTTATTTCTTGCAATGGAAACATTTTAAGTTTACTTCAAAGCCTGATATAATAAAAAAAAGCCACAAAGTCTCTGTGCTTTGGGGAATGTTACTTTCATTGTCCCACTTCCTTTGGTGTGTAAATCTCTCGTTGAATTGTATTTGACCTACTTTAACACAGCAGAGAAATGCCATATGAAAAAAGTTAACACATGGGAGCAATAGTTTTTTTCTTCTTTTCTATAAATATACTATATATAATATTACACATGAGATTGAACTACATCCTTCTTCCTGTACTGTGTTACGTGAAATGGCAGCTGTTTCAGTCATGTGTGTTCTGCTGTAATATTCTACCGAGTTCCTTTCAACAAGAAATAAAAAAGGTTTTTGCTCAGGAGAGGTGTGGTGTTTTTCTCCTCCCCACCTCGGGGTGGAGGTCACTTTCTTTACAGGATCTCTGCAACAAATGTGTGATGCAACACATGGGTCTTTGTGATTGACAGGCATTTAGTTTTTGCAATTAATGTTGTCCATAAAAAGGTGAAAAATACGTATCCATGCTTGCGTATAATGTAAGTGCCTCTTTAACAGCGGATAATCAAAACATTTGCTTCAACATAATTACTATTTCCAAGCAACTGAGTAAGTGTAAAATGCACCAGGCTTTCATTCCCTGAAACAAACTGGTGGATGAGGTGAAACTACCAGTATAAAAATGTAAAAGTACTCCATAACAAGTAAAAGCATTCAATAACCTTAATCTAAACCACGGAAATATGTCTATTTTTTTTAAATGTGCTTAAACTATCAAAATTAATAATCATGTTCTGCATTAAACCCCTCCATGACTAATGTATTATTTATTACATGATCACGCTAATGATACGTTTGCATTTTAGAATCTTAAATGTTTCACTATGGTACGTGCTGAAGGTGTAGCTAGTTTTAAACATGTAATATTCACTGCTAACAAATACTCGATATCCAGACAATTAATGGTTGAAGACAGAAGAAAAAAACAAATCTATTTCTCTGATCCTATCAAGTTCATGCTTTGAGAAAGATTAAATACTTTTACGTCCTTTCGTCTCAAACTAAATCAAGCTATCTGACAAGTTTAAAGAGACCAATGTTTTTGTGTGTAGTTAAATGTAGTTAAGTAGAAGTTTATAGTATCAAAAGATTGAAATACCTACCAGAAGATCCTGCTATAAAATGTGAAACATACTTTGTAGTTTAATTACTTCTTAACTTTAAACGGCCCTTGAGTAAATGTACTTAGGCACTTCCCATCCCATGACTGAAAAGTATCATCGCCGAAGCAGTTTGATCAAATAAAACTGCTTGCAGTAGCTTTTTCAAGAGTTGAGAAAAAAGAACTACTTAACAAAGATTTTGAATGCACAATTACTGTTTTTACTTAAGTTGAAGATGTCAATACTTCTTCCACCACATACGTACAATGTTATACAGTCTTGAGTGTCACAACTCCTGCACATCCGTTAAACAGGAGGTTCAGGAAGCAGGACAGCTAGAGGCCAGTGTATCCTTTGAGGTTTATTGGAAACCTAAATATAACCCTCTGCTGTGTAGAGGCCTACATGATGCAGGTCAACAGGGCAACGTGTGGAAGGCCAGACAGCAGGCCCGGACTGGCCATCGGGAGGACCGGGAGGTTTCCCGATGGCCTGGCCTGTTAAGTGGCCTGCTGGCCTGAGGAATTTGTTTATGTATGTATTGTGAACACAACGCTGCGCAAATGTGGGTCTGACTCTGCCTCACAGAGGGTGACTGGCTGTCTACATGATGTGGCCTGCCGACATGGCCACTTTCATACTAATGCCCTCGATTGGTCTCTTTGTGTCATTCAAGCTCGGGAGGGTGTGTGTGTGTGTGTGTGTGTGTGTGTGTGTGTGTGTGTGTGTGTGTGTGTGTGTGTGTGTGTGTGCGTGTGTGTGGCGCGAGCGAGAGAGAAAGCGCGCGCACCGGTTAGTGTATTGTTGTTCTTAGCATCCGGTGCTAGCTAGCGGCGCTAACGGATATAATGAGCTGTCAACAAGGTGGGGGGAGAGTCCTCTCCTGTCAGACTGA
Organism: Harpagifer antarcticus; assembly: GCA_902827135.1. Classification (NCBI taxonomy): domain Eukaryota; kingdom Metazoa; phylum Chordata; class Actinopteri; order Perciformes; family Harpagiferidae; genus Harpagifer; species Harpagifer antarcticus. Next base: position 1,916,940 of record CADEHL010001172.1, on the reverse strand, counting down.
GAGACTGATAACTACAGCTCAGGTGAGGTAAAGGACTTTAGAGTGTTTAGATAGTTAACTTAGTCTAAGTTCTCTGTGGGTCTCAAACGGTTTGGACACCATTTATGTAAACACATATTTCCATTTGAAGGGGGAGTGATTAGTAAAATATGCATGAATAATAATTTAAAAAACAGTTAACTAGGTGAAAAAAGGTAAGATAAACTTTAAAAACTTGTTGAGTGCTAAAACTAGTCTTTGCTGCTGCCTCAAAGAGGAGCAGGGGGGAGAGGAGGGTGAGGCTGGTTCAGGAGCCCAGGCACACTATGCCATGCCAACTATAAATGAACCAAAAACAAATAAATAAACAAGTTTCAATGTTTTTTCATATTAGATATGGTATGTTATTGGTTATGGCCATGTTATTATGATTTTATGATTATTTAAATGTATACAGTTATGTTTCATATGGGTGTAGTCTCTTTATTTCCCCCTCAAAGTGCACCAGATTGATGCATATAAGTCCAACATTAAAAAAAAAAAAAAATCTTCCCGGGGGAGCATGCCGGACCCCCCTAGAGGATTTGAGGTCCACCTCCACTTAAAATATGTTCACATGGATAGGTTTCTAAATAGATTTACAGTAACCCATGTCCATATGTTTATTCTGGGGTAGTTTTAAGGTTTATGACTATCACTATGGGCAGCAACGCTGTAAATATTCACAAATAAATCCCTGCCAGACAGGGAAGGTGTCGGTGTGCTGTTTTATTTTAGAGGAACTGGAATGAACCTAGTCCATCAACCGCCTCAGAGGGAGAATGATTCACAGAAAAAACTGCTGACTACAACTTAAAGCAAAGGTTTCCCACAGATTTCAGTTAAAAGACATAGACACATCACCTTTGTAAGGATTTGCACTACCACAAGAAACTAGTGAGTCATTTTAGCTGTCGCATAACAAAACCTTTGACCTTTTCTGTGTAAATGACCTATTGTATACACATTAATCATTTTTAGCTTTTTATTTAGTAAAGAATATCTTAATATAGCCCTTACTTATTATGCATTTTATACTTTGCCTACTTCTGCGCACATGTACAGACTGTATATACAACTAAATAAGTAAGTACACCTTACTGGTTATTCAAAACACTATTTATTCTGTATCTTCTAAACATTACTCTGAATGTAAGTGTTTTTTGACATTCAGCTGAGATACATTTAGTCATATCAGTTCATGTACTCTTGTAAAATGAAAATATAGTTAATTCTTATCTAATTTTACTTTTTAAAGTCAGAAATGGTGCATGGACTGCATTTATATAGCACTTTATAATTGTAGCACCACTCAAGTGCTTTATGCTTCAACACAAGCCAGAATTTACCCGTTCACATACACATTCAGACACCAGGGGAAGAGGCTACCGTAAAAGGAGCTATTGCTCATCTGGAGCGATAAACATTTGCACGCACGCTCACACTGTGATTTAGGATTCAGAACCTTGTCCAGGGATTCTGGATCCTGGGCCCCGCAGAACTCCCGGCTGTGGATCAAACCAACGACCTTCCACCTGCTAGACAACTGCTCTACCTCCTGTTGTGGAGTACAGATGTATAAGAGGTTATCAAAGGCAAATAATTCTTCAAAAATAATTAATAAAGATGACATTATATTCAAAAAAGTCAAACTGTCCTTCAATACTATTTGACTCCAAATTAAAGGTGGGGTAGGTAAGTTTGAGAAACCGGCTCGAGATACACTTTGTGTTGTTCCATGGAATGCTCTTAACATCGGGAGTCACTCCTCAGTCTATACCATGTTTTGTTTCAATTAATGTATCATTTAGTTACAAATATGTGATCTATCTGAACAACAAAGTGGTCAAAAATCATTTTATTCATTTTTTGGAAACATTTTCATGATCGCTTTTTTCGTTTTACATTTTCATTTATTGTCATTTCCATTCAGTCAGTCATTAAGTGCTATTTAAAATGTTAATTTGCTACATATCCACACAAACAAACAAAGTGTGCAATCCAATGAATGTTAATCTAACTGGGTTTTGATAGATAACATATCTCTTTTTCTTCTCTGAATTATTTTATTTATTTTGTTCACTCTAATCAATATTAATCAAACTATTGTTCGTTTATTTTCATTTCATTTCAAACCTTTATTTAACCAGATTGGTCCCATTGAGATCATAGATCTCTTTTTCAAGGGAGACCTGCACATTTTAAGAAAGGCGTTTATCTTTTTTGAGAATTAGTTCTTATTTTATTTTATTTATTTGGGTCTACAACAGATGATACAAATGTTTGTGTCAGTAAATGTGTACTAACAGAGGCGGGTGGGTGTGTGGAAATAACGGGGACAGAGCCGGCTGCTGTCAGACGATCAGCTGTGCGGCGTCATCACAAACGGACGTCGCTTCACGTGACGCTCCGGAGGAAAGGACCATGGATGTATAATAAGAACTGGATACAGCGTGGGAGGCGGGGCCTCTTTCATTCCTATGAGAGTTGCTCAATGGCGCATGATGACAAAATGGCCCAACTTTTGAGAGAGTGAAACGTCACAGATTACCCGGCATGCCTGAGAAGTACCCGTATGTGCAATCATAGAGCATGCGCAACTTTAACCACGCCGCCCAAAAGGCTCGTTCACATTAAGCACGTGAATTTGCGTACACGTAACAGCACCGCGCGATCATGACAGCATGGTACTGGATTTAAATTAACGAGGCGGCAGTTAGCAGCTAGTGGTTAGCTAGTAAATTATGCTAAATTACACATCAATCATTATGTACTTTTATATTACGCTGACATCAGGATCTAGTGATATCCAAGCAATAGAGCTTCATTAAAGGTGACCTATCATGCTATATTTAAATGATATAGTGTATGACCATACCTATATAAGGTATATTTATACATTTTATTTTTCAAAATACCAAACAGATCATTTTTTAGCCATGCCTCGTTTCGCTCATTTTCGCTTTATTCCAAACCTGCCTATGAAAATTCTGAGCAGCAGCTGACCACGCCCCCAGCAGAAGAGCCGGCGAGAGTCACGTTACCATGCTTGCTGTGTTACGAGTGTGGAATACACATGTCATCTCAGAGCAATGCATGTGTTCAAGCATATTATCAATTTGATCCAGAAACTGAAGCAGCGGAGGTTTTGGTGGAGGTGCAAACATCTCGGTTGCAGCAGGACGTTTCTGAATGGTTAGTTGACAAGCTGTTGTCCCTATTTATTTTTACTCTGTTACGATGCTTGCTACTTATTCCATTCATATTTTGGCTAATTAGCAAGAATGCAATGTGTACAGTTTGTAACTTAGAGTTTGTAACGCAAACACAGCGATACATATATATATATTTATAAAGGGAGACATTCATATTTTCAGCATATATACAATGGCCTCATTGCTTTTAATAGTTTACAGTCCTTTTCTTCCAACATCGTGCAACAACCGTTGGAAAGTTCAATAACTTAGGGTGATACAAAGTATAACTCCAACACCTCAGTTGTCAGCAATGTGTGTTTCATGTGTTTTAAAAGCTCAGTTATTGACTTCTTTCTAAAGGGGTACATGTGCAACTTGCGCCACGATGCCTTCTGAACCGGAGCATGTGCTGCATGGAGATACCACACGTAACATTAGCTTCACTAAGTTGTCTGTTTAGAGAACACATTTTTCACATGTCATTCAATATATGTTTATCACACTAGGTGTAAAGACGGATGCAGGAACATGAGGACTCTGTAACCTGTGTGGTGGACCATCCTGGATTGTGTGCCTAAATGTGTTGTCCCTGCAGAATGCATTGAATATTTACAGAGCTGAACACAGTTGGACTACAGTTGAGGCAAATAGAGCACTGAGTGGTTTGTTTGTTTTGACTGAAATTGTAAAACGAATGCTAATATTGTTCATGGAAATAAATACTGGTGTATATGGCTTTATGCAATCTTTCATTCTGTCATTGTACATGTACTATTATATACTACACAGCAATGGCATAACACACCCATGTGTACGACAACAAGTCCACACACAACCTTATGCTTTTGAAATCAGAATATTCTTTACCCATCCCAACATGAATAATCACGACACACTTGATATCAACTCGGAACTTTATTGTCAAAATCAACGGTTATTTGAACCCATAAAAAACAGGAGCTTTGTGAGCTGGTGCTGGGGCTTCGTTGGACACAGGATCAGAGTGGTGATTCCGGCCTGCGTTGTCCTCTGATCCGTGAAATGTCTGTTAGGTTCAGACAGCAGCCAAATTGAACCGTGTAGCATACCCGGCGATGACCTCCTCCCTGTCAGGTTGCTCATAATGGTGCAGGGTCCACAAAGACTTGGTCGAAGATGAGGTCCATCAAGTTGGCCACGTAGCCTGTGCAATGTTAAAAAAAGCACAACAAAAAAAGTGGTTTAGATTAGTATATGCATGTCGTCAACAACAACATACCAGGGCTTTAGCTCCGTTTTACTCGTGGTGTGTGTCCCCTCGCATACATACATACAGTGTTGTATCCTAACACACCCCCATTTATATTCATGTGCGCAAACAAGTAAACATACTGCAAAAAACGGCATGTCTCATTAGCTTAGCGTAGCTTAGCTTACAGATCGATGATATATGATCGTTCTTACAGACTACAATCACAAAAGCTTTTACATAACGCTGGAAAAAACGGCACTTACCTCCAGAAGATTACGTTTGTTATTATAACTTACTCAATATGATTTTTTAGAGGATACAAAATACTAATACATAGGAGAATAAATACTTGTGTTATCGGCTAGGCTAGGCGTGGCTTTACAGCCTTCACACAGATCGCCATTACGGCAGTCTGAACATGTTCGCAAATGCCTGATAATTAAAATAAAAGACAAAGCAAAGACTGCGGAGCGTACAAAATAAAATGTTACAAGAACATATAAACACCTAACCGATTACTAGTTGGGGTTGAGGCGACATTGATACGGCTAAGCTACATGCTACATGCTACATGCTACATACTACAAGCTAGATATAGCTTTATCAGGAAAAACACTGCTAAATAAAAACTTACAGCTTCAGAATTGGATGTGTCCTCACTGGCCTGGTCCCGGATGGTTGGTATTGATCCCGGGTGTAGCATTAGTTTGGAGGCATATCCGTGTTGGACTTGAGAGAAGTTCATAAACATGTCCGTGGTTTAACTGGCTTAGACATCCTGGCAATAGCAGGCAAAAACACAGATGTGACTGGGGTTGATTTAGCCTGCCGATAGCCTATATGCGAATGAGAGGTTTGGCAATGCACGTGGCCGTGGCTCATTCCCCTGATAGGTGGAGAGTTGACCAATAAGCGGAGTACGTCTTTGTGACGTAGAAAAGTGTCGGAATGTGGATCCATTTTTTTCAGATCCGTTGCAGCCCCTTTTTTAGAGATTTGGCGAAGGAGGAAAATAGAGAGGGTTGTGTTTTCTGACACTTGGTGAGTTCCCCGGAACACCGGGGACACATAATCATGTATAAAAGACGTACAAAGGTGCATTTTGCATGATAGGTCACCTTTAAGCATGATACTTGTGTGGGTTGTACATGAAACCACTTGGTAATATATAAAAATGTATATGTTGAAGCCTGTTATGATCAATTGTGAGTTAAAACTTTATCTAAAAAGTAAAGCTGATGATGGATTACTGTGGTGGAGTTAAAATAACAATAGCCTATTTCTTTTTGAAATGTGATGGAGTAAAAGGATAGTATCTGTGATTATTCATGTTAAGTAGCCCACAAGTAACTAAAACAATTGCAAGTGCAATAAGAAGCTACAGGGACGTTAATCTAACGTTGGTAATATTAACTTTATTTAATACAACATTTACGGTACAAGATTTACATCATACAGCCCATGTAGTATAATATTTTACAAATGATGAATTACAGCAAACATGTGCAATATATCCATTATTACAGCTCCGTGGGCTGGCAGTAAGGCGATATGGTCCGTTGTTATTGTGCATCCATGGGTAAAGAGAAACTCATGGAGTACTGAACACGTAACATGAACGTGCCGGGCTGCGCGGTCCCGTTGGTTAGATGCGCGTTCATAATGCCGAGGGAAATAACTCTCAGAATAACGTTATTAGCACATTTTTACAACTTGAGGAACGGATGTTTTTAATAAGGGCTATACAAGCGTTCATACTGGGAAGTTTATTTAGCTTAAAAAAAATTATCCAACGAGTTACAGACCACTCTTTCCCCATGTAAGTAAATGGGAAAAAGTGTTTCCGGGCCCAGCAACCTAAAGGAAGTGTAGTACCGCCGTTTGACCAGCACGAATATTCTCATCAGACTCCGGCGCACTTCCTGGGGGCTTGGAAAGGACGTCCCATTACTCTTAAAACTCATTTCCCTGCTTCTCGTGGTTTCCTTGCATCTCATGCTTCCCTGGTGGGAGGGACTAGTCACAGGGAAACGACGCAAGTGAGGAACGCAAGGAATCCATTTAACCGAAGTGAGAAGGGCCCTGTGTATTTTCAAATTCTAGCGCACTCGAGCTGGTTTCTCCAAAATTACCTACCCCACCTTTAAGGGCCCTTCTCACTTCGGTTAAATGCATTCCTTGCGTCCCTCGCTTGCGTCGTTTCCCTGCGACTATTCCCTCCCACCAGGGAAGCATGGAGAGATGCAAGGAAACCATTGATGTATAATAAGAACTGGCGAGTGTCTGAGGATTTCATCGGAGGATGGTCTGGTGGTTCCTCGATTATCGCTCCTCCATTATCGCTCCTCGCTCCTCGATCCTCGGTCCTCCGGCAAAAATAAGGCCATTGGGACGCTACTCAAGATGGCGCAGACAAATCAACTTCCGGTGAGACCGAGACCGAGGAGCGAGGAAATGAAAAATAAGAGAAGTGAGAAGGGCCCCTGGTCACTACCCGATCCGTCCCCCTGCCCGATCGGTACTGCACATGTGCGAGATGGTCCGCCATATTGGACAACTCCGGACGGCAACCCAAGATGGACACTTGACACAGTGGCTTTTAGCAAAGCTCAAAAAGCAAAACTCGAGAGAGAGATGAGTTATTGTTATAACAACGTGACTTCACTATTATTTAACAACTCTTTTTATTGGGTTATTTTATTTGGGGTTAAGTACATTGTCAGAATAAGTGAGGAATGAATTTAACTTCTGTTAGACAGCCATATGCCATACATTTTTGCACACATTCACAGTAAATATTTATTCAGTATGATAGCTGTCTAACAGAAGTTAAATCCATTTCTCACTTATTCTGACAATGTGCTTAACCCCAAATAAAAGAACCTCGAATAAAAGGAGCTTGAATAAAAGTATATGCTGACTATTGCCACCATAGATTGCCACTCAATATCACAGAGGAATTGCTAAACTGTGATTTTCTAGTTGGATGCATGCGTTCTCCAATGACGACAACGTCATTGCTACAAATATAATTGTGAGTTCCTTAAGTAGCGAGGCAAGAATATCTCCTAGCCTCGGAAAAAACGAAGAATGGAACAGGCTAGCAAGTGTGCAGGTGTGCATCATATGAGAGGCCCCGCCTTACATTTTCCGCAAATACATTTTGGGAAATTGGTCCGTGCGCAAAGCATTGTGGGGATTTTAACATGTGCAGCCTCGAAATTTCCCGCAACTAAGTACACCGGCCTCGGTAGAATTCTAAGTATCCTGGACATTGGAACAGTCCTCGGCGGGACTCGATGACGTAGCATCCTTGAAATAGTGGCTCTGGAGCAGCCTTCCTCGACATTGAGAAACACCCAGTGTCATCAACAGACCTCATAACGCACTGATGTTGTAAAACTTTCACAACATCAGTGCATTATGAGGTCTTTTGATGACGCTATATCCTCTGCTGCGTGATTCACAAACTTATTTTCTCATTTGATGCGCACACACGCACTTTCATTCACATAAATGTGCAAATCTCCCTCCCTTCTGGGTTACGCACAGCCTCTGTGACCTCTCTGCGTGCTAAGTGATAAAGAGTGTGTAGAGAGGACATGCTCAAGGGCACGTAATACCATGCAGAGCCTGTTGCCAGTGAAAGAGGGGATTATTTCACATGGCCCTGGTGTCCTGATGGCCACGCTAAGCTGCCCATCCGTCATTCTGAGCAGGCGAGGAGTTTGATCTCGATGGGTGGTGGGGTATCAAATAAACCCAATAACACACAATCAGCTAAATGCATCCATGCTTCCCATCAGTAATTCATGACCATGGAAAGTTGTTTTCGAGTGTGGTAAATGGAGAAAGAAACACATTATCTTCAGTTTGGAACCCATTTTCCAACACAAGTTCCAACTAATCCAGTCTTTATGTTTGCCACTGCAAGAATACATTCATTGTAGCAATTTACAGTAAATCACATCCTCATCATATGAAAAGTTACAAGAGTATTGCTCATATGCTAAAGTCTCTAAAAGTTGAACAAATTGGTACACCTGCATTGATCAGAAAGTATTGTACAAAGCAGTAGACATCTTAGTACACTGGTGGTGATAAAAAAAAAGCAAATGACAACGTTCTGATTTGAGGAAGTAGGAAAGTGGCTGAGAGACAAAGGACAGAAACCAAGGACATAACTACGAATGATTCACTGCTTACTCAGTGTTACGTTCCCTATTAGGCTAGGGCAGGGGTGGACAACCAGTCAGAGGTTAAGAGCCACATTTTTTCTATGTTACTGCAAAGAGCCACATCAAATAGTTTTTTGTTTTCTGGAGACAAGATTTCAACCACGTCACTGATGCATTTTTGTGGCATTGGGATATTTTTTTTTAATTCTCTGGAGCAGAGAGGAGCTGTGGATTATTGTTATTGATTAATGCATCAGTGTTTCTTAGGGTCAAAAACACTAAACTCACAACTTAAAATGAAAGTGTTTAGTTTATTTAATAAAAGAGCACATGTTCAATGTGAAAAGTGACTGTAGTTATAGATTATTTGCAATTTGGTGCTATATATATATATTTAAAAAAAAAATATTAAATATTTTTTAAACACCTTGAATTTCAGGGGGGGCGCGGGGCTCCGTTGGCGGGGCGCAGCGCCCCTCCAAGACAATGGTAGGGGAAACACTGGATAGTGTTTAATCAACGATAGGTTCCCCCCCTCTCAAATGTGATTGGTTCACTGCATCGCAGGTATTATTGTGATTGGCTGTTGGGCCACATCAAAATTAGACGCACTGTCATCCTCTCATTACTTTCATCCTCATTACTTTCATCCTCCGGGACGAAAGTAACGGAGCGATTTTATCCGAGCCCAAACAACTTTGACCGGCCAAATTACGTCAGAATTATCAGCATTCAATACTTAACAGACCTACTAAATATCAGGTTTAACTGTCAGGAGTAGCTAGTGTTGTCACAATACCAACATTTTGGTTTCGATACCAAGTCAAGAAGAATCGATTCTTTTTCGATACTTTTCTTAAAAAGAGGGAAACAGTCTTAAATGTAATTATTGTGCTTTATTTCACACCATAACCATAACACAAACTTTTAAACAATGTGAACAATAAATAAAATAAATGACAATAATTCGTATTAAATCAAATTAATACATTTCTTACAGACAGGCCTCGCGGTGTCCGTAGGCTTGCCCTCACTGTCAGAGTTATAGCTCAAATACTTCCACATTTCGCTTCTGGCGTCTTTTTTGTCAACAAGCCGAGGCGCAGCGGCAGTTGCACTCCCACTTGCAGCCATGCTTCTCGTTTTCTCACATGCTCTGGCAGCTAGCGCGTGCACGAGAGAGGGGAGGGACTTAGAGCGTGCTTGAGAGGGAGGGACTGCAGGCACGGCTGCAGTGCAGGGAGTGGAAGCAGAGCACTGAACACACACGGCTCTTATTAAAACAGCGCTTTCTTACCGGAGTACTTTCCCCCCGTCATTCTTAAAGTACCGATACTAATGAAACGTAACGTTTTTAACGGCAGGGTATCGCGGTATACCTTTCAAGTATCGGTCCACCATGCAACACTAGTCAGGAGTAATTGTCTCTTCCCCAAACTCACACATAGGCTATACAATTCGATATGAACTGAAGAGCCGCATGAAACTAGGCAAAGAGCCACATGCGGCACGAGAGCCGCGGGTTGGCCACCCCTGCCCTAAACCTCCAGGGTTGTACACAGTTTAATACTGGCAACTTCTAATTATGGGTAATATGAAAACGTTTTACACTGGTGGTGACTTACCAGTAGAGACCTGCCATATAACATGTTGCGAAACACACAAATAGCCAGAATGTGTATTTCAAAGAGCTGTTTGACACTTGGCGTAACCTTGGCGCACTGCCACTCCAACATCCAATCACAGAGCTTGAGGACTAATCACGGGGTTTGTCAAGCAAAGCAGACTGGTGCAGTCCCAAACGAAAGCTGAGGATTATGGTTAGTGTCTTCGGCCATCCTAAACTCCGAAAAAACAATTTGTCTCTCAGAATCGAAGGAGAAAAACATTGTACACAATTTAAACCAATTACTGTTGTGTAATTAACAAGAATAATCTGGTGTGTTTGAGTTGATGATTAGTGCAGATATCACTGTAAAATCAATCGACAGGAAGGAGAATACTTACTTCCGGGTGTAAAATCATCTGTTATCCAATGGGAATGGACGCTCACATTGCCTTTAACTGCTGCCGACATGGACCGATGCGGTGCTTCCCTGAGCGTCAAATACCGCCGCCGATGGGAATACATTGCAATCAGTTGAAAGCTCTTTGCGTCCGTTTATGAAGCTGAAGGAGACTTGGTGCGTCACAACTGCACGCCAAAGGACCCTGACCAAGCGTCGCTCTTTGACGATCAGGGAGTGAGACTGTGTTGGCCAATGCAACAGTTTGAGTAAACAATGCACATGTTTCGTCAAGTTTGTGAGTGTTTCCTAAATGCTGCCCAGATTTGTCTTCATTTGCATGTGTTTTGGCGCATTTGTGTTTTTATTTTTTAAACAATTTTAGAAACTGCAGCATGTTTCTACTATTGGGAAATGTTCTGGGCCGCCATAGTGGGTTTGTACCTGTCGGCCGCCGTACATATATAAATGGAAACATGTTCTGGTTTCTAGAAGATAACATTTAAAGTTGTCCATCAGTTGTTAAAGGTGGGAACTGGCTCGAGATACACTTTTTGTTATGTTCCATGGAATGCTCTTAACATCCCGATAGCAATGAATATCTGAAGTGCTTTGACAAAAAAACCATTAAAAAATGTCATCTGTGGAAGCCGTAATACTGTAAAAAGTACAACCAATCCGTTTAGCCCGGCTAGAGAGGTCGAAGTCCCTCCCCTTCCGGGAGCCTCCATGGGACCCCGGAAGCGGAAAATTATACATTGAAGTCAATGGAGAGAGAAAAGTTATCTTTTGATCCCGTTTGAATTGTGCCACGAATGACACATATGATGTTTGTCAATTTAAAAGAACATTTTGCAAGTCAAAAAAATAAAAATGTGTCGTAAAACTGTGAAGTTACACATTTTTTTGTGTGAAACCGCTCAATGAACTACAGAGGCCTGTACTACGAAGCTGGTTCAACCTAACCTGGATATGTTTGAGTTAGCCGGTTGGCCTAATCCAAAACATACGAGCTCTCGCTAAACTGTACTACGACGCGGGTTATCAAGTGGATCGCTCAAGCCAGCCGTGTCCTATCTAGTTAGGTGCGCGTTCACATAAAAGGGGTGGTATTTGGAGCATTCGACCAATCACAAACATGGAGAAGCGCACTGACAGCGCAGCGTCATACTTCCTGAATGAAAAGTCAACTATTATAATATTAGACATATGAAGAAGTTAAACTTTAAACATCCATGACTTAAACACTTTATCCAGGATCAAAGCCACATAGCTGCACCTGCAAGGTGATTACAGCTGGTAAAAGAAAAAGTGTTTGAATGCGTACATTAACAGGTTTATGATATCACTGCCCCGTCTAAGACACGAGTGGATCTGACTTTAATTACATTTGTCTCGAGTTTTTCGTCAACTTAATGTGTTGCTTAAAATAATACTTCTGCATACAGTATGTGACACTGTGTGTGTTGCACGGCCAGATACGGCTCAGCTGACTCAGATAAGGAAATATATGATACATTATGATGTGATATCCCGCGGACTGTAGCCTACTTAATGTTACTCTGATCCGGTTACTTATGTTGTGGCAGATATTTAAGTAAACATTCTTAACGCTAATGTTATAATAGTCAGATTGCTCCGAAGATGGGAGGTGATATTCTATTAATGTTCACGTTCACACAGTAGGTGATTTTTGCCGGCCGTCTTTCCTGCAACCGCAGCTTTTCTGTATTTCCTTTCTCCTGTAATATGACTTGATCGCTTTAAACTCCGCACACTGAGCTCTGATTGGTCAGCAGGCGGTTCTTTCACTGAGTTGATCTCTTAGTCTGCAACCTAACCTGCTCCGGGGCAGGTTAGCCGCACAGCATAAGTTACCATGGAGATCTAGCCTGCTAAAAAGAGAACCAGCTTCGTAGGACCGGAAACCCCGAGTTGTCGCTGAAGTTAGCCGGCTAAGCGAAAATCCTGCTTCGTAGTACCCCCCAGGGGGGTATACTACGAATCTAGTTAAACCTATCCTGGATATGTTTTGAGTTACCTGGTTTACCTAATCCAAAACAAGGCCGCTCTCGCTAAACTGTCCTACAACGCTGGCTATCAACTCGTTCGCTCAAGCCAGCCGTGTCCTATCTAGTTAGGTGCGCGTTCACATAAAAGGGGTGGTATCTGGTGCATTCGACCAATCACAAACATGGAGAAGCGTACTGACAGCGCAGCGTCATACGACCTGAATGAAAAGTCAACTATAATATTAGAAATATGAAGAAGTTAAACTTTAAACATCCATGACTTAAACACTTTATCCAGGATCAAAGCCACATAGCTGCACCTGCAAGGTGAATACAGCTGGTAAAAGAAAAAGTGTTTGAATGCGTACATTAACAGGTTTATGATATCACTGCCCCGTCTAAGACACGATCTGACTTTAATTACATTTGACTCGAGTGTTTCGTCAACTTAATGTGTTGCTTAAAATAATACTTATGCATACAGTACGTGACACTGTGAGTGTTGCACAGCCAGATACGGCTCAATAAGCTGACTCAGATAAGGAAATATATGATACATTATGAAGTGATATGATGTGATATAAATGATAATGGGACATATCGACGTCTGCACTCACAGTGCCGCGGACTGTAGGCAACGTAATGTTACTTTGATCCGGTTACTTATGTTGTGGCAGATATTTAATTAAGCTTTCTTAACATAGCCTAATAGTATAATAGTTATAATAGTCAGATTGCTCTGAAGATGGGAGGTGATGTTCTATTAATTTTCACGTTCACACAGTCGGTGATTTTGGCCGGCCGTCTTTCCTGCAACGGCAGTTTAAACTGTATTTCCTCCGCACACTGAGCTCTGATTGGTCAGCAGGCGTGGTGCTTTCGCTGAGTTGATCTCTTATCCTGGAACCTATCCTGCTTCGGGGGACAGACTAGGTTCCAGGATAAGTCACCATGGAGATCTAGCCCGCTAAAAAATGAACCAGCTTCGTAGTAGCGGAAATCCCAGAAGTTATCTTTCTAAACGAAAATCCTGCTTCGTAGTATACCCCCCTGTGGCCTATACTACGAAGCTGGTTCAACCTAACCTGGATATGTTTGAGTTAGCCGGTTGGCCTAATCCAAAACATACGCGCTCTCGCTAAACTGTACTACGACGCTGGTTATCAAGTGGATCGCTCAAGCCAGCCGTGTCCTATCTAGTTAGGTGCGCGTTCACATGAAATGGGTGGTATTTGGAGCATTCGACCAATCACAAACATGGAGAAGCGTGCTGACAGCGCAGCGTCATACTTCCTGAATGAAAAGTGAACTCTAATACTAGTCAAATATGAAGAGGTTAAACTTTAAACATCCATGACTTAAACACTTTATCCAGGATCAAAGCCACATAGCTGCACCTGCAAGGTGAATACAGCTGGCAAAAGAAAAAGTGTTTGAATGCGTACATTAACAGGTTTATGATATCACTGCCCCGTCTAAGACACGATCTGACTTTAATTACATTTGTCTCGAGTGTTTCGTCAACTTAATGTGTTGCTTAAAATAATACTTCTGCATACAGTATGTATGTTGTAAGTGTTGCACGGCCAGATATGGCTCAAGAAGCTGACTCAGATAAGGAGATATATGATACATTATGATGTATTATGATGTGATATGAATGATAATGGGACACATCGACGTCTGCACTCAGTGTACTTATGTTGTGGCAGATATTTAAGTACTAATGTTATAATAGTCAGATTGCTCTGAAGATGGGAGGTGATATTCTATTAATGTTCACGTTCACACAGTCGGTGATTTTTGCCGGCCATCTTTCCTGCAACGGCAGCTTTTCTGTATTTCCTTTCTCCTGTAATCTGACTTGATTGCTTTAAACTCCGCACACTGAGCTCTGATTGGTCAGCAGGCGGTGCTTTCACTGAGTTGATCTCTTAGCCTGCAACCTAACCTAGTCCTGACCAGGTTAGCCGCTAAGCATAAGTTACCATGGAGATCTAGCCCGCTAAAAAGAGAACCAGCTTCGTAGGACCGGAAACCCCGAGTTTTCGCTGAAGTTAGCCAGCTAAGCTTCGTAGGACCGGTGTTGTGCCGTAGATTGAAGCCTTGCCGTAGATTGAAGCCCTGTTCGCGGGGACGCGCAAACATGACGTCATCGCCTGTATTGAGCGTTCGTCTAGTTTAATAAGCTTTTCTCTCTCTTTTGAATGATATATTTCCCATCAGATTAAACAGCAAACGGCTGAATAAATAATGTGCATACAATTGCGAGGAGGCTCGTTTTAAGGACACTTTTCAGATAGTCACAAGGCTTGTTTGAGACAAGCGAGACCTGCGCAGACCTGCGCAGTTGCGATCGCCGTCTTGCTCGTGCGTTGCATGATGGGTAGTCATTTTGTCCGACTTGCTCTGAAGGCCCGCCTACTTGTGTCCGTTTTACGTCGCCCCCTCCATTAAAAAATGTCATAATTGTTCCACAATGTTTATCAACATTGTAACTGACCGCTACGTTATTTTAATATGCATGGTTAGGGGCGGGCGTAGGTATGGGTGTGACGCTGCGAACCCCGGAATCATAACTGATTTAAACTGTTCCCAGGCAACGAGGTCTAGCCTGTGCTACGGACCTCTCAAACATACATTGCCAAGTGATATATTAAGATAAGGACTGCCATGCCTGACGTCGCACATATTGCGCCCTCGGTGAGCGGAGCGAGGTACGTTACAGGGACTGTATTACAAGTGTTTGTTTGATCCGTGAATATATTTGTGATTTAATCAATGATTTGTACTTGTTCTATGTCTGTATATATTTTAGTTTTCACGATGATTGAAAGACCTTTAAAGAAACTGCATCCGTCGAGACTCGGCTGTGATTATTGCCGAGGGCAGCTACAAACATGAAATTAATATCTATGTCATAGTATACTTGCACTGCTTACCGTTTTCATACTTTATATATCTTAGCATATTCATACACACTGTTCATACTAGTGTAGATATGTACTAAGTAAATACATTTGTTCCTGCTCAAGATTAGATTCAACTTTATTGTTATTGCACATATTACAGGTACTGAGACAACGAAATGCAGTTTAGCTTTTAACCAGGAGCAACAAGCAGTAAAGTGAAAAGTAATGTACACAATAGACAGAATAACATATAGAATGAATTGAATGATGAATGAACAGTGAGGGGTATGAATGCACTATATACACAGCAGCCTGTGAGCAGTATGAACAGTGTGTATGAATATGCTAAGATATATAAAGTATGAAAACGGTAAGCAGTGCAAGTATAGTATAAAATATATAGATATTAATTTCATGATGATAAACATTGTGGAACAATGATGAAAAATGTGAATGGAAGTGGCGACGTAAAACTGACACAAAACAACAACAAACTTTTGCCTAGCCAATTGGAGAGCTTCATCAGCAGCACGGGGTAAAATCCACCAATGAGCGCTCAGCTCGAGATACCAGCGAGTCGTTTCCCATCAAGCGTTTCGCTTCCGCAGCCCGTGGAGAGGAACTGCGACGCCTCCCCGCGCCTCGCTCTCAAGGCTGCGGGCGTCTTTGTCCCGCGAGATTTCAACGTCTCATGTAGGCGAGCCTCCAGAGCAAGTCGGACAAAATGACTACCCATCATGCAACGCACGAGCAAGACGTTGATCGCAACTGCGCAGGTCTGCCGGCTAAATGAATGTAATATAATATATCACAAGCCACTGCTCCCAAATGTCTATTCTTGTAATAAACAGCTATTAATGACAGCATGACACTTAAATCTGCTGAGCAGCAATTCTGTAAGTGAGCGAGGATAGGGTTCTATGCTTTAAAAATATAACTTGCCATAATAAGGCATTTCTTCATATGATATTAAGAAAGAAAAGATAACACTTGCATTGGGTTTTATTTGCACTTGACAGGTGTGTGTTTGGCCAGTTTGAGATTATGTGACATGAGATTTCCATTTAGGGCAGGGGTGGACAACCAGTCAGAGGTTAAGAGCCACATTTTTTCTATGTTACTGCAAAGAGCCACATCAAATAGTTTTTTGTTTTCTGGAGACAAGATTTCAACCACGTCACTGATGCATTTTTGTGGCATTGGGATATTTTTTTTTAATTCTCTGGAGCAGAGAGGAGCTGTGGATTATTGCTATTGATTAATGCATCAGTGTTTCTTAGGGTCAAAAACACTAAACTCACAACTTAAAATGAAAGTGTTTAGTTTATTTAATAAAAGAGCACATGTTCAATGTGAAAAGTGACTGTAGTTATAGATTATTTGCAATTTGGTGCTATATATATATATTTTAAAAAAAAAAATTATATTTTTTAAACACCTTGAATTTCAGGGGGGGCGCGGGGCTCCGTTGGCGGGGCGCAGCGCCCCTCCAAGACAATGGTAGGGGAAACACTGGATAGTGTTTAATCAACGATAGGTTCCCCCCCCCTCAAATGTGATTGGTTCACTGCATCGCAGGTATTATTGTGATTGGCTGTTGGGCCACATCAAAATTAGACGCACTGTCATCCTCTCATTACTTTCATCCTCATTACTTTCATCCTCCGGGACGAAAGTAACGGAGCGATTTTATCCGAGCCCAAACAACTTTGACCGGCCAAATTACGTCAGAATTATCAGCATTCAATACTTAACAGACCTACTAAATATCAGGTTTAACTGTCAGGAGTAGCTAGTGTTGTCACGATACCAACATTTTGGTTTCGATACCAAGTCAAGAAGAATCGATTCTTTTTCGATACTTTTCTTAAAAAGAGGGAAACAGTCTTAAATGTAATTATTGTGCTTTATTTCACACCATAACCATAACACAAACTTTTAAACAATGTGAACAATAAATAAAATAAATGACAATAATTCGTATTAAATCAAATTAATACATTTCTTACAGACAGGCCTCGCGGTGTCCGTAGGCTTGCCCTCACTGTCAGAGATATAGCTCAAATACTTCCACATTTCGCTTCTGGCGTCTTTTCTGTCAACAAGCCGAGGCGCAGCGGCAGTTGCACTCCCACTTGCAGCCATGCTTCTCGTTTTCTCACATGCTCTGGCAGCTAGCGCGTGCACGAGAGAGGGGAGGGACTTAGAGCGTGCTTGAGAGGGGAGGGACTGCAGGCACGGCTGCAGTGCAGGGAGTGGAAGCAGAGCGCTGAACACACACGGCTCTTATTAAAACAGCGCTTTCTTACCGGAGTACTTTCCCCCGTCATTCTTAAAGTACCGATACTAATGAAACGTAACGTTTTTAACGGCAGGGTATCGCGGTATACCTTTCAAGTATCGGTCCACCATGCAACACTAGTCAGGAGTAATTGTCTCTTCCCCAAACTCACACATAGGCTATACAATTCGATATGAACTGAAGAGCCGCATGAAACTAGGCAAAGAGCCACATGCGGCACGAGAGCCGCGGGTTGGCCACTCCTGATTTAGGGAGTTATCCGGTTTGATATAACTGCAATACGGGTGGTGCAACAGGTGTAGGTTGAGTGTGAAGCTCTGGCATTTCCGGCAGCTTTCAAAATGGACTAACATTAAAGCAATCGTAATATAATCTGTTGAGGTGAAGCAATGATGTCCCACTAAATGTGTGATTTATTAAAAACAGGGAGGATATATGATTGTGTGTTATAAAAACATAAAAGCTTGTACTGTGGATTTATATTGCTGTTTGGCAGAAATGGGACACTTAATCCTCTGCAGACAGATCACCAACATATTTTCATTGGCATCATTTCACAGTAGCCTACACCCTTTTATTAAAAGTAGCTAGTCTTGTTTATGGGTGAGATTAGGAGTCAAATAAAGAATTGTTTTGTTAGCAGGAAGGAACTGCATGGTGCTGATAAAGTGTGAGGGAACACCCACCTAATTAGAAAAAGAAAAACAACGTATCTGCATTTGTCTGTTCTCCAAGCATGTTTATAAAAGTCCTGCGTATTCCCGCAGTACAGTATGTGTTGTATCTGCAGAATGTGATTGGTTACAACACAGCAGTCTTTAGAAACAAGTGTGAAGTGGTGTTTTGGTGTCACTTCATTTTATACAGTCAACATTTCATTTTTTTCAGTGCATGCAAACGGTCTTGGGGCTTTAACAATCTCTTGAGATGATAGATAAAACGGGTCTGTTCTTACTCACTCTGGGCTTCAACCACACAAATGTGTCTTAGACGTGACCGTAAAACTATATTTTCTCCTGTCTGCTACTTGTGTTCTTCTGGGTCTTTGCTCCGAGAACTTCATCACATACATGAGCTTCCAGTAATATTTGCAGGTGCAGTTCAGGATGAAGCAAGCTATCTGTTTTTGATAAATATCCTTCAGCGTGTCTATGGGAGAGCCTGGCTCTTGTTTGCATATTTATAATTGAACTGTTATCCATTTGGCTTGTGCCCTATAAGAAAACAACAGCTGCAAGTAAGTAATGGGAGAAAAACTAAGTATTGAAGTGACATTCTGACCTGAGGTACAGAGGACAGTTTGTTTAGTTGTGCCTGTTTAAGAGCAGGACGACGGCTCAACTCTACCCCTGGTTGAGAGTGTTCAGAAACGGCTGTATTTCTTAATGAAAATTACAACTTTTAAAGAGAAACAATGTAAAACAACATGACTGCAAAACATACTGTCATGGCATGCATATGGCAGTGATAACACCCACCCAGATCATCATTGTTACCCATCCCCCAAACATCAGTGATATTGCACAGAGCCAAACGGATAATAAAGGGGCTCTATTCTTTACATGCACAAAAAAACCCTTTAATGACTGACTAAACTTTCTTTCAAGAAAGAAAATACAACAAAGACAGCTGAATGGTTTGATTCTTCTGTGACAGACTTTAATCTGACGTTTCTCCATAAATGTAACTGTTATTCAAGTACTGTACATATTTGAGGTACTTCCTTCGAAGACATCTCTTTTATTTAACTGTTGTCACGGCACTTTTATTTATCAAATGTGTTTAAGGAAGCTAACCATTCAGCTGTCTTTGTTGTATTTGATCTATTAGGTCGGTGTTTCCGCACACTTTATCAGCACCATGCAGTTCCTTCCTGCTAACAAAACAATAACTTTTCTTTATTTGACTCCTAATCTCTCCCATAAACAAGACTAGCTATAGCTCTATTTACTTTACAATGTATCGTTTTGTTTTTTTAATATCTTTCCAATCCAGTGAATCTCCAAATGTGAAGATTTGTAAAAATGTCCTACCTCTTAAGCTAAACAAAACTCTTCAAAAAGTCTCTTGGATCAGCTGGAAAATGCATCATCACAAAGCTGAAAAAAGAACAGAATTTCTGAGCTTGATCCGTGGTACTGGTTTTCATAGCAACGAAGCCCAAGATGCATAGCAGTAGATTCATTTACCCGACAGGATATAAAGGAGTTGAAATTAGCATAACCTTAAACATCTTCAGCCTCAAACAACATTAATTCAGCAGTAATATTAACCTCAAACTCATGTTAAAAGATTGAATACTAAACATTCTACTGGACAATTTCAATTTTTTGTTTTGATACTTTAGGGACAATGCACTATTAAAGGTTTAAAATGAAAGGATATTACTTGTAGTCTAGTATTAAAGTGTGGTATTAGTTATTTTATAAAAGTAAAAGCACTGAGTCAGCATTGTAGGATGCACTATCATCATTGTTCCATGGGAATAAAAACATTATAGATTTGGTTTTTTCTGCAAAACCAGTCATTACCATGTTGTGCGGTGCCAAGCGAAGGATGCAGCGGCAGTGTCTTTGACTCGAAAGAGTTTAAGGAGAGGAGAGGAGAGTGCCAAGAAACAGGCCACCAACGACTTATTCCCACAATCCATGTCTGAATGGTATATACAGTAATAGAATAAATAAATATCTGAATTGTATACAATATGACTCATTCCATGACACCAGGACACCATTGAAGATATACAACTGTTTATTAAAATAAGTCTTCACATTTACTGGTTACACTATTAGTATAAATATTACATAGAAAAAAAAAATGCAATATAAAGCTTTTCTTTTCCAAAACCAGCAGGACAAGACATAAAAGAGGGCAAACATTAATTATTGTTACTTTGGATGGATTACACAGTTGCAGGTGTTATCTAAATACTGGTAAAGCATGAAGCTGCTTCAACTAAAAGCTAACCAGTCTTTTCAGGGAAGTTAGGTTGAAGCTTGAGTTGTCCAAAATAACATTTGGTGAAGAAAAAGATCATCAATAGTCTTCATATACGTAAAGTAATTGATTCCTTCTTTGCATTTAAATACCAACAATAAAAACATTATTATAAAATATATTATTATAATGAATCCTAAGAATTTCACACATAACTACCAGTTTACTAGTTAGGTGGAGAACAATATAGTCTTTGAAAACAGATTGAGTAGTGCGAGAAAATATAGCTTTGGCTGGGAGACTTTAAACTTTTTAACAGAATGTTAAAACTGGGGCTTCATGTTTGAAAAGTTAAACGGAATGTACTAGTTGGATAGCTTCATCAAAAGTATAGTGTTAAGTTTAAGATACATAGTCACCAAGGAAGGACACATTTGAAGTAAATCCACTCTAGTTGTTGGCGAGAAACCTAACCCAGCAGGAAAGTCTGCTGTTATGTTGTCGAAGGTGTAGTTGGTTTCTGCAGAATGAACAATATGAAAAAGCAGAGTCATTGAAATCAGGTTAAAGGTAGATGTAATATGGATTCACTTTGGTTAGAATCATGAAAAACATACCTTCATGCTTCATCTGTGAGCTCATCTGTGAGCTCAGCGCACGCCTGACTGTCTTCACTGAGGCAGAACACAGTGGTTTCTTTCGTGTCATCTTCCAATGTACTGAGGTAATGGCCATTGGCGACGGACCGCAGGCCGTAATGTTCGTTGATGTGAAGGTCAACCTTCTCAAACCAATAAGATTCATGGTCAGAAACATCGGCAATCTTCTCCAACTGTGAATACAAAAAATAGAATGTCTATGCTTCAATTCACCACCAGTGTACAATTCTGTAAATATAAATAATCAACATGTTAGAGGTTTTTATTTACCTGCAGCTTTTTTTCTTTCACCTTCGGGGAATAGTCATCGCCATCTCTCAGGAAACTAAAAGCAATCTGATATTTCGTTCCTTTTTCACGTGTCCATATTTTCACTAAAGGTGCTAAACACAAAAGAGAAACAACATATTAGCTTTGAGACACACATGAAATACCATTGAAAGATGATATTAAATGTATCCGCTCTCTGCTGTGGGTATTCAGTTATTTGGAAATACAGGTGTGTTCATTAAAATGTATACCTTGATTTTTAAGTTCGACAACACACAGCACTAGTCCAGCTCCAGAGATCCTTTTGACCACCACAAAGTGTCCTTCCTTTACCTTCAGAAAAGCCTTATGGACCATGGTGCCTCTTCAGTCGTACTTTCTGGTTTAGCTAAAATAAGATAAGACTTTATTCATTCAGAAGGAAATTATTGTGCCAGATACAAAAGATGCAATAAACAAAATAATAATACTACTAGTAAAAATAGCAAATTTAACAAAAAACTACAAGAAACAAAGATAGACAAAAAATGAAGCTTGTAGAATCCTCACCAGGTCATGCATTAACTTGTATTATGAACTGCCATTACACCACGCACTGTTGAAGCCTGTGTATTGCAGTGAGGAGGAATGCTAAAGTGCATGTGAGAAATAATGCAAAAGTCACTTACCGTCGCTGATAAAGTGTTGGGAAGCTTGAAGAGTAAATGTTTAGAGACCGTGTTGTTGACAGAGCAGAAGGCGCGTGCAGAAGCAGCGAGCGAGCTGCCATTAAATAGTCTCACTGCCGCGAGGCGCGCGCGCACAACGCAAGGGGCTGGATCGACTCATGGAATGAAACCCGACGAATGAAATGCCTCACATGTGTTTAATAGCATTCTTTTTTTTTATAAATTACAAATTCGGATGTT
Organism: Harpagifer antarcticus; assembly: GCA_902827135.1. Classification (NCBI taxonomy): domain Eukaryota; kingdom Metazoa; phylum Chordata; class Actinopteri; order Perciformes; family Harpagiferidae; genus Harpagifer; species Harpagifer antarcticus. Next base: position 1,894,310 of record CADEHL010001172.1, on the reverse strand, counting down.
GTGAAATCCACACGTACGCTTCTGAATAATAGTTTCAAGGAAGATGCATAAAGATGACTCTCGTTTATTTTTTATCAAGAAATCACTTATGGTTGTATCCTTGGATTGACATGAAAAACGAACATAAAATAGAAAGAATGATGGCTGACAGGATTATGCTTTCCTTTTCTTACTGTGTCGGCTACGAGCAAAGGGACAAGATACAACATCACTCCGTTAAAAAAATATTATGTAAACTTATGTTTATTTATTGACATGCATTCCACCTCATGATGCTCTAACAAAACATATTTGCAGTTGGAATTAAGTGTATTGTAACTGTTACATAGTATCATACTTGCCAACCTTGAGACCTCAGACATCGGGAGAATTTCCAAAGCCACCGCGGGGGTGCTAGTGGATCGCCGGAGCTGTATTAGATCAACATTTACATGCATTATAGTTGTAAGTGCACTGCCTTGCTGCCTGTTGCACCATCTTTGATGGAGCATATGTGTGGGCTGGACCTGTAATTTACAGGAAAGGAGTGAGCAGAGAGGGTAAAGTTGTCGATTCCTGTTCAGTTTCCTGTGAATATCTCCCTCACCCTCTCAGACTTTCAGTTGCGCGCTACCTGAGTAAATCTGATTTTGTCAGAAATCGGGAGAAATGCGGGAGAAATATGACCCCGGGAGGAAACCGGGAGAGGGCTATGAAATCGGGAGGGTTGGCAAGTATGCATAGTATACCTCTAGACCTGGATACGTTATCTTATAGGATAAGTGTTATTCTTTCCACACTGAGGCTTCTGGGACCCTTGGGGCTCTTCAGTTTTATCATTTTTTGGAGACATTACATTACATGTCACTTGTTAGACGCTTTTATCCAAAGCAACTTACATACATTCAGTACTGTGGACAATCCCCACAGGAGCAATTTGGGGAGAAGTGTCGTGCCCAGGGACACAACGACATGCTGACTGCAGTGGGACTTGAACTTGCCCCCTGATTCAAAGTCCAGCACACTACCCACTGAGCCACAGCCTCCCAAGACCAGGAGACCAGGTGGAACTGATCTGGTACACTTCCAAATCCATCCTGAATTACTTTTATGTATTTCCGTTCAATGGCACACACAGACAGGATGTAATGTGTGTGTGTGTGGCATCCTCCTGCAGCTAATGGAACTGATTCAGTAGCACTGAGGCCAAGCTGCTGTAAATAGAGTGACCAGGTGCCAATAAGCCACAAGTGGGACAGAGAGTATATAGTCCAGCAGCAAGTCCTCAAAAAAGGCTTTAGTTTTCGAGATACCCCTACCCGAGGTAGAACAAATGACAACAATGTTTTTTCTTATCTTTAGGGTCTCTCATTAATTAAATTGATTGTTGTCAAAAAAAGACGTTTGGTTGTTCTTTAGAACTACCCCAATCCCTGAAAAAGAGCCAAATTAGACCAGGCCGAATGGGAAAGGTGACTAAAAAGCCCATTTCCTCTTCAGATTTGCTGAGGTATGAATCAGGTGGCTTTCCTACTTCACCAAATAGTCAGACAATTATTTAACTAAGAAAATACTGAATTATAGTCCTGTAAACTTAGCTTTAATTTAGACGGAAATTGTACTTTTGGTGATGGGAACATAGGACTCCATCACTTTTCTCTCATTTATCAGAAAAACAGAAATCCCTAAAAAAAGATATACCATTACTGAATTGTCTAGGGTGCTATTGAACACTAACCAGTAGTTGTATGGAAATATCTGGTATAATTATATTGCAAATGAGATTTCTTTAGACATAGGCCTACCTCTTCTCTGAGACAGTCAAATTCTGAATGGGGGATAAGTGGCACAATAGCCTATAAGTTAAGAATGCTCACTCTGATGGTCATTATATTTGGAGAGGGAAATACCAGGTGGCTGAACTACATCACCAAATAGTCAGAATAAGAGTAACCCAATAAAATAAAGTGTATTAGTTCTAAATTGCAAGCCTCTAAAACATAGGTGTAAATAGTACAGGTTTTATTGAAACTTTAACCTTAATTCAAAGTACAGTGAACAATTCATCAAATAATTCTGTGAGAGGTCAAGTATATAGATAGTAGAATATAATGTTAAATGTCAGGTTCCTCAGAAACGTTAGGGGACACATTTTGACATTCTGCACAGCAGGTGCAGAACTCCGTACGGGGAAGGCCAACAGAGAGGCACTGGCACTTTCCACTCTCTCCACACTTTGCATCTTTGCAATACAAGTGAGTAATGTCTCTCAGTTCTGTAGGTGCTGGGGTTTTTGTAAATAGCACTGGTTGAATGGCCCCATCTCTGACAATCCACCCCTTGCCACCAGGACTCCATAACAAGGGTTTAGGTTCGGGCTGTGACACCATCACTGTCTGAAACATTGCTCTTTACATGTTGTTGAAATGCATCCTCTGTTGGCGGCAGATTTTCCGAGGCTGCATCTGTTGTTGATGCAATTATGAACCTCAGTTCATCCAAGTTTGTGCACATCAGACTTAACAGTTTGTGGCTGGGGTGATGGGGGTCTTTTATAATCCTGAGGGCTTTCTTCCTGAGCCGCTGGGAGTAAAGGTCCTCCATGGATGGCAGCTCTGTCCTGGTGATGTTGTCCTGTGCAGTTTTCACCAGCCTCTGTAAAGCCTTACGATTGAGGGCGGTGCAGCTGCCGTACCAGGCCGTGATGCAGCCAGTCAGGATACTCTCTATGGTGCACCTGTAGAAGGTCAGGATCGAGTAATCTGATTACAGTTACTTTCGTAAACCTGAAGTGAATACATTTTGGAATACTTATTGGAATTATTGGTGGAAAAGTTTCCTCACAAAATGTAATCTTCATTACCGGCAGAACTGTGTGCACACTGCACAGCGCTGCAGCGTGTCTGTGAGCGAGAGAGAGAGATGCAGCGTGTCTGTGAGGCCCCGCCCCCGCACGCAGATGAGAGAGAGATCTCTTTTAAAATATATTGAAAGTTAGAAACGGAGATGGTTAGATGAAATGTGCAAGATAACGTTGATGTAGCATTTATTTATTGTCGAAATGATGACATTTATAACGGGATCAAATCAAAGTGAATGGCCTGCTGCTGCTGAAGGCATGGGGCAAGTGACTGGAACAAGTTTTAAAAGTTATTACATCGTTTCAGATAAATAAGGGTTAGGGGCGCCTTTCAAAGCACCCAAGGACACCTTACAATTCATAACATATTCCAAGGAAAGGTTTTAAGACAGTACAAAGAATGCAGTCCGGGTGATGTTTGTTATGTGGGGTGCAGATGAGAGAGAGCGAATGACACCAAGATGTTGTGTTTGAGTTCTTGATAAGCCATTAAAACAGTAAAACAAGTGTCTCCTGTTCACCAACACATACCCATCTGTTATGGAAAAAGAAAGTGTTCCAAAAGTATTCTAAAAGTAATCTGAATACGTTTTTTAAGACATTTAAATGTATTCTGATTACTTTCAGAGCATGTATTCAGTAATCAGTAACTGATTACATTTAAAAAGTAACCCTCTCAACCCTGCCTAGAAGTGATCCTTCGGCCCATTCCCAAACCGCCCCCTACCCCTCCGTTTGCGCGTTCACGCGGAGGGTCCGCCATATTGAGGGCTGTTCCAAAGCAACGAGTGTGGAGGGGGAGTGGGCTATCAAGCCCTCAAACAGCGAGTCTGCAGCGGTGCTGACTTGAGACCGGTCTCTACCTGACCGGAGTCACGCTGTGTGTGTCCGTCAGGAAACACGCTGTTTAAGTAGTTCCAGCAAACATCCACTGATAAATAACGATGTTAACAACCTCATGATAACCTCATATGTTTTAACTTAGGATCATACCTGTGTTTAGTCTAGAAAAAGGTAAATGTGTGCATTTTATTATAAAAGTTGTGTATATTTACAGACCGTTGTAAAAACTAAGAAGTGTAGTGCCGGGAGATATGGAGTCGGAGGCGGTGCATCGAAGGTGCAAAAGACAACTTTATTGCGGAGGTGTTGTCGGGTCGCAGCCCGGGACAACAAGAGGAAGAAGCCAGGAGGGCACACAATATATATAGGAAACACATAACAAGTCCGTGTGGGAACAATACCCCCAACTGTAGTTCCATGTATGAATGATGTCCCAGTAGTTAAATAGGTGGTCACCACACAAGCCCCCCCAGAATTCAAACATGGCAAGAAAAATATATCCCCACGTCCGTGGAGGAAGCACCACAGGGGCTGAGGAGGGTGAGGCCGCAGGTGAGGACCGGGCCATGGAACGGGCCGTCGTAAGGGCGCCGCAGTAGGTGTCGCGGAGAACCCAGCAGGAAAGAGCGCGACCCGGCCGCAGGCGAGGGCACAACGGCAGCGGGCACAAAGTCCTCGGGAGGAAAGAACCGGGTCCCCGGGGGGCAGGAGCAGCATCCCCGGGAGGAAGGAGCCGTGGACAGGGAAGAGGCCAGACGGGGCGCCGTCCGGAGCCGCCGTCGAGGTGAACTGTGAGCCGCGGTAAGAGGAGAGGCCAGGCAGGGTCCCGGAGCGCGCCACCCACGGGCCGATGAAGGCATGGGCACGTCCGAAACCGCCGAGGCGAGACGGGGTCCAGGAGTGCACCACCCAGGCGTCGATGAACGTGAGTGGCGTCTGGAGCCGCCGTCGAGGTGGTGAAACAGGTGAGAGTGTCCACACGAGGCCGACCAGACATGGTCGAACCTCCTCTCAGGCACCAGAAAAAGCTCAAAAAGGGCCGTACTGTCCACGGTCAAAAACAGGTGGGCGAAATAGTGAGAGGATTCACACGAGGCCAACCAGACATGGTCAAACCTCCTCTCAGGCACCAGAAAAAAAAAAAAAAAAAAAAACTCAAAAAGGTTGATAGCCGTTAGCAGCTAGCCGTTAGCAGCTAGCCGTTAGCTGGGGCCGTTAGCTGGCAGCCATCGGTAGCTGCTAGCCGTCGTTAGCCCCACGTGGATAGCTGCTAGTCGTCGCCAGCTAGCGCCGCTGGGACGTGCAGCCGCACGCCCCATGAGGTAGCAAGGGGGTTGCTGGTCGACCCAGCAGGTCGTGCATCGTCCCCCCGATGCGGGAACGGCGAGCAACGTCTCCAGCCTTCTGCAGAGCACGCACCGAGCCTCAGTCCGCGTGCCGGTGGCAGCCACGGACGTCTCCAAAAAATCCCCGGCATTTCGAGAAAGGAACCTGAGTTCCTTTTGCCGTGTTCGGCGTCGTCCCGGAAACTTCCCAAGACGTGTCAGAGTCACCAGTGTAGTGCCGGGAGATATGGAGTCGGAGGCGGTGCATCGAAGGTGCAAAAGACAACTTTATTGCGGAGGTGTTGTCGGGTCGCAGCCCGGGACAACAAGAGGAAGAAGCCAGGAGGGCACACAATATATATAGGAAACACATAACAAGTCCGTGTGGGAACAATACCCCCAACTGTAGTTCCATGTATGAATGATGTCCCAGTAGTTAAATAGGTGGTCACCACAGAAGCTTATAAACATCAGGTTTAAAACTAAAAGAGCTTTGAAACACAATGAAAGATGTTTGGAGTTTTATTTGAGTTATTCATTTAAACTTTTTGTCTAAGAGATGCTGATTTGAAACCGTTGTTACATACAGTTACGGCATTTCCTGTTTCTGCCGGAGAGAGGAGGCCGTCCCAAAGCTTGCTGCTGTATTTACTCCCTCCATCTGACAGGAGGGAGCCTCGTTGAGCTGCGAGTGTGGCTACAGGCGGAGTTCACTCCATCACGGAGGGGTAGGGTCGAGGGAGTGGTTTGGGATTGGGCCATAGTTAGCGTGAAGAGTCTGCTAACCCCCCCCCCCCCCCCCCCACGTCAACAACAACTTCAAAATTCTGGACTATATAAAAATCGCTGGCCCGCGAGTGTCTATTGGATACATTTTGGCCCTTGGACAAATGTAGTTGGTGATCCCTGCGGATAAAACTCTAACACAGGAAATTGCACAATATAAATGTATTCTAGTAGACCTCAACAATGGAATTATGATCAGTAGAAATGGCCATGACATGGGACCTTTAACTAACTGTGGTTTTTTGAAGTGTATTTGCCGTTGGTTATTTAAGATTCTTTAATACTGCATTATTACGCTTTTTAAATAAAATAATGATTTTTAGGTGGATGTAACTTTATTACCTACAGTGGTTTTGTGATCACTGGATTTCAACACATCTGACATCCATCCATCTCCAGCTAATTGAAGTATCAGCCTAAGCATCCCAACTAAATAAAGTGATTCTGGGACTGGCTTCCCATGAGTGTGAGTGTTTGTATTCATAAAACAAGGTATTTATATATTTTGTAAAAAACACATTTATTTTTACTATGTACACTACATTCTTTGATGGAATAACAATAATACAGGGACCAAATAATAAAAGGCAGTCATTCTTGCCAAGCAGGTTTGAGAAATACATTTATAAAATCAGCTCATTGTCTATCATTTAAACTGGAATATCTTTACAAGTAAAAATTCTTGTAAAAAGTTTAGAATCTGAAAACACCAAAGTATGCACGCACATTTGACCTTCGCCCGCCCTGTCATGTTAACAGTGACGAATGCTGAACATTTCAGTTTTTCATCGAATACAAACTGGTGGTGATTGAAATCATTGAAGTCAGACGTCGTCATCGTAGACCAACTTGACGAACACCTTGTCTTCAAGCGCCTCGTTCTGTCTGTAGACGTACATGGGCGTGTTGTCTGCATACGGGCTGATTTCCCCTCCCTCCTGCTCCTCACTCCTCTTGGCATCCTCCTCTGAGATCAGGTCAGCGTAGGAGGCCACGCAGAGGTCGTGCTCCTGGAGAGACGCCGGGTATCGGAGGGAGGATCTCTCGATTCGCACCGAGCGTCTGACTGGAGTGAAGAAGCGAACCTCCTGGCCGTTCACCCTCACCGGTTCCTTCTGTTGGCTCGGAGGGCCACTGAGGAAAAGAACAACATAATCCTGAATTTCAGTGCATTTGACATTGACAATGAAATAGGTACGTCTCATTGTAACAATTCTTTTTATTTACAGGGACTGCTTAAACAACCAAGCAGCTTCTAAACATCAGATACAAAAAAAAACAAGAGGTTTACAAAACATGAAACACCATTAAAGATGTTTGGAGTTTTAGATATAAGTACTTTATTGATCCCAATTTGGGAAATGTTTGCATTGCAGCAGCATAAGGAACAAGGCAATGTACATAAGAGAAATTAAGACACTAGAAATAAACAATCCAAAATATTTCTGAAATAGAAATAAATAATTGTGCTTTAGTTTAGTTATATATATTATTTATTGTCCAAGAGATGATGATTTGGAACCGTTGTTACGAAAAGTTACAGCGTTTCCTGTTTCTGCCGGAGAGAGGGGAGTTGGTCCCAAAGCCTGATGCTGTATTTACACCCCCTTTTTTTTGTCTGACTCTAACAGCCATGTGTGCGTGCTGTCAGTATAATTCCATTATCACCCTATCTCTTCCTCCACGCCCCCTATCCATCGGCATATCTGACAAGTGCCACGGAGAGGTCAGACAAGCACGTCGTAGCGCATCGGGGCAAGGAAAGGCATGGCTCAGCACCAGGGGGGCGGGAAACAAGGGCACTTTAGAGTGGTGCTCTAAATGTTATCACTTTGTCTTGAGGGCAATGTTTTTATAAAAGGTTTTTTGGTTAGAATCCTGAAATACAATCTGTAGTCAACACAAGCTTAAGAGATTTTCACGTTTTGTTCAAAGTCATAAAAGGGGTCAGTAACGCTCCACAGCGTTTCTGAAAGTCAACATGATGATTCCCACATACCCAGGCGTTGCTGTGATCTTGTATTTGACCACTGATGCGTCTCCTCTCTCTCCATAGATAAGGGCTCTGACAGGTTGAGGAGTCATCGGGATGTCGATACTCTCAGGAGAGCCTTCGTCTGTTGGAATTTGGTCCTCCTCTCTCTCATTTGCTTCAGAAAAAATATGAAAATTTGAATTTATTTTCAACATAAAGTACTTCATGTTAGGATACTTAAAAAAAAAAAAGCACAAGCGGCATATCTGTAGTGCAAGTTTACACTGCATTAATATTACAATACAGATTCAGATTTGGAGGATGTAGTTTCTGATTGAATTTGTTTTTATGATCTAGTCTGCACTAACTGATATCGATTGAAAGGTTTGACTGAAGTCCTATTTCTCAGACAGCAATATTTTCTGCTCCAGAAAAGTCAGCAGAAGGAAGTTTAAATTAATAAAGCTTTGGCCGAATGTAACACTATTGTTAATTCTGTGTTATAGTTTCTTTGACCGTCTTGAAAAAGACTGCCGTGGCGGTTACATTTTGTGGCATGTGCCTTTACTGTAATAACAGATGTGTTTGGCTATATCAACATAATGGTAACAATACAATAAACAACATTTTTCTTTCCAAATAATGTCAAACTAAGCCGCCCCATCATGAAACCAAAATTCATGAAAAACATATATTTTTGATACATGGGTGGATTGAGTGAGACACAATATATGGAACGTACGAGACGATAATCAGCTGCATACATCATGAGGCCAAATGATCTACTGATTGATATGTGTGCAATGTAAACAATGCAACACAGCTCATTGATGCCATCATAAATAATATGAATGGTGAAAAACACACAGTGGTTACAAACAAGGCTCATTTGCCAACTACCTTGGATCTCTTCCTTTCTCTTCAGAATCTCAAACACCACAGTCCGCAGCTCGTCCACTGGCTACAACAAAAATAAAAGCAAAGACACTTAACACAGAGAGGGATTGTTTTAATTTCAGACTACAATACATTCACCTTTGATTATGATCACATGCCAACAGATCAAGCTGACAGGAGTAATATCAAAAGCTGAACTATGCAGTGATGGACAGTTCAATCTGTGAATGTTGATATTGCCTTGCTTTCTAAAAACACACTAAAAAATGTTGACTGAATGGGCTCCAAGCATTTTAGAGTAAATGGTGAGTGCAGAAGTATTGCTTGCAGTCAATGACGCCCACTTGGCAGAACCGCTGATTGCTTCACAGGGCTCTTGTTGTAAACACAGTGACGAAGAAGTGAATTGCTACCGGAGAGTTTATTAAATCTTATGTGACGAAAAATATTTGACGTCAGGCAGTGATTGCGCCATGCTTAAAACACACCAGAGCGGGAGACAGATATATGACTTTATAATTTCACATGTTCTAACTAGTGTTAATTTCATTGACTAAAACTATGACAAAATATGTTCGTCAACCACCTTGCACTGCCTTGCTGCCTGTTGCACCATCTTTGATGGAGCATATGTGTGGGCTGGACCTGTAATTTACAGGAAAGGAGTGAGCAGAGAGGGTAAAGTTGTCGATTCCTGTTCAGTTTCCTGTGAATATCTCCCTCACCCTCTCAGACTTTCAGTTGCGCGCTACCTGAGTAAATCTGATTTTGTCAGAAATCGGGAGAAATGCGGGAGAAATATGACCCCGGGAGGAAACCGGGAGAGGGCTATGAAATCGGGAGGGTTGGCAAGTATGCATAGTATACCTCTAGACCTGGATACGTTATCTTATAGGATAAGTGTTATTCTTTCCACACTGAGGCTTCTGGGACCCTTGGGGCTCTTCAGTTTTATCATTTTTTGGAGACATTACATTACATGTCGGCAGTAAACAATAACTGTAACGAAATCATCATGCAATATCGTTGACGAAAAGTGACGGGACGAAAATGTGGTTTACTAAATAAAAACTATGCCAAAATCTCTCTTTACTTTCGTTGACGAAAAATGAGGAGACGAAATATTATCAAAGATAACGTTACATCTCTGATAGTCAGTTTTTCTCCCAGCAGTTCCATTTCCGGTGCTGCGGCAGGGCAGCAGCTGTGTGTCTGTGCTGCGCGGCGGTAGATTTGAATTACACCGGGCAGTGGCATAATATGAACTGTCAGGAAGACTCGGGTCTAACTCATGGTCTAACTAACCTTATTTAACAGAAAATAAAATGGCAACAACAGGGCTTGGGAGCAGTGGTCGCACTCGCGTTAACCGAATACCCCCCCCGTCAGCGCGAGTGAGTGATAAATTGTGCACTCGATGGGTAATAATGGATTATGACGGAAATGTTACGATCCTGTCCGTCAAAATGACTGACAACGAAAAGGTCTAAAGCCACCACTGCTTGGGAGAAAGAAACAATGTGATATTTGGGCCCATTTTCGCTACAATGAGGCGGAGAAAAAAAGCGAATGCATCGTTTTATCAGAAGGGAAGCAATGTGGCCATAACACAGCTGGTAAAAACACCACAAACCTGACCAGATACTCTCTGCAAAGCTGCTTAATCATTCAACCTGTGTTTTTCATCAAATAAGGACAAGATATAATCTTATTGTGAAATACGTTTGACTAAAATGACAAATTATTGGTTTTGGCTAGTTTGACTGAAATGTTCTATATAATCTGATGACTAAAAAAGACTCAACCGTTTTCATTGACAAAAAGTAGACTAAAATAATTAGTTTTCATTGACTAAAATAAGACTAAAATGCTCAGACTTTTAGTCGACTAAAACTTGACTAAATAAAAACAGGATGAAGGTGACTAAATATGACTAAAACTAAAAAGAAAATTTAACACAGGACTAAGACTAAATAAAAAAATAGCAGACTAAATGAACACTAGTTTTAACACCAGGGAATATTCTTAGGAAATTATTGCATGAGCTTCTAAACTCAACCAACTAAATAAAAACCAATCACAAAAAGTAGTATTTCTCATAACTCATCAAATGTTTTTCTTTTTTTTGCCACAAAATGGTCATAGCTATGTGACATCATTTTATATATTTTTATAACTATAATGATCATATCAAGGTGTGCCTTAACCTCACTGAGCTGAGGTTATTTGAGCCTCTCAGTCTGTAAGGAGAGAACAATCTTCCACCTGGTTGTAGAAAAAGCTCTTTATATTCTAATCGTTAGCATAGCTAGCTAACCAGATGCTAATAACAACAGATCGCCACTGGGCTTACAACTAAAGACACAGCCACGCAAAAACTGCGGCATGTGTGCTGCTCCTTATGGGTACTGCAATATTTGAAGAGCTGGAGCGGCGTTCCGGTGCTCTCCGTCAGCACTCTACAGGCTTAGTGCTAGATCGTATACCTCCTGGGTTTTAGGCGGCGGAAGTGACGTAATCGTGGATTAGAAGTCGGCAACTTTTGCAGCCACTGACTGCACATCTGGTAGTAAAAGTAGACACATTTAATTTAATTTTGCATGGGCTCTTCGTGACTCTGGAGTCCTGCAGGAATCCGGAGGACAGTGAACAGGAGTGAGAGGGAGCACACTCTTAAAAAATCTCCACCCTTTTTTTAAATAAACCTGGTGCTGTGTGTGTCACTGTAATCCGAAAAAACGCACTCAGTGGCTTTCTGAGTGTTAAATCCCATCTGTGCTTTTCTTCTTGTGAGATGTCATTTTTTTTAAAAATATTAGTAATCCAAAGTTATGAATTCTCAAAATATTATATTTATGATATTTTTGTGGAAAAATTATGTATTCATGCTCGTCTCTTGTCCTGGGTGGCAGGTTACGTCACTTCCGCCTAAAACTCAGGAGGTATACGATCTAGCACTAACCCACTCTACACGATGGATGTATAATAAGAACTGGATACAGCGCGGGAGGCTGGGTCTCGTTCTTTCCTATGAGTGCTGCTCATTGGCGCAGGAAGACAAAATGGCCCAACTTTTGAGAGAGCGAAACGTCACAGATTACCCGTCATGCCTGGATGCCAGAGCAGAAGAACCCGTATGTGCGCTCACAGAGCATGCGCCTCTTAAGCCCCGCCCCCGAGCTCCCACTCTCGGCTCACTAGAATGAATGGACAGAGACAATAAATCTAGATTCGGCTTTTAGTGCATTTTACAACGTTAAGGACCGAATTATTCTAATAAGGGCTATACAATAGTTCATACTGGGTAGTTTATTTAGTTACAAAAAAATTATCCACCGATTTACAGACGTCTCTTTCCCCATGTTAGTCAATGGGAAAAAGTTGTTTTGGGCCGGGTGACGTCAAAGAAATTGCAGGACTGCCGTTTAGACACAACGAATATTGGCACAGAGTCCAGCGCACTTCCTGGGGGCTTGCTCTACACCCCTTTCAGACGAGACATACCACGTGAAGACAGGTTACGCTCGTGTTGTGTTCAAGGAACTTGTCCTTGGCCAGGAAAAACAGGCACTCGCTTGTTTAATTATTTTTGCGGTCTAGATTTCTTAAACATTTTTTGAAGTGAGAAGTTGTTCGTCAGTCCATGAGTACTCAAAAAAACGAAAACGCTTTGGTTCTCCACGAATTACACAAGTCATCCAAATCAGCATTAAAAAGCGTGAGGCGCCGAAAAGCGACTCATTCGCATGTGTAGTTCCAGTAATCCAAGATTCGATTTACAGATAGCAAATAAGCATGACTCGGACAAGATACGTCTTAGGATAGTTTGCTTGACTCTTTACTTCCACAAAAAGGTATCAAATACAAACACGTATTTCCTCAGGTCAAAAACTATGTTGCTCTGTGCTTCTTTCTTCTTCTCACACACACCCCCAATCACCAGCAGCTGCCGCTATAACGTCTCGTAATCACGAACAGCTGCGGTCGTCCATGCCGTTAATTTCACACGGCTGGTTCCAATAAATGATATAATAGCACTAACAACAAAGGATAATAATATTCAAATATACATTTTAACATATGGCTCCTACATTTCCGGCCCCTAATTGGCTAGGCGGGGAGCATACCAATTACTAAAATAAACTTAAGTAGGACCATATAATCTAAACATAATTAAGCAACTGTAAGAACTTATATTCTTTTACTGGAAGTCCGTTTTTGTTTTCAATATACTTCAGTACAGTAGTACTGTCTGTCCAGAAGATAGATTGCTCCGGCTGAACCTGGAGCTCTCTTCTTAGCATCTTGTCGACCTTGACAGCGACGACTGCTGCTGTCAACTCCATTCTCCAGATGGTGATGTGTTTCAGTGGAGCGACTCTGGACTTTCCGATCGGCAAGGAAACCTTTATTTTGCCTTGGTTGTTTGCAAGATGTCGGTAGCCATTCCATATGCATCCAAGCTGGCATCGGAATAGTGGTTGAGCTGACGATGGACAGGATTCCTCGTCTAGTAGCTGGTTTGTCTTGTGGTTGCACTTTGAACCTGGAGGTGTCTGATTCAGTGCACCACTGAGTACCAAGGGCTCTTTCCATAGGAAGCTGCTTATGGTTCAGGTCAAGATCTTTGACTTCCTTTGTGCTGTCTTCTTTAGGGATGGACGACAGGACGGCCCTACTGATGCCGACATACTTTGTTAGCCCGAAACCTCCACTGGCGCACATATGTCTGAGGTCCTTGGCCAAAGCAACAGCATGATCTTCTGAATCCACAGACTTTAAATAGTCATCCACATAAAAGTTTCTGAGAACCGTTTCCACCACCTCTGGTGTTGTTTTGCTTCCTCCATCCTGTGCTGTTCTTCTTGGTGCATATGATGCGCAGCTGGGAGACGATGTAGCGCCCAACAGGTGCACTGTCATTTGGTAGTCTTCCATTGGTTTGTTCAGGTCACCATCCTGCCACCATAGGAAATGCAGAAGATCAGCATCTTGGTCTTTCTTTGGGTGGTAGAGACCGTGATGAGGTATGTACCACACACGTCCATCTTCTCAGCTTAACTGTTCCATGGGGATTTTGACAGTGTAGCCTTTTCCAATTATACCCGTAATGAAGTCCTTGTAATCTTTGTACAGGTCCGGGTTTTTGCCGAGCTTTCTTTGGAGACTTGCGGCACGCTGCTCTGCCATGCAGCGGTTGTTTGGCATTTTGGCTGTCTCGTTTTGCAGTGGTAAGCCAATGCAGCAGTGCCCATCCCTTAACTCTGCGGATTTTACCACTGACCGCATGAACTGATGATCCTCCTGGGACATCTCTTCTTTGTCTTCACAGCTGAGTTCTGAGAAGTCTGTGTTATATTGCTTGATCAACAGTTCCTCTATGTTAGCTATGGAGATGTGGTTGGCTGTAATGTGGCTCACAACTCCATCCGCTGCCTTCATCTGTCCTTTTCGGCCCATTCACTACCCATCCAAGGGCAGTCTTAACTGCATAGGGCCCATCTCCGATGCTGTTTATCACCTGCCATGGCTCCAAAGCTTTAGGGGTGTTGGTTCCTATAAGCATGGTGACTTCTCCTTTTATCTTTGGGATTTTCACCTCCTTCCGATATGGCCACTTCTTTAGGTCTTCCTGCAGGGGGATGTTTTCTTTCTTGACCGGTATATCTTTACATGTAAAAACCTTAGGGAGTTCAATGTACTTCCTTTCTTCAAGTCCACATACTTCCAGGTCTGACAAGACACAACTTTGGGCTGGCTTCTCCTGGCCCATAGTTCTGAGTAGGATCCTAGTTTTCTTTTCCATGAAGGCATACGTCACCACAACCTTCTCACTTTTATTGGACTTGACTTTTACCGGTACTATAGCAAGTACACATTCTCCGGCCCCAGTGTATCCACATGTTTCCTGCGTCAGTGACACGAGACCATTTGAGATGTTCTCATCTGGCTTTCTAAATGTAGCACTGTCCTTCTCAACATGCAGAATTCCTGGGTGTCTTAGGGAGCAGACTTGACAGGTCATCCTTTTATTGCAGTTTCTGCTAAGGTGTCCCTGTGTAAGACATCCAAAACAGAGGCCTTTAACTTTCAGAAACTCAATCCTGTCTTTCGGTTGTTGCTCTTTGATGCTTCTGCAGAAATCGAGTGTCTGGTCTCTATGGCAGAACAAACAGGGTTTATGAAAGGCATTGACAGGATTTGTAGCGGAGGAGCTGTACTTTAAGATTGAGGGTGGTGTTTTCTCTTCACTCATTGGAGCGACAGCTGTGGCAAAACTGCTTCCTCTTTGCCAGCCTGACTGCCAAGCTTTGGAGTCCGTGGCCGTAGCTTTTACTTTTCCCTCCGTAGTTGTCCTAGTATCATGCATGCTTCCAAAAAGGGGGTCGTTAGCCATTTGTGATTGTCTGTCTGTCTGTATGTATGTATATATATATATATATATATATATATATATATATATATCACTAGGTCTGTAAACCTTGCTCTTCGTCCCTTTTTCTTTTGAACCTCGAAAGCAGCACTCCTCCATCTTTCTTTCACCTTGTATGGGAGCTTTGAGGCGACGACTCTCATGTTAGTTGGATTGTTCATTTCGTCCATATACTCTATGTCCTCCATGGCATTACGGCACGTAATCAGGAAAAGGGCATAGGCATTCAGAGCTTTTCGGTCTTCAGATTTGATCTGTGGCCACTTTAGAGCTTTATCCATATAGGCGGTAGCAATCTTAAGTTCATCACCATAATGTTTCTGGAGTAGAGCCCTGGCTTCTTTGTAGCCTCTCTGTGGTGCCATGTGCTCACAACTGCGGACGAGCTCTTGAGGTTCCCCTCCGGTGAACTGTTCCAAGTAGTACAATTTATCGCTGCTGCTCTCTGCCTTGCTGTCGATGACATGGTTGAAGGCTCTTAAAGGACTTGTAGGTGAGCGGGTCTCCCTTGAACACAGGCAAGTCTCGTTTAGGAAGATAAGACAGGTTATGCTGCCTTACCAGCATCTCTGTAATCTGACTTTGACGCTGCATCACATTGTAGCTGTCCCTCTCCTCTACGGCAGTGTTTCCCAACCGGGGGTACGCGTACCCCTAGTGGTACGCGTACCCCTAGTGGTACGCGAGGGAACTGTAGGGGGTACGTGGAATTCCAAGGTGACAAGTACAACAAATAATAATCCCGTCAAAAATGATAGTGCGCGATTTGTTTCCCTAGGGAGACAATAGTCTGTGGCACGCACAACCGCGCCAAAATCCCACAATGAAAACAGCTGCTTACCTGCAGCCAGAAAAATACGGGTAGGTCTGCGCTATGGATAAATGACTGAAACGTCCGCTTGCTCTGGGTTCAGGCCAGGGTTCAGAGGAGCCCGCCGAGAAACGTAAGAAAGAGGCCAAACTGAAACCAAGGCAGTACAGTGAAACATATTATTTTGATTCATTTATACTTCTGCGGACCCACCGCAGCCTCAGTGCTTCTTTTGCGGTGAAGTCCTGGCTAATAGTGCGATGAAGCCAGCGCATTTACAGAGACACCAGAGCACCAAACACTCGGGAAGTGTCGATAAAAGGGAATAATTTTTCAGACGAAAGCTGTCGGAATTTAAGTCGAGCCAGACAGTAATGATGAAAGCCACGAATGTGACAATGAAAGCACTCGAGGCATCTTACGCCGTGTCCCTGCTTGTGGCTAAATAAATAAAAACTCACTCTATTGTTGAGCAGCTCATTCTCCCTGCAGCGCCTGCGTTGGCCGAAATGATGATAGACAAGAAAGCAGCCGAAGCACTCAAGAAAGTTCCCCTGTCGAATAACACCGTATCCCGTCGGATCAATGATATGTCTGTTAATATAATTGGACAAGTGGTGAACAAAATAAAACTAGCCGGTCA
Organism: Harpagifer antarcticus; assembly: GCA_902827135.1. Taxonomy (NCBI): domain Eukaryota; kingdom Metazoa; phylum Chordata; class Actinopteri; order Perciformes; family Harpagiferidae; genus Harpagifer; species Harpagifer antarcticus. The sequence continues at coordinate 1,877,758 of CADEHL010001172.1, read as the reverse complement.
GTTCGCTTTGCAGCTGGATGACATGACAGATGAGAAGCGCAGCTCCTGTCCTTCGTGCGTTACAAAGATGCGTCGGACATAAACTATGGGGGTTATTCCCTATCTTTATTCAAGAGCGTGGTATTTACATTTGAGAGCATACTTTATGTATTTATTTCCCTCAAACCCTGTCCTCGCACTCAAATAGTACTTGCACGTTGCTCTGCTTCGGCTCAAACTGTACGCTTGCACTCAGATATATTGTTTACAGATTTGTTCTGTGCGCGCTCGAAACTTTTGTGCAACAATCCTGTCAAAATCCCTCAACCAATAGGAGGCCAAGTGTCCTTGCGGGTGCGTTCGCTTTACTTATTACAGCGTCCCGTAAGGGCGGTTACTCTTTGGTTTATAAACTCCCGCCCTCCACGGCTTTATAACATAGCATGTACTGCACTTGTTTGATTTACAACTACCTTTCATAATAGCTACGTTCAGTGGCGGATTGGGACTAAAAATCAGCCCGGGAATAAAATAAAACCGTCCCTCCGTTGCCTCTGCACAGAGTGCGAGGTGGTTGCTATGCAACAACAATAACAGATAGCGATGTCGTCGTTTAGGTGCTTTTTTTTCTGGAGATAGGAACTTCTCAATCTACTCCTCCATATTAAGCCCACCCGGAGGGCGAAGTTAAACTTACATGTTTCCATCTTAAGCTTAGTTAGTTAGTTAGTTAGTTAGTTAGTTAGTTAGTTAGTTTACTATATAAAGTTTAGTTTAGGATTTTATAACGGTTCTCAGACGCGGAGGGATACTGATTTGTGAAAAGTAACAACAACTATTCCCTGGATATACGCTCATTATATCACGGCTAAGAAACATCAGATTGCTTGATTTGACTTGTCCGTTTTATAAACATATACTAACTGTGCTTAAAAAGTTGTAAATGACTGGTGAAAAGAAACTGCTAGGCCTATACTGATTCTGGATATTGTGTTTTGTTCCTGAATTAAAGTTTAAATGCCTGTTTAAAGGGGACTTATTCAAAGGGGCTCCATGGTTTAAGCCTAAATGTTACAAGATATATATATATATATATATATATATATATATATATATAGCAAAGATAAGTTGATTATTTTGATTTCATATGTATTTATTTGATTATATTATTTATTTTCAAGGCAACATATTCATTTTTATTTATTTTTATTGAGTGATTTAAATTAAAATTAAGAAAATGCCTGAGAATTAGATGTTCAAATTAAGGAGATGAAATAAAGTTATTTTCATTCAATAATCAGTTACGTTTTACTTGTGAAGGATCATCAGCACGTATGAGTGAGGGGGTACTCATGGTATGACAAAAGGCTCAGGGGGTACACAAGACAAAAAAGGTTGGGAACCACTGCTCTACGGTGACCTTCTCTGGGGCCCGGTCCGTGTGCTGCATCAGAAGCTCCGTCCTGCGTGTCCATCCACCTGCTTGACTCTGTTGGGCGTGGCATGACAGTTCCTTTTAGCAGGTGTGCTGAGGCAAGTTTCTCACCATATTTAGCTGGTTTTGGAGCAGTTCTGGATCCAGTGCCAGAAGTCTCTGACTTGCCATGACGTTGGCTGCGTTTGAGGTAGCTGCTCATACCATCCTGCTGGTCTCCATACCCGTCAAGCACCTTTAACTTTGCATCACATTCAGCTACAGCCATCTCTAATTGTTCTCTTTGAGCTTTGAGCTGCTGGAGCTGCTTTGCTTGCTGCTGTATTAGAGAGGCTTCTTCTATCTCAAGAGCCTGCTTCTTCTTTAAGGATGCTGCTCGAGCTAGCACAGGGGTAGACATTAAGGGTAAAAAGCCACTGGCCCTCCGGGCCGGTGGAATTGTATTGTCACTGGCCCCACCATTGTAACCACTGGCCCGGAGCATTCGTCCAAAAAAAAATATATCGACAAATAATGAAGAAAATTAACACATTTGTTGCAATAGTAATTTATACATTACTACTTGTACTACAACATTTGAACAATCAGTTCTTCCTCATTTGTTCATATTTGGTTTATTAAAATAATGATATTGTGGTCATTGTTAAAAAATGTCTGCTATTATTATGAGTATTATTATTTGTATAATGCACTTTCTGCCTTCCTGTCATTAGGAGTTAGACATGTAATGGCTATAGATTAGATCCTTCATTCTCCTAAACTGCTGGGACATTTCCCTATACCCAATACCTTTTATATTTTCTACTCTTCACTTGCTTGTCAGCATAGGTCGGCATTGATGTACAGAGCCGACAGAAGACCTTGTTTATATTGGCATCTATTGAGAGGTGCAGCCAGTGACGCGTCCTAAAACCAGGAAGTAAGCTGCTGGTTCCCTCGACAAGGGTTTTGTAAAATAGCTGGAAATAAGGTCTGTGGAAAACAAACAAACCTGCACGTTTTGTTCAGCCGGATAATCTCCACATGTCTACCCTACTTTTATAATTTTCGAATCATAAATCTAATCGATAGATTATAAAAGGGTTTTAGGACGCGTCACTGCACCACTAGAAGCCAACTCCATCGATCAAGCTGAAACTTTCTCTCCCTCTTCTTCTCATACTCCCTGTCACTCTCCTTTAACTCCTCCGGTGACTTTCTTTTATTTGAAAATAGTTTTTTGCACGGCGCTTGGCCGGTTACCGCTGGTATTAAAAACATTTTGGCGAATAGTTAGGTGGCGCGATACTCTGTAGTGAAGGAGCGCGCTCACGGGAGCCTGCTCGCGCTGAGCTCCGCAGCAAACAGCCGTTTGCTTTTCACCCAACAACGACAAGCGACTCACGAAACGCTATGTTGTAGCGTTAATAAACGAACCAATTTAACTAAATTGCTAGTCAAAATACCAATACCACAGGAAACATTTTTTTTTAAACAATATTTTTAGTGGCCCGAGCGGGCAAGTGGAAAGTACGTTATGCTGGCCCGGGGTGTCTAAATAGTGCTCCCGGGCCAGCGGGCCAATTATAATGTCGAGCCCTGCATTTGTTGCTATAGTAATTTATGCACTTACTACTTGTACTACAACATTTGAACAATCAGTTCTTCCTCATTTTCCTCAATTGTTCATATTTAGTTTATTAAAATAATGATATTGTGGTCATTGTTAAAAAATGTCTGCTTTTATTATGAGTATTATTATTTGTATAATGCGCTTTCTGCCTTCCTGTCATTAGGAGTTAGACATGTAATGGCTATAGATTAGATTAGAACCTTCATTATCCTAAACTGCTGGGACATTTCCCTCTAGCCAATACCTTTATATTTTCTACTCTTCACTTGCTTGTCAGCATAGGTCGGCATTGATGTACAGAGCCGACAGAAGACCTTGTTTATATTGGCATCATCATGAGAGGTGCAGTGACGTGTCCTAAAACCAGGAAGTAAGCTGCTGGTTCCCTCGACAAAAAGTAATGGGATTTCTCCACAGGGTTTTGGAAAATAGCTTGAAATAAGGTCTGTGGAAAACAAACCTGTTTGATAAATGCACGTTTTGTTCTGCCGGATAATCTCCACATGTCTACCCTACTTTTATAATTTTGGAATCATAAATCTAATCGATAGATTATAAAAGGGTTTTAGGACGCGTCACTGCACCACTAGAAGCCAACTCCATCGATCAAGCTGAAACTTCCTCTCCCTCTTCTTCTTCTCTCCCTGTCACTCTCCTTTAACTCCTTTTATTTGAAGATTGTTTTTTGCTCGGCGCTTGGCCGGTTACCGCTGGTATTAAAAACATTTTGGCGAATGGTTAGGTGGCGCGATAGTCTGTCGTGAAGGAGCGCGCTCACGGGAGCCTGCTCGCGCTGAGCTCCGCAGCAAACAGCTGTTTGCTTTTCACCCAACAACGACAACCGACTCACGGAACGCTATGTTGTAGCGTTAATAAACGAACCAATTTAACAACATTGCTTGTCAAAATACTGATGCCACAGGAAACATTTTTTTTTAAACAATATTTGTAGTGGCCCGAGCGGGCAAGTGGAAAGTACGTTATGCTGGCCCGGGGTGTATAAATAGGGCTTCCGGGCCAGCGGGCCAATTATAATGTCGAGCCCTGTAGCAGCACTGCCTTTTCAGCCTCCGCCCTCCTGCGAGCAGAAGAAACAGTAGAGGAAGCCACTGTATGGTTACTGGCTCTGGAGGCGCCGTCTTCAGGCCTGATATCATCTACTTCAGACGAGCAGGCTTCCTCTTCATGGTCCTCTTTTGTGCCTTCGCGTACTCCTTTAATCCATTTTTCAGTTATGCTTACAAACTGTTCAATGTTTGCTGACTTGGGATTAAACCAATGTTGCTGGTCTTCAGACGCCTCCTCTTCAGGTAAGAGAGTTACAAACTCCTTGTTAATGTCATTAAACTCGCCATATCATTTATCATTCAGGATTTCTTCTTCCACTTTATCCACATTGCCATCATTTTCTTTAAGACGTTTCAGCTCATTAACCTTCTTGGTGAGCTGGCCCAGCTTCGCTCTCCTTAATCCATTTAGCCTGTGGAGCCTCTCCTCTTTGGCCTTTTCCGTGGGCTTTAGCTCCCTATTGTGGCTCCTTTCGGTTAGTTCTTCCATGGCTCTTTCAAATTAAACTTACTACAGTGCTTAAACTCAACTAAAAGGTGTCCAACAGTAAACGCTTCGTTTTTATAGAAAATGTCTTTGTTGCACAGTCTTTCTTAAAGAACAACTTAGTTAAATGTCATGGTAACGGAGAAAAGGAAAGGACAAAGTTGATGGTTAAGTGTTAGCACCCCCCGAAGAGAGACAAGCTCTTACGTTGATATTGGAAATTTCAATAAATTCAACTTGGCAGCCGCAGTGCAGCTGCCTGAAAAGAAGAAAGAATATCCGAATAACGAAATTGAAAACCGAATAGTAGGGCAACGACCGAATATTCGGATATTTGGGTACAGCCCTAGTGTGTTTACAAGAAAACTCCTAGGGGCATATTTGATGACAAAAAATGATTGGGTAAAATATTAGTTTCGATTGAATATCATTGACGTCTTACCTCCAGCACAACGCCAACAGCCTCTTCGAACATTGGCAGGACCTCCATGTTGCCCTCCTGCTCCATCAGACGGGCCTGGCAGATCCAGTATTTGGCAAACTTCTTGGACACAGCCGGCAGTCGTGAGAGGACCCCCTTCACCTGCTCCGGAGGGCAGCCCTGTGGACGAGAGGAGCATATCAGAAAAAGGTTAACCTATAAGAAATTAAGCCATATCCTACTTTATAAAGAAATAAAGTAAAGGGGTTTGAGGCTGTTTAACAATCATCAGCCCTCTGTATAATAATAGCAGGTCTTTAGCCCGCCAAAAATGTTGGCTGTGAATGGCTTGCTTTTAAACAAGGCCTTTTTTGAATCCACCCCCACTTTAACATCTATTTTTAATAATTTGCCATAGAGCCTCATTCAAAGCCCATCAAACTAAGTCAATGCATATTTCCACCACCATATAACTTCCATGGGATTGTGCAGTGGGAGATTACATCACCATTAAAGAAGGCCATGGAAACCAAAGAGAAGGAAATTCCTGCGCCGTGTACCTTTGCGAGCAATATGATGCAGTCAGCCAGGGATCTGTCCACGGCAGAGATGAGGGAATGGACCTCGTCTTCCTCATTCATGGGGCCCCAGAAAGGCTGGTGCATGGCGACAGTGAGCCTGACCGCAGGTTTCACCGGCATCGGGGGACGCTTGTAGGAAATACCCTTAGCTTCCCGCCATTCCTGCAGCTTTTTTCTTTAAATCAAACAATAGGGTAGGGTTAGATAACACATTTCATACTTCATTGGAGAGCACATAAAACAAGGGAAGAGGAATGACAGAAGTCCAAGGACAAATTAGGGGAAACTGGACTTTTACACCAATTTAAAAAGGAACAGATCAGCCTTTTATGAAAATCATCTTCTTGTATAACTTGCTTAAGCACGCTGAGTCTGCTTTTATCTAGTTTCCGACTTCTATTTGACAAACATAATAATATATATAGTTGTCAGAGGATACTTTCATATTGAAAATGAAAATTCATGAATGAATGAATTCAGATGTAGTCTATTTATGATGCATTCAGCTCAAAAATCATGTCATGCAGCTCTCCCCTATATAAAAGTACATAAGAAACTTTTCATTTTATTTTATATATCGGTATCGGCGAAACTGGCCCTGAAATACTTGGCATCGGATCGAATTCAAAGGATGTGTTATCGCCCACCCCTACTGTCCACGCCCACAGATTTGATCACTTGGGAAACAAAGAAAGTACACGCCCTGAGATGTAATCGGACAAACCGTTTGCTATATTTCTTGTTGTCAACACATATTCTACTTCTGGTCTTCACCCTTTGTTTTAATATTTTATTATTTATTCCTTTATTGTGTTTTCTCAGATTATTTTTGCCTGGCGTGACATAAGGTAATGACAAAAAATGTAATCCCTGAATTACAAGAAAAGACAATGTTTAAATCGAACACTCAGGTTTAGCCCCGATGTAGTAAAAGTCTAACAGTACCCAGCTAACTGTACAAGTCATTGTTAAAATGCAGCCAAAAGGCCATTATCATCAAACGCACAGTTAGTAGGATTTAAAAAAAAAAGAGGTTTAACATAAGCACAAATTCAAGGGGAAGCTACTCTACATGAAGCAGGGTAAAACACCAAACAGGCATAGCTAGTTTTAAAACAAGGCGGGGTGACTTGAGATTTGCTTACACCCACTGGTGAGCACTTGTTGAACAGGAGCCTTCAGTGAGGGTTGAGTTTACAAAACACAACCGACACATTATTTTCACTCCTCACTAAATGAACCTTTCCATTTGAGTAACACACATGAAGAACTGAGGTATTGCAGCCCTCCTGCCGCGGCAAAATATCAAAGTCATGAGCCATACTCTCACTGTCAACTACAGTATGGTAGTTTCATGATATAGATGTACAGGTCAGGTAGATTTACAGGTCATCGTACTATCCTACTTACATTCGTTCCTCCTGGGCAGCAGTCAGTTTTTTTCCCTCCGTCTGGGGAATGACCCTGACCGGGAACTTTGGAGTCTTCATGAGTGTGGCCTGACTGGTGTGGCTGAAGGTCCTACCAGCCCGTGGCACTGTCTGGGACACCACTGGAGCGCTTGTTCTTTTAAAACCTGCTTGTGGTGGAGGGGCATTTGCTGAAATGTGTCCCTTCTTATCATCTGTCTTTTTGCATGTCTTAGATTTCACTGCCAGCTCAGCCACAGCAGCACTTGTAACCCCTATGACTGTAGGGACGACGACTTTGCATTGTTGGCCCTTTCTTTGCCCTGTCTGTTTTGTGGACGTGACTGTAGGTTGACCACTCGATTTAACAGATTTTGACATCCCTACTCTCCCTTCTGGTCTAATAGCTGCGTATTTGGAGGAGGTGGACACTGATTTCAGTCCACATGATAGCTGAGTCTTATAAGATGGCGGTTTACCCAAAAGTGGTTTAGAGTTAGTCATGTTCTGATTTTGAACTCGAAACCCAGCTCTTGTTCTCTCTGTGTTATTTAGAGCAGTGGTAGGTAGTGTTCTCCTCTGAGCCAGGTCAGACCTCTGGGAAACGGAAACTGATGACGAGGTGCTGGATCTCACCTTGTTAGCAACAGAAGCTGTGGTGGCGGTATTCGTATGAGCGGCTGTTGAAAAGGTGTGTGTTAAGTTCTGACTGTTTCTTGGCTGAATCACTGTAGGAATGAGTCCAGTTTTTGTTTTGACCATAGGGCCAAGACTCATCCTGACGCTGTTTGTCTTCATTTGACATGACCAGGTAGTGTTCGAGCTGCCGCCAAATTTGCTGTTTGATTTTGTTACAGCTGTACTCACTGAGTTTTTGGCTGAAGGCGGTTTTCTGGTGTTTGGCTGCTTTTTGAGGTGGCTGGCTGCCATAAGGTTGGATTTGGAGGACACGGCGTTGTACGTTGTTGTCAGCACAGGGTTTTGTTTAGGTTTTGCCTGTGCAACGCCAGAGGTTGCAGATGGGCGATTGGTATTCTGTCGTACAGTCAGGATTTTGCCTTTTACATTCACGTTGTTTGCGATACCAAATGCCCCTTTGGCCGGATGTTTTGCGGATTGAGTGTTTTGACTTTTTGTACTTTCATATCTTAATCTGTCAGCTGGAGCCTTGTTCTCTTTACCATTAACAACCTGTAAAACAACAAAATTATTAGAAAAAACAATAGCGAGACATGGATGATAGCCAAGTCAGCCCCAAATATTCAAATCATTTAATTTAAGAGGCAAATAAGGGTTTGATTCTGTTAGAATAAGTGGGGTTGCAATTTCACCAACAAGGTAAAGTCAGCCACAAATAAAAGGTTCAAATCATTTAATTTAAACGAGGCAAATAAGGGTTTGGAGTCTTGTGGGATGAGTAGTTGGAAATTTCCCAACAAGTTAAATAAACAATCTCCTACACTCACCTGTGTAGACATGATAGGATTCTTAACTTGCCAGTCATCACGGAGGTATGGCCTGTGAAGTCAAATTGAGTTCATCATGTATCAAAGAAATAAAAATAACATTTGATGGACACATTGTGAGTCTTGCAGTGTTGTTTCTCTTACTTAGGGTTGGGCGGTTTCAGCTTTCCTTTTCCTGCCAAGTATTCCATGAGCTTCTGCTTACGCAGCTCTGTGACAAACAAATTAAACCGGAATTCAGCATTGGTCTTGTTCCATTATACTCAACATATACATTTATTCCATATTAAATATGCATGTGTAGTGTTCGAACCAAAAATATGAAGGCCACATACTGTAGCATTAAATATATATGTCTGCATACATAAGAATAATGTATGTCTTGAAATTATCGGTATGCCCACTAATGTTAGAAATGTATGTGTTTATATTTTTGTACACAAGTACCTTTTTAAAATATATTGGGATCTCAGTGACTCTACCTGTAAGACCTATGTGCAAATATATATATAGCTTTAATTGAACTTTAACTTTCACCAACCATGCAAAATAGGAACTGAGTAGGCACTTGCTGCCATCTGGCTGCAGGTCGGTAATAAACCTAAATGTTCACTCTAGTGAAATATCTACATTTTCTGCAGCATACTAAAGCTTAAACAATTGGTTAATTTATTTGATTAGCTGAACATCAGATACCTAGTTTACAATCTGATAACATATTGAACAGAAGATTTATATAGAAAATAAGAAAAATAATCTGATACAAAATAACATTATTTTTCTCTGAAAATCACTAAATCCAGCCTAACTATAAGCAGCGTTGCCCTTTATTTGCACTAACAACCCATTTTTTTATTAAGTCAAATTATGTTAAATGTTCTTTTTATTTTAGGCACTATTACATGCCTGTGCATTTCTTACAGACATACTAGTCTTATAATTTAAACACGATTCTAAATCTGTGTTTCATTGCCGGTGTTGTGTCACATTATGCACCCCCGCCGTGAAATGCACCCCTTCCCCTTGTCACGGGAACGCGCATTCGAAAATGAAACATTTACACCTTAAAACGATGCTTAAAACTAAAAGTTCAGGGCTTTTTTTTGTTTTTGTTATAATGGTAATTTTCAGACTGTGAGTCGTTTAGTGGTAGCTCATATAGTCTTGATTCTTGTGGTTAAACTTTTCGCTCCGTATTTTGATGGTTGGGGTGTTGCAATATACGTTGGTCAGGGGGACATTATTTGTTGACGCGCAGGTGGCCCGAGGGGACGACATGAGCCGAGGGACCAGGGCTGCAGTCGAATAGTCCATTTAGCTTAGGAACCTCCCTAACCGAGTGAAATGACCCGGAAGTACCTCAGTGGCAGCCAAGATAAGTGCCGTTCGAATTCTCTAAATGAAAGGAAAGGAGGTTTCAAACTTCTTTTATAACCTCCTTTAGCTTAGGAACCACTGGACCTCCCTGACCGAAAGGAGAGGAGAAAATGCTGCCCCACAATGCCTTGCGGCCGCAGCATTTGCCGTCACACAACATTCGACCGTTCACGGAAACAAACGATTATGACGAGAAATGATATCATGAAAGTTATGGTGCTCATCAAGCTTTTTAAATCGTATGTGGTATTATAATCAAAAAGAGAAATATGAATGTTAGTTTTTACTGAAATGATCAAATAAAGTCAACATTTCACAGTGTTTACTGAGCTGTGTGGGGTTTGTTCAACTTTTAAAAGATGTTTGAATGGTGATATACACAGTGATAGATGTTAAGGACTAACGTTTATAATAAATACATTTGTATAACACTGTCTTTTTATACATCCATGTTGTAGTCCGCTGTATAGAAAACTGTAGTTTCCCCACAGCAGCAGACGCACATTTATGACGTCCGCTGGCGCATCGTAAACACGTCGGATAGTGAAAGTGCAGTCGGATTCTCTAAACTTTGTACCGCAGTCTCTTCTCCTAAATCCTTTTGAATTCTCCTATCCACTATCCCTTAACCCCGTGACGTTCCACTCAGAGGACGACATAGACGTTACGAGCTGATTTTTGGATTATCCGACCGCAACCCAGGCATGAGCGTCACCTGTGCGTCAACAAATAAGAGCGAACAGTTTAACCCCAAGAATCAAGACTATGGGCTACCACTAAACGACTCACGGTCTGAAAATTACCATTAAAAAAAACCCTGGACGTTTACTTGTAGTTTTAAGCATCGTTTTAAGGTGTAAACGTTTCATTTTAAAATGCGCATAATTTGGCACAACACCGGTTTGTAATTATTTTTGACCAAATCACGTACGTAATAAAACGCAATGCATATTACTCATAGCACCTTAACGTATATGGCTTTGTGTATCATTATATGTAACACAAGTGCATTATCATCTTAAATCCATATTACTCCCTTAACGCTACGCATTTGATCTTCAACAAGACTAATGTAAAGCCTCTAATGACACATATGCAGGGCCACCAAACTATCACCATGAGGTTCATTTATTTAGCTGGACAAGGAAATGTTTGCTCGCTTACATGCTAAAACAACACTAAGCTAATGTTTGCTACACTACCATGGGTTAGCTTACACAAGGCAGCTAACCCTAACACACTTAGTTAGCTCACAATGCTAACCTTTTCTGGAAGGTATCGATACGGTCTCTCCTTCTTCCATTTCTGTTAAGTCTCTTCTCCTCAGCAGATTTGTTAGGAAATGTCTCGTTGGACGTGTGTAGTGGTGAATGTACGTTATAGCAAAAACGCTCAGTAACGTCTCTGGTTAAATTAACGGTAGCTTCATAACAACTGAGTTCGCGGATCCAGGTTTGAAACTGCCGCAACTGAACGCCTACTCTTCTCTGATTGGACGATTTGAAAATAAGTACCACGCATGTGCATAACCCTAGCGCTGATTGGAGCAGAACATGTAAGCAAAAATTGTTTGAACTTTAGCTGATGTCTGTTGTGAATCCCTTTATCATAAACCAAACACTGATTGAAAAACACACATTCTAATAAGTTATAAGACTTTATTAAATATTTCACAGTACACGATTTAAATACTTGTTAGTTACCATTCTTTCAAATAAATACACATTTTGAAATGGTGCATAAATAATAAATAATTAGATAAAAAAGCATTAACAGTGCATCATGTTAATCAGCTAAATAAATACATGGTGTTCACCAGATAGCACAATAATGCCACCTTCTGGTGAAACATGACTTTTGTCAGTACACTAAGCTTTTCACTTTGTGTACTTGGTACATACAGGAAAGAGACTTTCAAAAAATCATTGCTTTTTTTAAATCAAAAAATGCAGTGTAATTTACACTATCCACATTTTCCTCATAAGAGGGTCATTCTAGACTGCCAGTTTCTTTGGTAGGTTTTTAACTCTGGCGTTCCACATTTCCTTGGATGTCACCAATGTTGAAGGAGCGGTAGCGTTTGGCAGTCTCCTGGCACATTTCCACCGGCTTGTTGTTTTGCTCTGCTGTGCTGATGTACCAGTTGGGTTGAGCGACAGACATGAGGGTGCTGATGTTCACCCCGGTGTCCTGTTTGTAGAAGAGAAATCGCACCATGTCGCTGTCTGAGCTGATGGTCAACAGACTATTGTCCTCCAATCTCTGAGGTGTGAAAAGATAGAAGAATGTCAGAAGGTTGACTAAGGCAGACAAAATTACTAGCTCAAAAAGTAAATTCATGTACAAATGTGCTGTTTTTCTTTCAGGCCGTATTGGAACTATTTCCCTTTATTATTACAAAGGGAGTAATCTTTATGTGAGATTTATGTAACAATTCATGAGTTTTACCTCCAGATGCAAGGTTGGACTGTCACCATTCTTTTGGCATGACAGGTACAGATTTTGGCCCCTGATGCCCAGAGCCACAGTTCTGCCCCCAATGGTGGACGCAGGGTGCAAAAAGGTGGACATGTTCAGGAACACTGAGGAGAGGACACAAGATACAGGTTCACTTTGATGAAAGCGGAACAACCATGTCACCTTCTGTCATGCAGGAGGAACATGTACAGCAGCAATAAGACAAGGCATCAAGCAGGTTAATGATTTATACATTTAAAGTTAACATTTGTATACAATAAAATCAGTCCAGTCCAGTGAAGCTGCTGCTTAATATTTCCGTTACATTGCAAAGGGAAGTGGGTAAATGGTTCTCCACCTTGTAACCTCCTTTTAAAGGCTTAAAGTAAGACGATTAGTTAGGAACACTATCTCTATACATAAAATAGAGAAGGACTATCTTACTTTCCAATCAAACTGTCACAAGTAATCACCTTTTCTGGAATCAGCGCCTCCCTGCAGCGTCACTGCATGGAGCTCCATGCTGTTTTGGACAATAACTAAGCTCCTCTTCTCGCTGTCAGTTATGTTTTGCTGTTCTACGCCCGTCCATGTGACCTGAGCAGGTGGAGCAGAGGCACACTCGAACACAATTTGCTCTGTGGGGAAGGAAAAGTCACACACTTGATTAGTTATGTTGCTGTTGTGATCTCATTGTGAAGGAGAAATAACTGCCAGAGTTGTTATTTTCCTGTTTTAAAAAGACATTCATGAATAATGTACTGCTGCTGCTTAGCATACATTATATCATACAGTATGCATGTACAGGCTTTAAATACAGCTATAGATAAACTCAGTGTTGGATGTCCCACTATTATAAGTGAGTTAAACGAGCAAATAAGTGAAAAAAAGTTTGTATGGATGTGGGTGTTCAAGTTATTTAAAAATGATAAAATTGTGTGTAAAGGCCAACAAGATGTCAGGTGTTTACTCCATGAATGAATTAGATGACAGCATTTCTGTTTTTATATATACAGATTCATTGTGGGTAGCGCAAATGTAAACCTCGATGCTAACAGAGAAAAAAAGCCCACACATTTTGATAATGGATACCGTGAAATAAAGCCAGTTTTATTACCTTCCACTATGCTATCCATGATGAAGTTGAGCAGGTTTTCATCTCTGAATTCAGTGCTCAGCGTTGATTCTGAGCCCTTCATCCTCTCAATGGCGATGATGAGGTTGACCACTTTACTCATTGTCAGGGGATGATGGGTAATCTCAAAGTCCAGCCCCGACTGCACATCGGAGCTCCACATCTGGCTCATGTTGCATTTCATCTCGAATCCCATCTTTTTTTCTGATTGAAGATCAGGAGGACAGAGAGATTTTTAAATGTCACTCAATCACACCGCATAATTAACATGTTTACATTACATTACATGTTTACAGCTTCATTTTACCAGTTTTATCTAATATTCTGTATCTTAAATTGGATTATTTACCCATTCACTTCCTTGTTTAGCTAGTATACTGTACACTGATGTTTTAGCAGTTTGTAATGTATTTTAAAGAGAGTATCAAAGAAAGCAAAGCAAATATCCTGTTTAAAATCTTCTCAAGATTGAAAGAGAAAAATATGCCAAGAAAAGCCATTTACCTGTTAAGGTCAATATAGAAGTTGTTTTTAGTGTTTGGTTAAGATCCCAGCTGTTGCCTGTTGTTGGTGTTCTGTCTGCCTGTGCTGATCTGCAGGCTTTATACACTGTCAAGGTAATTCCCCCTCCGCATAAGGAAGTGGGATGGTCTCTCTATGCGCTCACCGTGACATGTGTGATGAAATACTGTACTTGCACACCTACTGCCTACACACACTACTCAGACTTAGTGTGATTGTGACACACACACATTGAGCTATAAGCTTGATAACACTATTGCACATGTTGAATAAGAAATCAGAGTGGTAATACAGCCTACTTTCTAACATTTAGTACATCATTTAATGCAGTAATAACAAGTGTGTTGTCTATTAAAGAATATTTTTATGTTTCAATTCTAGAAAACAAACATCTCACCAGCTAACCCCCCTACCAATTTTTATTCAAATAATTTTCATTGAAGTTTACTGCATGTTTTTTTAGGTTGTATATTGGACTCAAACACCAATGAATCACATTGAATAAAAAACGGCGAAGTAGAACTGCCAAACATCTAAAGCTTGAACAACAGATTCAACAATAAAATAGAGTTATCATGGGTTCACATTCGTTAAGAAAAAAATACATCTTGGTGTTTTCTCTCAATCAAATTACACACAAGACTGAAAAACAAATCTTTTCTTTTTATAAACAATATTTGTATTTAATACGCACATAAAATCTGAGGAATAATTGACGGAAAATTCACCAACAGTCACTGACTACAGCATCATGACCCTGCTCCATCATAGCTACAGGTCACAGGGTCCTCAGGTAATCTAATATAATCTGATAATAATTAGTGTAGAAGATTTAAAGTTTGGGGACAATGCTGGAAATATGAATTAGAACCTGGATATTGCTACTTATGGACAGTATTCCTTTACACCTAGTTAAATAAAGTCTTATTGTGTGATCTTCTGCTAAAATCGCATGTTATTTTGTGTACAATATGCTTGTTTGTTTATACAAATTGGCAAGTTTCTGATGAATAAAATAAAGAAACAGTAGTCTAAGCCTACAAATTGTATTTATGTTACAGGCAGGACTTACATTTGTTTGTATAATTTTGTGAAGTGACTCAGTATTGTGTATCTTGTTGGTTTATCCGTACAAATAAACAAAATGTTAAAATGCTGGATTGTTGTATTACTTAGGAATTACCAGTTGGTATCATTCTTCTCATCTAACTAAGGATATTTCCAAAAATCAATTATCCGACCAACCAAAACATCTTGCTCCAAAGTGTTAAAGATGACGATAAATCAGTAAAGGTTTGTGGTAATTGTGTGTCATTAGTGTGTGGCCAGTGGGTTTTCATGTTGAAACAATATGAAGGAAGCATCCTCCACCGCTCTGCTGACCCTGTGCAAGAAGATACATTTTTATTAGTCAAAATTGCGTAAAAGTGTTTTGGAAATACCATAAAATACAGAAAGCCTTC
Source organism: Harpagifer antarcticus (assembly GCA_902827135.1). Lineage (NCBI taxonomy): Eukaryota > Metazoa > Chordata > Actinopteri > Perciformes > Harpagiferidae > Harpagifer > Harpagifer antarcticus. Next base: position 1,862,347 of record CADEHL010001172.1, on the reverse strand, counting down.
TGTAAATATGGCACAGTTCATTATATGCAAAGTGAGATTTTCTTCTCTGCTATGACCTAATCTTACACGTATTTGAGCAGGGTTTTGTGGTCCTTTTGATGTGAACAAATATTCCACCAGCCATAGTAGACTTGCTTATTGTTTAGAGTTACATAACAGCGGCTCAATCTCACATTTCATCACTTCCCTGTTGTGATGCAAGAGGAAGCTGCGTCACCCACGGCTCCTAGGCTGGATTCAGTGTGTGATTCAGAGTGAACCCACACTGCTAGAGGAGTGAAATGGTAGTTATATCAAATACTGAGTGTATATGAAAACTACAGTCAAGTCCAAGCCAAACCAATTTTAGTTTATGCGCCCACGGTGTCTTTATATTCCAAGTGTGTCTGGTCCGAACTCACTCTGCCGAGATAAATTACAACGTATGTTTTTCCAAAGCAGCACAGCCTTCTGTCCTTTAGTTTTTGTTTAGCTGCTCCATAGCTGTTGATCCATGTCTGAGCTAACTTTAACGTCTCTTCTATCCTTCTCTGAGTCTGACACTTAAATCATGTTGTTGATGATATTGGTGATGTTTTTAATGTTGTTAATGATGTCAGGACTTATGTCCTAAATGTTGCTGTATTACTGTTGTATTGTTTTAAGTGTCGGACCCCAGGAAGAGTAGCTTTTGTCGAGAGCAAAAGCTAATGGGGATCCTTAATAAACATAAACATAGTCATACAATTACACGCTACTAGCTAGCTACATTCTTTAAAGAAAAGTGCAGTAGAGTATAGGCGTAATAACAAACCTCATTCCACCAAGTGTGAAGAGTAAAAGTGTTCTCAAGATTGTATATGTTGTGTACTAAAACATTTTTCATGAATTATACACTATTAAAGGTTGTGGTGACAAAATTGGCAATTTCAACAACGTCAGTGTTAATAATATATGCCCCGTCTACAATCTTCGTGCTAAGCGCTAATTGGCTAAGCTTCAAAATGTATTTCTAATCTGCTGCTACAAGCTCTCACAAAAAAACCTGTAGTTTATTTGAATATTTATTCCATTGAGATACTTCTTTTTATATCTGTTCATTTTAAACGTTTCTTTTACATCGTGATTTGTAAGTCTTATTTAAAACACGGAAAAGGTGCATCAGGTTCAGAACAAACGCTGGTGCCCCTTTTTGAACACAGCTTCACAATTTGCTTCAAAGTTTGAGTTAATAATTGCCCCAAGTTATTTGTAAGATTGCACAAATTCCACTGTCTTGATGCATAAGAATTCCTATGTGGAGATGTCTGTTAAAATAAATGATCATGTCTTTGGTTTTACATATAGGTTAAGTTGTAGATAAGATGTCAAACAACCACCTTGCCTTCTGGACAATGATGAATGGAGTCCAGAGCTTACCCTTTCTCTTCATAGTAAAATGTACTTTTAAGTTTAAGACATTGGGGGAACAGAAGAAAGCTGGGAAATTAAGGAATGCCTTGTTTTGATGTTTGATCATCCAATTGAGACCGATCGGAGGAAAAGTAGTGGAAATATTTGATTTGTCTGGAGTTGTGTGTGTGTGTGTGTGTGTGTGTGTGTGGTTGAACCACAGTCATGTTGTTGCTCTTACGCTGTGTGAATCACTCCTATATTGCTGCTGACTAATGATCGAACTGGAGTTGCCAGAGGAAAATAAGCAGAAGTAGAAATTACTTTTTTAAGTATATAAAATATGCTAAACTACAAGAATTAGCCAACAATTTAGCAGATTTACTGCTGTGGAAAAACGTGATAATCCACATCAACTAATGCACTCTGTCAGCATTGAGTGGATATTTAAAAAATGGATCATCCCACTTGAGAAAACGATATATTGCTAATAAAAATGTTGCCAGAAAACAATTAAATAGGGACACTTTTATTTGCCACTTACGATTGTCACAAATTGCCACTATACAGTATGTATAAAAAATGGGAGTAAGTATTAATAAGTATTTTTATTTTTCAATAATGTGCCCCCTTCCCAACCAAACACCTGATCAGCGTCAATAATGTAACAACTATATGTAACAACAGCGCTAAGCCATTAGTGTCGGATTTATTAAGCGATTTATTAAACGTGAAAGGCTAAAGGGTGGGACATCTCTAAGCGCAACAGAGCCCGGCCAGCTAACTAATCAGAGCAGACTGGACTCTGGTTTCAGACAGAGGGTGAAAAGAGGTGCTGCAGCACAGACAATATGAGAAACATATAAAGCTTTTTGAACATTAAAGCATGGAGAGGCATAAAATACAACCGGAAGATGTACTCTGTTTTTCTAATAGTAGGTTTCTACATTGGACTCGCACAGCCTAGTGTCATAAACAAAAGGGAGTTTCATGAGATCAAATGTAATCATATACTTCATTGTTATATCCATAGTTTTAATTCTTTCATATCACTTGTTCATGATGATGAGTAACATCCGGAAGAACCAGTTTTACGGATACATTTCCCAGTGATGTAAGAGAAGAGGAGCTAAGATTTGGGATTACTCGAGTGAATAACGCATTTACGTTAAACGGCGTAATCTCAGTTCCTTGTCCACCCCCAGCCCATGTGTGTAAATACCAAACCAGCCGCAACCTGCAGCAATAAACCAAAAGTGGATGTTTCATCACCATGGGCCATTACTGTTACTATCTGGTTTAACTGGCTTTCATGTGAGTAAAGTACTGCTACCAACAATTGTACACACCAATGAGTAAAGAGAAAGGAAAAAGGCTAGTATTCTTTGTCATTTTAAGCAGGGGAAAGTTAAAAAAATTACGATTATATATCTCAAATGAGTTGTTTAAAATTATATTAAGCTTATCAATAACAAGACAGAAACGTATGGAGGCCTGAAACTGGATACAACAATTAATAATACATAAAGATCAATTAGAATACAGATTTTTTAAATACTGAAGATTTTTACTTTTTAAGTGTATAAGTCCTCAGAGGAAATGAAATCCATCACAAAGGTCCATAGAGAAATATAACTCAAGTTTATTAATAACTTTCTTCATCATCAAAACTCATTAAGACAGAAATTATAAAACAGTATTTACATCTTGTTTCTCTGTTGTTGTTTTTTTGAAGTTACAGCATGCCAGAGAGAATGAAGGACACCACGATCATTTCCCCCTAAACACCAGTCGCTCCATTCAGTCTGTTCCCAAATTCAGATCATGACAAATACAAAAAAGAAGATTGTTGTTAACCACAATTACTGACACTGTTCTGAGGTAAAAAAAAGATGAAAGATAATAGATCCACAAGCTTTCACACATATCAACAAACACACACAATTAACCCCAACCAATTACAATTTAAAACGGGCACAATCTTAGCCACAAAAATCTACAAAATGAATACAAAGTCGTGAGAACTGGGAGTGTTTGTGTCAAAAATAATTCAGGAATGAAATCAAATTACAGTCGTTCAAAGATAGTAAAGGCAACAGAACGGTGAGCCACAGAGATGCTTAAGCTGCTTGCTTTTGTGCTAAGACATTTAAAAAACAAACAAAGAGCCGTGTCATGGTAAGGATTCAGCAGTGATTATGAAAGCCTGGTCAGTAACATTATTGCGACAGGAACAATGAGACAGCAACTTTGGCACATTTTTGGCTTTTTGGGGAAAATACTGCTTTCCGTGCTAAAGTGCTTTCATTTTTAGTTCACAGAACAGTCCGGGCTTTCCAGTCCCAAAATTAGGGAATTTAATTAATGTGTAGTTCTTGTTTTTAAAACATTCTAAGTCAGAGCCGGGCATTCAGAAGAAACTCCACATGGTTGAAATAAACATCAGTACCTTTCAAAATAAAGTGTGTTTTTGTCAAGTAGATTTAGCTTGTATGTCTATATGATAAAAGGGGGCTATTTTGTTCGTATTTATATAGCAATAAATGCCTTTAGTGCCCCATTTGTGACCTCAGTTGCCATACATTTCTAAATGGTTGTGTCAAAAAGTTTTCCCTTAAAAAACCTAAAAGGAAAAGGCTCAACTTCTTTTTCTTTTTTACATGTCACTAAGCAGGTTTCTTTAAAGGTATTATCATGAGCTCATAGACAGTCTGCCCGATATTATGCAATGTTTCCTTAAGGAGAAACCCATCTTTAAATATTTCCACAGGGCGCACCAGAAACTATCACACCCATATAGTGAGTGGAAGTGTTGGATTAACACCTTGGCTTGGTGCCAGGCAAACATCTAAAGATTAAGAAGAGAGACAATGATCATTTTCAAGATCACAACAAATATATTTTGGTTTAAATTGTACAGATTATATCTGGATAACATATTAATCCCAAATCAGATGTTGACCCTTTATAAAATATAAGCTATAGTGATATATATTCATAGGTAAGCACGCCCTCTGACCTTTAAACTGAGTTTTAGTATAGTCTAACACAGGGGTTCCCAACCTTTTTTCCCAAGAGCCCCCCCCCCCCCCCAATTAACTCCTGTTGGAAGTTGCGCCCGCCCCCCCCCACACACACACAAGAGAGGGGGGGGGAGGCAACAGCGGTAATTAAAGTGTAAAAGTCTCAAAAATGCTACAACTACTGTCACAAACTGGATGAATGTGAAGTATTTTGTTAAAGGAGGATGAAAGCGTAATTAAGGAGCACTATTGGAGTGACTTTGATGGTTATTGGACCCGCTGTATGAAGAAATGAAAGGACGGCGCAAGTGGGAACAATTCACAAAGGGATTAAACTGTTTAAAACACATGCTCAAAGTAAACCGGATTTTGCCGATGTGTTTATGTGGATTAAAAAGTCGTAAATAATCTACAAAATGGAGGAGACCGATCTGATCGGAGCAACTGTGACAAATAATCCAACTGAAACCGGCATGGACAATGACTGTTTTAAAAATGCGTTTATCCAGACAAGCCTGGTTTGGACACTTTACGGGCAGAAGAAACATTTCTATTAAAGAAAAAATTATATATTTCTGTCTTTTTATGCCTTTAATAGCTACTAACATGAATTTTTATTAAAGTTAATTCATCAATATTTTTTTATATTTTATTGTAATGTAGAGACAAGGCTTTTAGCGAGAATCATTTATTGCGTTACAATTATATATAAAAAAAAAAAAAGATTCTGGCCTGGCGCCCCCCCTGCGATCTATGGCGCCCCCCAGGTTGGGAACCACTGGTCAAACATACATAGAGTTGTCAGGGGTGAAAGTCATTCTAGATAATAATAAACCGAATTTGACTTAATTATTTAAGTACATTGCACATGGCTTTTCCTTATTCAATCAATATGAACTAAACATAAGACACACCAACAAAAAGATCATGAGGTCACAAAATAGTTGACTAGTTAAAAGGCACAACTAATTTGAATACTACAATCATTAGTGCATAGAAAAGGGGCATTTTGGCTATTGCTCTTATTCATATTTAATAACAGAATGTAATTGTTGCCCTCTTTGCCAACTGGGTTTAATTTAACCAATAATGTCACTAAAAATCCAGTCTGCTGTGAATTTAGTGTTGCCAAACTCCACATTGAAATATGATAAGCCTAATTGTGAACATTTTCAAGTTAAAATAAAAATAAATTGGACATACCTTTCTGTATTAGAGGATAAGGTAAACTGGACACCACACTAAAACTGAAGTCCATAACAGATTTCCGAGTTAAGGTTAAATAATCTGCTTGTGTCTTATTCAAACTAATGTTCCCGACAAAGTCAACATCTGCTCAAATAAATGGTTGGCATGAGCCCAGGACAGCAACGACCCACAATGCACCATAAAACAACTTGTCTAATTGTTCTTCATAAAGCTGCTCGTGTCTTTGGCAGAAAGTCGTCTAAAACACATGACATTAAGACAAAGTTCAACTATCATGGCTACTTCCGGAAACTGGCTGCCTTCTTCAAATTCTATCCATGTGTTCGTTTGAAAGGTCAAATCTTTAGATATAATGTATGGTGGTTTAAGAAAAATATGTCTTGTGTGGTGCATCAGCAGAGTAGCCTGAAATGTACTGACTCAAATTACAGTAAGTTACTTTTCTTGGTCTTTTTTTTTACACTTGTGACATAAAACTACCCTAAATGAGAAAACCTGAAATTCATTTGAAAACATAATTAGATTCCTCCTTTTGTGTCAGGGTTTTTGTTTCAGATCCACACTGAAAATGATATTGTCATCTGCAGAAGAGGAAGAGAGAACAAATGGAAAGACGACCTCATAGTTCAGTACAATCACTGAATTTCACATCATTTTTTGATTTAGGGTAGTGGAATTCGGTACTATTGAAAACTGTTGTTAGGGAAACAGATGATGTTGACCACCAAAAAAAAGTCCAACCTCACAAACTTTAAAGGTCCCCTATTATACAATCTTTTTAGCAATATATTATAGGTCTGGGATAAATACAAAACATGTCTATGAAGTGTGCATTGTAGCATCCCATAAACCCCTCTGTTTCAGCCCTGTTTCAAAAGTGCTGATTCTGTGTCTGTAGCTTTAAATGCTAATGAGCTGCTGCTGGTCACGCCCCTCTGAGAGATGATTCGTTTTAAAAAACACAAAGGTGCTCTATTCAGGTGATAAGGTGGGGGGCGGGTTACCTTGTGTGGTTATTGACTAATGGTTGTCCAACCCAAAAAACATTGTGACATCACAACATTGCCAAATCTGATCAGCTCATATTCAGACCGGTATTAATATGGATGAGGACAAAAAGAGAGCGAATATTTTCTCCTGAAACTTTCCGAGTCTCTTAACACACATGTATAGGAGACATGGAAAACTGGATTTTGCAAAATAGGTGACCTTTAAAGTGGACCCACTTCCCTTCAGCATGTATTGTCTACTCCTTCTCCTGATGTCCTACATTTCCCAGGATTCCTTTAACAACATTTAGTAGAGCTGATGGGAACTTGTTGGATTCACCTGTGAATAATATGGGATAAACAAAACATGTATCTGCTTAGGAAAATAAAAACGTTTCATTTGGCTGCATTGCATTATGGTATATGTAGTTCACACAACCACAGATGTCTGGTTGTGTGAATGCTGAACATCAGTGAATAAGAAGACTAGAAAGCAGCCCTTTCTCTTTGGTTTTAAAAACAAAAAAAGATGTATGGTTAATGTTTCATGTTTTATGTCACTAAAAAAAATCTTGAAATCAATCAAAGAAAAATCTGTCACAAGACACAACATTTATGAGTTTTAGGAAAGACCTTTCCTTTAAAATCTCCTCAGAAAGTACAGTAAAATACAACTGGAGTGTGTGCAGTTTTGTGAAAAACAGGCATTGTGAAAATCAAAAGAAATATACAACATTGTTTCCCGTACTTCTGAACAAATGTGTGTGATGTCGAGACTGAGTGGTGTGTTTAGCTACAGAAATACAAACACCAATAAATGTTAAGGTCTGCTGTTCAGCGTGACCACCCTTCCCCAGATCTGATTTACAAAAAAGGGAAACCCATACATAACCACTGAAGAAATATTCACCATGTAAAATCTCACATTGAGGCAAACATTTAAAATCACATTTCTCGTCCCCCCATTATTGACAATAATATATGTACACACACATAGAACTCAATAAATAAAGTCTCAGATGTTGAAAGTATTTTCTAGGCAGAATGTGATCACGCTTCCCTCTTTTGGTTTCAGTTCCCATCAAGTCTGGTGATGGCTGTTTGGACACACACACACACACACACACACACACACACACACACACACACACACACACACACACACACACACACACACACACACACACACACACACACACACACACACACACACACACACACACACACAAAGTGCTCTCAAACATCCACCACCTTATTGAAATCTTCGGTGAATCTAAAGACTAAAACAAACAATGCACAGAGAGGCTGTTTGCAAGCGAGGGAGGGGTGATGGAGGGGCACAGTTAACGTACCCTACACATTAAATTCAACACATTCAATATAATCATATTGATTGTCTTAATCACAATACGCTGCTAAATCTCTTAACAACTCTGGCATATAAAGGCTCTCGGCTACTTCCTGCTTCTACCGAGGACACAAGAAGAAGAAAAAAAGAATTATATAGAAATACACCCAAAGACCCTCCCCCACAAAAAACAGTCTTGTGTGTCCGTCTCGCACATTGTTTGTCAATAAATATCTCACTCTAAATGTGTACGGAACATATATTACTTTGTTTGAACTGCGCTGACATGCTCGGGTCGTCTTTGTCTTCTAGCTGTACGGATGCTGAGGAGGGGGATGCAGGATGCTACACATGTAAGTCGGCAAGGGGAAGGGTGAGGAGGAGGGTGGAGTCTCCCTGAGTCTCTGATTAGGGACAGTGAATGGGAAGCAAGACACACCCACACGCACGCCCTCTTCAGCATATATTCGATTGAGTAGTGCATGCGTGCAAACTAGGGGCGTAGAGGGGGTGGGGGGTTGTCAAATGCTGTTTTCCAGGGGGCTGTGGTGGTTGGCTGTGTGCGGTGAGTTCTGCTCGTTGAGGAGGAGGAGCGTGGTCTCGTCCGGCCCGTTCTCTGTCGGGGGGGAGTCCCCTCCCAGGTCCGTGATGGTGGTGTTGGCCGTGGCGGGGGGGGTGGTCTGATCCATCCGAATGGAGTTGTGGCCACTCTCCGGGGACTGGGGGGTGCTGTCCAGACGGGACGCCATCAGGCCGTTCTGGTACTGGGACCGTGTGATCTGAAGTAGAGAGGGGGGGGGGGTCCGAACTGAAGAGTGGTGTAGAAACATTTGTGTGTGGCCCCTGGTCCAATGAGGGCCCTCAGAAACATTTCAATAGCTTACTTACTACTTGGCTATTGCATCGAACTGCGTCCAACGAACAAGCGTCAGTTCAGATGAAAACATGTAGAAAGCTTCTGGTTACACCACAGGAAATATTCTGTCATCAATGATAGTGCTGTTAGTTTAGCAGTTTCCGTGATCAATTATTATAGTGAGATGGAACGGAAATAAAGCCTGTATTGAAAAGGAAGTTTTAGGAAAAAACGATCAACTCCAACTACTTCCTGGCCTCAATCATACGCTTTAAATTGCTTGCTAAGTTGACGCTCCTCGATCAGAATGCTGTGAACTCTGATTCAAAGGAATAGTTTCTAATTTGGGGAGAAACAGATTATTTGCTTTTTTGCTAGCTAATGGTTTTGGCTTATTGACAGCTAATGTAATTTCAGGATTCTTGCTTTTTAAAGTTTGTTTCTTCATGGTTGAATGCACTTATTGTAAGTGGCTGTTGATAAAAGCATATATGGAATGAAATGAGTAGGATAATATCAATACCAGTGCTATGTCATACAGCTTTATACTTTAGGGACAGATATGATCTTTATATCCAACACTTGGGTACAAGAAGAAGAAAGCAGATGTTCCAAATTGTTGTCCTTTAAAGATGATATGAACATTGCCATAACAATGTATGCCAGTAAAGTTCACTCCATATTCTAACACAGTTCACACAAGCAAGCAATAACTGATTCGGTGTTTTGCAGGTCAATAGATATTTAGGCCTTTATTTTAAAATTGTCTATATTTAGTTATAAAAAATTAGGATTATTGAGAATACAATTAGCACTGTACATGCCGATTGGCACTCCTGTGTTTTTGTGTGCAGTGTTTACAGTCCTGCCTTGAATTTGCTGTGGGTAAGTACCGACTTTATCAGGGCAGTTGCTAAAACGGCCAAGACAGACCGCTGGTGCGAGAACAGAACATTTTCCGCTCTAGGATTTTCTATGATTGTGGTATAAAAACTCACTCTATAAAATGGAGGATGTTTTTGTACCTTTACTTTATCCAATTTACAAATACTCTATTTGGTGGTAAAATGACCAACCTTGACAAACTGCAGGTCTGTGAGCGCTCGGACGTAGAAGTCGGGCGTGTACTGCTGCGATGGGAGGCTGCTGTTGAGCTGGCTGTTGCTGCCGCTGATGGAGAGCGACTCCGTGCGGTCTGCTCCGCTCAGAGAGGATGTGCGGTTCAACCCGCTGATGTGGGACGGAGAACGGAACTCTGCAAACACACACACACACACACAGAAAGAAAGATTATCGAGGTCTTCAAATAATCAGGATTGAGCGATAAAGGTCCGTTACTGCCGCCTTGCACACACTGAAAAACTCAAACATTGACTTGAAATGAAATGTATTATGTCAACAGATTTCACATAACTGTATTAGGTTAGATGAAAGCAATAATGTGAAGTTGAAATAAAAACAACTCGGTTCAACCAACTATTATTGCTTTCAACTAACCTAATACAGTTATGTTACATTTGTTGACAGAAAACATTTAATTAAAGTCAACGGTTCAGTTTTTTCCGTGTAGATACATTAAACATGAAACGATGTTTATCACTACAGAAAGCTGTGGTGTTGGCTTTAGTGCATCAAAGCCATTCATGAATTAATGGCTTCATGATGCAACTCAAAGAAAGACCTATAGAGAGAACAAGAGGCAGTCCAGGCTTTAAGGCAGGTTCATATTAATGGTATGGATACATCATTAGTGACAAACAAGGTATAATAAATGCATGTATGAAATTAATTCTGTGAGAGCAAAAGAGATGGAAGGGGCAAAAAGAAAGGTTCATGTTCAGTTATTTCAGACAAACTCATGACCATCTGTAATAGACATACCCTTTGTTTCACTATCACAACAGCAAACTGGTGCTTCTCTCACACGCAAAGGCAGTGACACACACACATTTTCCAATAACATACCAAGCAATTACTCAGTCTATGTTTAGAATCATATATCTTACACCAACCAAACCTGGCATTGACTCACACGGTTATTGGAAAGTATCTTAATTGAATATTGGGCAGCGCAGGATGCAAACTTACATGGTTTATTGACAGAGGGGGAAATTAAATGGATTAAACACTGTAATCCATCAAAAGTAGATTCACTTAATTCAGGTTAGGACAAGAATGTCAAGTCACAACATGTACAAGATACAATGTAATACTTTTAAACTTGTACTACCCACAGTTTCGCCCTGCAACATGTATAACTCTCCTGTATTACCAACATGTATGTTCATGTAGATTATTGAAAAGGTAACGCTTAACTTGACCATGGATTCATTTGCCAAATATTTAAATGTGGTCTATATAATGTCGGATGTCATGCTGATCACAACATCCCAAAGCGAAATATCAAAATGGATCAATTACATAAAACTGAATAACTGAATTTTATGAAACTTGTCTCAAAACATTTATAAAAAAAAAAGGTACTGGTTAAGTATACACCCATTAAATTAATTGACTTATTTTGTTGTCAAATAGAAATACAGTGGGGCAAAAAAGTATTTAGTCAGCTACCAATGGTGCAAGTTCTCCCACTTAAAAAGATGAGGCCTGTAATTTTCATCCTAGGTACACTTCAACTATGAGAGACAGAATGGGGGGAAAGAATCCAGGAAATCACATTGTAGGATTTTTAATGAATTAATTGGTAAATTCCTCGTTAAAATAAGTATTTGGTCACCTACAAACAAACAAGATTTCTGGCTCTCACAGACCAGTAACTTCTTCTTTAAGAGCCTCCTCTGTCCTCCACTAGTTAACTGTATTAATGGCACCTGTTTGAACTTGTTATCAGTATAAAAGACACCTGTCCACAACTTCAAACAGTCACACTCCAAACTCCACTATGGCCAAGACCAAAGAGCTGTCAAAGGACACCAGAAACACAATTGTAGACCTGCACCAGGCTGGGAAGACTGAATCTGCAATAGGTAAGCAGCTTGGTGTGAAGAAATCAACTGTGGGAGCAATTATTAGAAAATGGAAGACATACAAGACCACTGATAATCTCCCTCGATCTGGGGCTCCACGCAAGATCTCACCCCGTGGGGTCAAAATGATCACAAGAACGGCGAGCAAAAATCCAAGAACCACACGGGGGGACCTAGTCAATGACCTGCAGAGAGCTGGGACCAAAGTAACAAAGGTTACCATCAGTAACACACTACGCCGCCAGGGACTCAAATCCTGCAGTGCCAGACGTGTCCCCCTGCTTAAGCCAGTACATGTCCAGGCCCGTCTGAAGTTTGCTAGAGAGCATTTAGATGATCCAGAAGAGGATTGGGAGAATGTCATATGGTCAGATGAAACCAAAATATAACTTTTTGGTAAAAACTCAACTAGACGTGTTTGGAGGAGAAAGAATGCTGAGTTGCATCCAAAGAACACCATACCTACTGTGAAACATGGGGGTGGAAACATCATGCTTTGGGGCTGTTTTTCTGCAAAGGGACCAGGACGACTGATCCGTGTAAAGGAAAGAATGAATGGGGCCATGTATCGTGAGATTTTGAGTGACAACCTCCTTCCATCAGCAAGGGCATTGAAGATGAAACGTGGCTGGGTCTTTCAGCATGACAATGATCCCAAACACACCGCCCGGGCAACGAAGGAGTGGCTTCGTAAGAAGCATTCATGGTCCTGGAGTGGCCTAGCCAGTCTACAGATCTCAACCCCATAGAAAATCTTTGGAGGGAGTTGAAAGTCTGTGTTGTCCAGCGACAGCCCCAAAACATCACTGCTCTAGAGGAGATCTGCATGGAGGAATGGGCCAAAATACCAGCAACAGTGTGTGAAAACCTTGTGAAGACTTACAGAAAACGTTTGACCTCTGTCATTGCCAACAAAGGGTATAAAACAGTATTGAGATGAACTTTTGTTATTGACCAAATACTTATTTTCCACCATAATTTGCAAATAAAATCAGATGTGATTTTCTGGATTTTTTTTTTCTTATTTTGTCTCTCATAGTTGAAGTGTACCTAGGATGAAAATTACAGGCCTCTCTCGTCTTTTTAAGTGGGAGAACTTGCACAATTGGTTGCTGACTAAATACTTTTTTGCCCCACTGTATATCTAAATGAATTCCAAGTTTTTATTTTAATATCACAATTCTCCATTTTGTGGGTTAAATACTGACCAAAGATCGGTTAAAAAAATTGTAGATTTCCATTTGGATTCCAAACAGATGGTAGTGCTTTCAGCAGGTTAAGGCTTTCCCGGAAGACATCTTAGTCATCAGTAATGACCGTTTCTTGATAATAGAATGACATAACAATAGAAAGGACTTCATTTAGTTAGCTAGTTATTTTCCACTTCTTCTCCGACATGCTGAAACCACAGTGACTGACATTCATGTGTGTCACCCAGCAGACAGTTTGCCTTTATTTTGGCATGCTTGATTTATCCGTACAAAACGACCAAAAGTCTCACACACACTTCACACTCATGCTTTAACAGCTGCTGTGAATTATTACCGTTAGCTGTGAGTCTTCCAGCAGGGGGCCTCAGTGAGTCATAGGAAACTGTTTTACCTGGACACGTCAACGGCATTAGCTTCAATGAATTAAGCTAGCTAGTTAATACTGGTTATCTACAGCTACTGTTCTAGTTAGTAGTTAGAATTCAATTAGTCCTGAGACAATATTTATTATGTTGATTTTCAAGCCAGAATCCTTTAAGATCCAGTTGGAAACTTTCCTTTCTTTCTCCTTTCCTTGCCAAAGCACCCAAAGTAGCGTTTGAAGGTACGATTAGCACTTGTTTGACAGAGAAAAAGTCCCCTTTTTATGTCATGTAAACTTAAATATGATAAATGAGATTGAATATTTGTATTTTCATTATTAAATCTTTTCGCCACCCTTTTCTGACCTTGAGGATTTCCGAGTGAAGGTGGATACAGCTACAGGCCCTGCACTATTACAATATCAAAAAGCTTTTATTTTGAAATGCTGATTAAGTATAAGAACTCTCAGGAATGTGCTTAGTGGAGTGACTGTATACAAAATACTAATGCAGATTTTTCAAAAATATGTATACTTTTCTGTGTTGAAACTTAAAGATAAGGTAGGCTACCGACTGGATCTTCAGGACATACAAACAAACAACAATAACCACTATCAATAGCTTCAGGTTCTCTCCAATATTCGTGTTTATACAGTTACACTAATCTTGGACTAAAATACTGCTGTAAAACAAGCAGAGGACAAAACCATCTGAAACTTACCAACGGTGCTGTTGTTTTGGTTGTATAACATTGCATTTCAGAGGCTTAAAACAAAGACAATTATATATATCTGTTAAAAAGAGACTTAATGGACAAATTGTTTAAGCTCCAACTTTGTCAAACTTGTCAGCGCCCTCTGTTGGACAAAGCATGTAATGGCAACATTATGTGTTGGACATTTCTACACTGCAGTCCGTTGTTATTTACTGGACCGCAATACTTTGATGAGTGATTTTTTTGTGTTTTTATTAGTAATTAAATCGATTTTTTTTTTCAAAGAGAGAAACCATAAAGTAAACCATTGTTACTCTGCCTTCTACTAGAGTCCGAGCAGTCAAAGGACATTTAAATCAGTGCATGTACAGTAACTTGACCTCAACCGACACGTGTTGTTACATAATAAATGGATTTAGCACTTCCTCCCTGCTTCCTACTCACATGATCTTCCAAATTCATGCAAATAAACTGTTGGCTCAGTAAAGCCAGGTGTAAATGAGATTCAGATTGGTTGAAGAAGGAGTCTATTAGCCATAAAGGAGCTGTTGTCTTGTACATATTTACTTTCCCTTAAGGGTCGCTACACAGATGTGTCTATAGGGTTGAAACCTTTGAAAATGTCTGCACCTTTGGACTAAATTGCAAAAGTCATAAGAGGTAATGCATCACTGCAACACCAAATCTATGTTTCGCCCAATAACCAGCACAGAAGCTATTTCTACCCTCTGTGATGAGGCATGTATTTACCCTTTGACAGGTGATATCAAGAACTATAAGCCTGCCCACCCACTGAAGCCCCACCAACCCCCCCTCCCCCAGGTCCCCGCCTGCCCTCAGTGTTTAAAGGACCCAGACATGCCGGAGTTTACCTGGCAACCAAGAGAACAGAGAAAACCTCTTAATGGTGAGGTGGCGAAGACGAGGTGCAGCCACTGAGAGGAGAGAAGGGAGGAGGAGGAGGAGGAGGAGGAGGAGGAGGAGGAGGAGGAGGAGGAGGAGGAGGAGGAGGAGGAGGAGGAGGAGAACCACAGGACAGAGGGTGGAGGGGGGGATGAAGGGAGAGTGATTGAGACAGTGGGAGACAGGGAGACAGACGAGGACATGCACAACCAACTGCAACATCACACATCAGGTTAAGATGTACACTGACGCTCGGGAGGCTGAGGAAACGGGTGAATGAATGAAGGAAGTCAAATGAAGAGTTATGCTTCATACATGTCCTTCTGGATGTTGAGGTGAAAAACAGAAACAAAAAGAAAGGAAAAACTTGTGGCCTCTGTGTTCAATGAGGCTTTTATGCTGGTTTAAGTCACACATGGTGAGCCCCAATGTATCATTCCTTTTGTTTTTCCATAATCAGATCAGATCGGAGGAGCCAATGTCTAATCTTTTGCTCCACCTACAGAAACAATAATGTGTCTATTTACTTGGTTCATTTGGATATTGTTTGGACAAATGATGATCAAGGTTTTTCTACAAAACCCCATTTTTTATTCTACAAAAACTACCAAGGGTTTTTAGAACAAAACAGTTGTTCAACAATGTAAGTTGTGTTCAAATTCAAAGTAAATATCTGAAATCTGACCAGGAACTATCTTTATTTCTTTAGGGCCTAATGAGTCACCCTACAGGTAAGAGGTTGTCGTCCACTATGAAACACCACACAGAATAAAATAAATAGAATAGAACACACAGCATCTATTGCACGTCTGTCCTGGGAGAGGGATCCCTCCTCTGTTGCTCTCCCTGAGGTTTCTCCCATTTTTCCCTTTAAACTGTGGGGTTTCTCTGGAAGTTTTTCCTTGTACGATGTGAGGGTCTAAGGACAGAGGGTGTCGTATTGTCATTTTTGTACAAACTGTGAAGACCACTGAGACAAATATATAAATAAACATTGATTGATTGAATAGAAGGAAAAAAGATTCAGAAAGAGATGGGACTAGGGACGACAAGCTGACACAAAACTGAGGAAACTGGCAGAGACAAAACATAAGAGTGACCCTTCGCATTTTAAGGCGGTGAAAGTGTGTGTGTGTTTGAGAGAGAGGAGTGGGATGGAGAGGAGTTCAAAGATCGTCAGGAACATTATCTAAATTCTCATGAACCCCTCAGTGAACTGAAATCGAAACCTTTAATGTTCTTAAAAAGAAAAATCTTTGGTTTCAATATCATACACTAAAAAGATTTCCACAAGCAAGACAACAGACACTGAATGAAATCTGCCGTCATTTCAAACTTCAAGTGACTTAATGTTGGTTGCTTTGTTCTGAATTTTTTTTTATTTCTCTCGTTCTCTCGAAAATGTGCTGCTGTTTTAAAATGAATACTATTCTTGTGAAAATGTTGGTCCAATATCTTGCCACCAGGGGACAGTACATGTATTTACACCTGAAACAATACACTGAACATTCAAATGTAACCCTATTAGATTCATTAACAGTGCAATTACATTTCATTAAGCCATTTGCAGGACAGGAGAAGGAGGAGTTTTAAGACTCACCCAGTGTGGGAGCATTGAGCGCCATGACTCCGTAGAAGGAGAAAGGTCCGGTCTCAAACTTCATGTTCTCGTTGCCGGCCTCCACCTCCACTCGCCCCTGAAGAAAAGAGCAACAAACAAGGGCATGTTAATGATTGTATATGTTTTGTGCTTGATATTAACATTACAATTGATTTTTTTCAACCAGATTCCCCAAGATTGTTATTCTTTCTGAAGATGTAAGGCCACTGAAGCATAATGTGACACCGAAAAACAAGTCCACTTTTAGTGAATTTTGAGGCTCCAGAAACTGTAGGGTAATCGCCGGTGGCGGCTGGTGGAAAATATTTTTGGTGGGGCTGTTGATATAGTGTGTAAAAAATTTTTTATTGGGAGAAATGACCCCTTAAATTACGACTTCTGGTGATGTAATGGCGCGTTTCCAGTGCAACGCGGAGCTCGCTTTAATGCTGCGTTCAGACCGGACGCGATGCGAATATTCGCTTCGCTCTAAACGCTCGAGTTTAACCGCGGCTGCCAGCTGTGTTTACTCGCATCATTCAAACAAGACGCGCTCGGGAGCTACAACTACAACATATTTTACCGTGAATATGTAATACACGTTTCTAAATGATGCCGACGTAACAACATACTGATACCGATTAGTAAAAACCATTGTGAAGAATAATCTTCTGGGATTCAATGCAGAGCCAATGTTGAAGAATTGGAGACGGAGAATCTTTCATCAAACACGGAGATTTATTGAAGTAACGGCCGGAGAGGATACACTCAGTTTCATACAGTTAACCGTCTTCCACCGAGCGGACTCTCTGAAAGGTTGAACAAATACACCCAATATATATATATTGAAACAAACGGATCTGAGATTTATGCGCCTGTCTCTGTTAACCATAACATAATGTGCACACTGCAGGGAAACTCAGAGGCACCGGATAGCCCCCCTTTCTTCAGAAAGCCAGGCGTCTGACCTCTGAGTTGACCCTGAGAACGACATGATGATATTTCACAGATTGAGGAACAACACTCTTAACAAGAAGAAGAAGCTCTGCAGATAGGGTCCTAATTCCATATAAGGAGACAGACATGATTAAAATATTTCCCTAACAACCATGAATTAATGCTTTGACAAGTCTGCAGACAGACGGCAGGCAAAAAAACCTTTCAGCTCTAAAATACCTTGATTACTAAATAATATTCAAGAAAGACTGCATTGGAAGCCTGACTTCCAGTGTGTATGAAATAACACCGTTTGTCCTGTAGAGGGCGGTACAATCACAGGTCAAAACCTTCACATATACAGTTAACAGCCTATGGTCAAAACAAGGAGGAGTGTTCAGTGATTGTTCTCTGGAGAGGCTCTGCATCACTTGTGGGATGAAACATGTTTATTTTGAACTTGATTATTCACTATTACAAACTTTACACATTTCAAAAGAGATGGGACTGCAAATCGAGCGGTGGTGCAAAAGAGGAGAGTGGGTAGACCAGAGGGATGCAGCGATGAGAGTCAGAGGGGGAGATGAGGGAGAGGCCAGAGGAGAGGACAGAAGGGGGTTAAGGAGGCCTCTGTGTTGGTTCTGTGAGTTGGCCTGAATCGGCCTGCTGGAATGTGTGAACTGCAGCAACAACACAGCACAGTTAATCCTGCTGTCATTCCTCCTTCCCTCCATCCATCGCTCCATCGCTCCATCCTCCCCAAACAGAGGGGCCGGGCAGATGAAAGCAGGACAGGTGGCAGCAAAGAACAACAAAAAAAAAATGCACGGAGCTCGTATCTTACAGCGACGAGTTATTATTTAATTTGAGTAACTTCTTAAAGTAAGTCAGTAAGTTATTCCTCTGCAGAATTGTGTTTGTGTTTTATTTTTTAAAAGTCAATCATGCTTAAAACAACATCATCTTACATTCAAGATTTTAAAGGGGTCTTAGTATGCTTTTGGTTTTTGTGCATGTACATGGTCTGCAAAGGTTCAAATCACAAAGTTCCCTCCCACACCCTCGCCTCTATTGGACTCCTTTGTCTATTTCTGTAACATAATGACATCACTATATGACACTCGCCCTTCTATTGGCTAGCGCTCCAAAACATTGTACGTGATAGGTTAAGGGGTTGAACATCTCTAAGCGGTTGGCCACGGCTAACCAATCAGAGCACACTGGGCTCTGGTTTCAGACAGAGGGTGAAAAGAGGTTCTGCAGCACAGGCAGTGTGAGAAAAATAAAGACATTTTGGAGCATTAAAGCATGGAGACATGTCACAGTCATAAAATCTATCACGTTTTGGGTTAATATTTCACCCATAAAACCTCAAGTGTTGGAACAAGCAGAAACAGAATACTTGTGTGAGTAATGTGGTAAAGTCAGAAGGATAAATGTGAATGTATGAAGAGCACAACGTTACGTAATGCAACAAGAGGAGATCATTTACTGTGTATGTTTTTTCTTGGCCCTACACTTGTCCTGCTCTACGCAAATAAACTAGTATGACCGTCAGATTTCCAAACATAAACGATCTGATACAACCATCCCCTTGTGCTATTTTAGGGAGTGTGCCAATTTAGAAACCTTGCCTGGATATTACAGAGGAAGGGGGGGGGGGGGGGGGAGAACTGTCACTGAAGTAACAACGTAGGCTGGTCCCATCACAGACACTGCGCTGAATTAAGCTCACAAACAACATCTCCCTGCAGCTCAAGCAAGTGTTTGCTTTCTCTAGTAACAACGAATTGTGTTTTCTTGATATCTCTCCAACATCCCAACAAAGAAAGATCATCATCTAAAGACCTTTCATCTTACATTTGAATGCTTACTGGTAGTATTAGTTTCTTAATTACACTCTATAAGGGTGCAACATGTCATTTTCATTCGATTTTTGGGTTTTTCTTGGGCTATAAAATGATATAAAATCTGCAAATACACCTATCCATGTTGCTATAAAATAGAGAAATCAAGTCAATTCTCACATTTGAGAAGCTGGAACAAAAGCATGTTTGCTAAAGTTAGCACGTCTTAGTGTCTCATCATGTGTGCCTCGGTAAAAATGTGCATTGTCACACCTTCAGGGCTTGGTTTACATACTCTGCCTAACAGTGTTCTCACACGTTTAACACACATGTTTGTTCTCTTTCAGGCCCCTGCTTTCAAGGATCCTTTGTTTTCCATGAATCTTCTGAAAAATAAAAGTAAAAACAGACTGGAACACAGAGGGCAGATCTCCACCAAAGCCAGTGGTGCATTCACATGCTCCTCCCATGGTCACCTCCCCCGAGTTGGTCCTCCTCCAACTTCAGTTAGTTTGAGCTTTGAGCCATAATTGTTAAAACAACATGGACGCTACAAAGAAGATTTGACTGTAAATAATTGCTCAGAATTCATTCAACACGCAATGTTGTTCTGATTTCAGAGGGGCCATCAGGTGAGTTATTCTGACTCCCCTATCTTAACGTTAAAGAAAGTGGCAAAATGTGTATATGAGCCCCGGAAACGTTCCAACATGCAATGGGTCCTTCCTTAGCCCATGCTCCACCAAGTATCATTGGGAATTTGGCCAGTTGTTTGTAGCATAAAATCTGCTGACAAGCAAATAATTTGAGCCGAGAACTTAACCTCCCCTTAGGCAGAGGTAAACATAAACACATTTTCTTTATTGAGGGCTCTCCAACAAGCTGTCAATTCTATCAGAGATACTTATTTTGACCTCCATTCACCACCATTTACATGACACCTGAAGGAAGGGTGTAGCATATGCCAAGGAAAAGCACATTATATTTTGGAGCAGATCCAAATGATGGGGCCAAAATACAAACTATGTTCCTCTTCCGTTCACATTGCGTGATGCATTTTGCCATGACGGAGTTCTGTTCTTCTAGTTTATCTTTATTTTGAAAGGGATAATTCACTGGGCATGAATGCCTTTGCCACAACGCACTGGTCCATATTCATCCAGTTACACACAGTTTCGCACCTGCTCAGTGCCTCCACAGGCCGCTGAGAAATCAGAGGTCACATGCCTTGCTCAAGGACACATTGCTGCTGAGAGGGGAGAAGCCATGCACTGCAAACCTCCTTCAGCTTTAGAATTTAAAAACGTAGGATGCCATGTCAACGTTGTCTATCTACTAACTTGGCCTGTTTCTTTCATAATCCCACATTGACCCCCACAGTATGGACTGTTCACAGCTGTGTGACTTCTTCTTTTAACACTTAATGCAGAGGTTCAACCTCCTGAACACTGTGGTCAGCTTTCTCAACATATATGCGCAGATTTGGATAGATGCTAATCAACATATGGTCGACATTGTGTGTGTGTGTGTGTGTGTGTGTGTGTGTGTGTGTGTGTATGTGTTTGTGCGAGCCACGTCAGGGTAAAATACTTAGCCTGTAACACATGCACATACACAATGTAAAAATCCTACATGCCTCAGAAGCAGAAGGTGATTCACAGCCATCCTAGCTGCTGCGTGGTTGGTGTTTAAATTAAAAAGGGAGGCACGGGGAAGCGGGAGAGAAAGAATAGAAACATGGGAGGCGGAGGACAGGAGAGAGAGCCTGCCGGCGCTCTGGTCAGACCCGTTCTCCCAGATCTGCTCTGACAGTACAGCTTGCCAGCACTAGGAACAATATACTGCACCAACATCGAGCTATTATTTATGAAACAGGCACTGGGTGGGTCCACAACTGACACTCAGTCAACTCTGGCCAGGCTGTTATCATTAGTCCTTATTTCTGATATGCAGGCATGTGAATCTTACTTCACAGCTACTGCTGTCTCAGCTACAACATCTGCAATACAATCTAGGGTAAACTTTGTCAGAGAAAGTTACTAACCCACTAAAGCAGTGTTTCTCAAACTTTTTCGTACCAAGGACCACTTAACCAATAACAAAAACACTCGCGGACCACCTAACTCCACAAATATCCCAAAACACATCGTTTTTCTAGAACAGATTACAAATCGCCTGAAAATGGTACAAACAGGCGGCTATATGTGTGACAAAGGTGTTGCACTTGGCTATATTATGCAATGAAACTTAAGCTCGCTCCATTGCGGAGATATTCCCGCGAGAGTGCGGAAAACTTACATGTATTCATTTATTTCAAATGTGAAATGTTACCAATATACTCACGGACCACTAGGGGGCGCTCACGGACCACCAGTGGTCCGCGGACCACACTTTGAGAAGCACTGCACTAAAGGCTCTATGTGACAAAGGTCAGGCTTTAGTATGTGATCATGGAAATAAGGAACAAGCATGTGCTTGCAGGTGGTTTAAGGTGTGGATCAGATAAACACTTGCTGAACAATAGAAATGCAATTTTGTCATTATTTCTGAAGCAAAATCTACTACACACAATTATTATGAGCATTAAAAAAAAGTATAAACTAAAGTTCTCGTAAAATAATGTATTTATAAAAAGCAAATCATATAGTGCATTTACTGTTTAATTCTTCTTCTTAAATTTAACCTAGTATGAGCACCGTTGGGTCTTACATGAACAAATAAATATTTGTCTAAATGTTGGATTTTTTAAAATGATTTCACATTATATTTTGTGTTTTTGGTTTTTAACTGGTTTAAAATAGGTGAGACAAAGTTAGAATAAAAGGTCACGTCATGTACTTTGAGCACCAATCAGAGTTCGGTCAAATTGAAATCAAAATAAGATAACAGTCATGAGACTGTTAACAATTCTTCACATCAACACTGTCACGATGAGGCTGATCATGACATACATTTCGAAACACGCCGGTAGGACAGTCCCTACAAACCTGTGCCGTGCAGTCACACATTTATTTTCTTAAATCGATAAACCTCCTAAATTCTTGTAAAGATAACAAGGTTTCCAAAGATAGTAAATATGTCAGGCTGAATTTTAAGGAAGTGTATATAGAAAAAGCACAAGCCATGTAGAACATTTACATTAGCTGGTGCAAAACAAGTTATACAGAATATATATTTCTATGTAATGATTTGACAACCTTTAACTTACTTGAATGCACAGCTCTCCCAATACTTCTTATATCTTATTTCTCACAGGATGTTGTCATATTATACTGCTCCTAGGTTTTTGTATATTTATATTTGTTATAAATATTTATCTATTTTTATTATTAATGTTATTTAAAAAAATTATAATCCTATATGTGGGTCCTTTTTGTAAATGTTTTCTTCTCTTACTGAAATACAACATTTGGACATTTGTGCCTGAGAAAGCAACCTTTCATTGAGCTAAACCCAGCACTACTATTACTACTATAAAACATCTAGTATGCAGACAAGCAGGACATTTTTATGAAGATGAACTGAGGGTTGTAATAAACCTCAGAAAACATGGTGCTTTCACATCATTACAGTAAAGCACGGCCCCTTACTCATTTCTAACTCGGCTTAAAGTTCAACAGGAGTGTGTGTTTCTGGTTGTGTGTTTTTGCTTGCAGGGACCTGCACTGTAGGTGGGTGTTGGCCAAAGTTCAAGTCTGCGCATTATGAACTTGGTGTCCCCACTGAAGTATCTATCCGTCAAACAGACACACTGATGTATGTTGTTTCAAAACACAGACCCTGGTGATCATTTGTACTCGCTGGAGCAGTCGGAGGAGTTTTCTATTTCAGTGATTAGAACGGGGGAAAGGTTCAGTCATGAAAATATGCACATGAGGCCTTGAGGTCGGTATATTTAAATGTTATAGGAGGAATTAATTCATACTCCTGGAATAGGGCATTTATTACACTTAATTCCTGTTTATTACAAATGTAATCACATGTTTCTTAGGTTTGGCCATGGTTTACAGCAGTAAGGATACAATGTTGCTCTCTCAAATGTTGTTTAGAGCTGGTACAGGTTTCAAGCAGGCCAGTGTGTGTGTGTGTGTGTGTGTGTGTGTGTGTGTGTGTGTGTGTGTGTGTGTGTGTGTGTGTGAAGCTGTGAAGAGTCCCTGCAGAGGTCTTAGGAGAAAATACAGTCACTGGTTTGTTAATAACTTATAACAAACCCGTAGGGTGCCCAGCCTGAAACCACAAACACCCCCTTTGAAAGTGTGTGTGTGTGTGTGTGTGTGTGTGTGACCACCAACCTCAACGTTTAGCGATTTGTGACTGTGTGTTTGTCATAAAATGAATGTTAATGGTTGGTGTCAAACTGAACAGTTAGTTTAAAGTCACTGAGTCATTTATGTTCACACACACATCTCTTAAGTCAAATAATATTTCTTATTCTCCCAGGGCTGACATTTTTCCAGCTCTGGTCCACAACAGGAAGAGTTGCTCACAAATATGTTGTTACATCATTACCCAGGAATGTAACTAAAACAATAAATGTCTGAAGAGTGACCGCATACAGAACCATCAGAATAATCAGAGATGATCATTATCATGCTCAGCTTCTTTCTCAGGTTTCTTTTTATGAATGTAGAAACATTTGGTAAAGTTGATTTGAACAGGACACAGGATCAACATTTTATCATGGATAATTGAACGTTGAATGATAGCAATAACATTTAATGAATCATTAATGAGACCTGCACATCATCAAAAGATAACTCCTGAGAAAAAGCAGGTGGGCAGTTGTTGAACCGGAATTCTACCAGGAAATGGTTAACTTACAAAAGTGTAATTGTATTTTGTAAGAGCGTATTTATTCAGTATACCATCATATCAACAAAGCAAAAGGCAACAACAAGTTTAATAGAACCCAGCGCTTTCCCTGCGTCTACGCCAGACGTAATATATTGAACATCATTCCTGTCCGTCATCCAGACTCCAGCTTATCAAAACATTTTTCAAATTCTTGAATGACGAACTTCAAATTTTCCATACAATTCCAGACTCTGAAGGAGGCCTGTGAACCTAACGGTGGTCTGACTCTTCCTGCGGAGACAGACTCTGTGAGAGTAACAGAGCATCTTTATAGAAACATGAATCATGCTGCTCCTAAACAAACAGCCTGTCAGCAGACAGGGAGGATCACTACCAGGGAAACACACACACGTACACATGCATGCAAATTTACTCATACTATAAAAGGAGTGGAACAAGGACACTGAGTAATGTGTATCTGAGGTCTCAAGGTTCACATAAGACTCCCAAAGATACACACATAATGAAAATCAATCTTCCTTGAACACTTTTTACAAGCAGTCACTGTATTATCACAGTGGAGCATTTATGGTTTTTTTCTATAGAACAAGTTTAGAAATTGTTGCGCGGGGGGGGGGGGGGGGGGGGGAGCAAAGATTGTTGTTTGTATTTATTGCAATACTGTCTCTGGTCAAAGCCTGCAACCTTCATTACCCACAATGCAACATTTGCTAGTAGCAGAGATACAGAGCGGGCTGCAGAGGTCTTGTACGCTTTCTTCTTTCTAACCCCACACCTTCTTCACCATAGAACCGAGTCTGACTCAAGTGACATCACTCAAGGCAAGACGAAACTTCATGCAGCTTCCTCTAAAGTCACAGAACATATGTATTCAAGTTTAATTTACCCCTACATGTCATAACTATTATACTTTTGGGGGTTTTCCCTCCCCTTTAGTGTGTTGTATAGGTTTTTGTTCATGTCAAATAAATGATTTTCTAAATCCCAAAGTTTCCTCCAGAGGGAGTTTCTCTCCCAAACAATCCACCCTGAAACGCCTCCATAGGACTTCTTGGTTTACTTCTAGTGATGTCTATGTAACACTCGCGTTACTATTAGCTAGTACTCAAACACATTGTACGTGATAGGGTAAGAGGAGGGAAATCTCTAAGCGGTTGACCAATCACAACAGATCTGACCAGTTAACCAATCAGAGCAGACAGGGCTCTGGTTTCAGACAGAGGGTGAAAAGAGGTGCTGCAGCACAGGCAGTATGAGAAAGAGCTTTTTGAACATTAAAGCATGGAGACCTGTAACATGAGTATGAACCTGAAAATGAGGACAACAGGGCTCCTTTTATACAGCTGTGTGCCTCACAATATACCTGCCTTCACAAAAGCCGGTGGGTGCTCTTGGAGGTTAGCTCGAACAATCAAAAGTTGCATATGTAGTTTATCAAATAAGATTCACAAACTCCTTGGGGGACTTTTGGTTGGAAAGCCAATTTAGAACATTCGGAAGAGTTTTTATTCACAGAAATGTGATAAAAACAAGTAGCGAGGACCAACATTACACTATTAGCTATTTACCTTATTTTAACACAACATGAGTACAACGGTCTTTGACCCTTCTTGCACCTGAGCACTGTCATACACACGTTTTCTTTTCATGGTCAGCGGGACTAAAAGAAAGAAAATAATGGAGCAAACATTAAATGTTCAGCTTGTCATTGAAAATTAAGCCTTTTTTTACTGTACCCATCAAAACACTCTTAATCTGTAGACATTTCTAATAATCCTACTTGAGGAACCTGCGTTAAATGTGCACGTACCACATCAAATGCCTGCATGACGCTTGTTTATTTGCAACAAGTCCTTCTTGTTTTAGTTCTGCACATGCCAAAAGGTCGCTCCGCACATCACCAACACCACACTGTGTAATATACTTTTTTTAACCAATAATCTCTAGTAAACCCCCATCTAAAACATGTCCTTTTTCTCACACTTTCCACTAAATATTTTCTGTCTGTTTCTCACCTTCCTGTTTCCAAACAAGCACGGCTGGAATGTGAGGGGATCATTTTGTTTACAGGCCAAACATGAGCAGCACATAAACTCCATGTTGACTTCCACATTTCACAAGTTCTCTATACACAGGCTCGTCAGTGACTCTTCAGAGAAACTATAAATCTATAATTCAGCGAGTCTGCAGTGTATCTGAAATAACCAAAATAAAATATTCATCAGCTCAGGACAGGATCTGATGAAAATAGTCCATCTTTTCTAAATGAGTATTTATACAGAAATCTAGGTTAGGCACTTGAAATGAAAATGGTTATACCTGGAAGCTCCTGGATCTTGTCTTTAAATAGCTGTCTTCAACTAAACCTTGTTTTGTGTAAACAATCTTAACATTTGACAGAAAGCAAAGCATCCTGAGTAAAAGCGGGTATCAGTACATGTACTTCTCCTAAAATCCAACTTAAACCCAGAGGCTTTTCTGCACTCACCATCCAGAACATTTCACAATGACTGGCTCCGACAGTATCTTTCCCTCCGGTGGAACATTCCCTCCCTGGCATGCTGACACTAAATGCCTCCCTCTCCAAAAAGGTCTCAGCGGATTATTCCACATGTGGGGTCTCCACAACCTCCTCACAAATATCCGGCCCCCCACTGTGAAAATCTCACCGCGAGGAGAAAGTGGAAATGATCCCCCTGGATTACTGAACCTGGCTAATGACTGTTTGGTGACATTGACATCAAGGACGTGTGGGAAATAAGTGTGTGTGAAAGAGCGGAGATTAAGACAATGAATCGTCATTTTCCCATCCTGTGGGATTTGAGCGCACGTGTACATGTACACAGAGAGGAGACAGGAGGCATGCTCTGGGAGTTTGGAGGGTGTGTAAGCATGCAGAAGGAGATACAATGCTAAGTGTGTGAGTATGGTGTCCTTCCTCCTGGCGGGACCATCTTATACTGTATAACAGGGATCATTTAGTTTAGAGCAAATCCTCAAGGACACAGCTCTCCTCCCTTCTCTGTCTGTCTGTCTGTCTGCTCAAGGACACAGCTCTGCGCCCTTCTCTGTCTGTCTGTCTGTTCAAGGACACAGCTCTGCGCCCATCTCTGTCTGTCCTTCTGTTCAAGGTCACAGCTGTCTGAAACCTCATTTACTCTTTCCTTTTTCTCCTTTACCATTTTCAACTTCCTCCTGACTTCACTCAGGCCCTTCTGAAAACATGTAATTGCTGGCTGCTTCTATCTGTTCAAATGATGCCATTTATGTCTAAATGAAAGAGACATTTGAACGTTAAATGTTGCCGGCGGTTATAATCACACATGAAAGCCTTTTAACAGCCGGAGCTGCAGCGGCAGCATTGACTCGAAAATGTTGTAAAAGCAAGAAACAAAAGTGTGTTGTGCCCTCCTGCTGCATCACTGACAGATTTGACAAGTGTTTAAATGGAAGGGTGTTTGCTCCTACCTAGGCCTGCAAACATTTGGGAATATTCAAGGTGGGAATTAAGAGAAAATCTATAGGAATGTATGACAAAGGAATAACATGAAAATAGAGGAGTTATTAATATTCAGCACAGACATGCACTAAGGAGAGGTGGCAGAGCAAAGGGGCTGCCAGTGGTAAGGAAACAGTTGGGTGTTCGATGCCTTGCTCACAGACACCTCTGCAACTGGCACCTCTACAGCTACCAGTTCTCACCCCTTACTTTTGGTCCCGAAGCTATTTCCTACAGACTGAGCTACTGCTAAGCATGTACACCTAGCAGAGGAGCATTCTGGTATCCACTCAGGCTCTATTAACCACAATGTCATATGCAGATAGAAATATACACATAATCCATTAATGTGCCAAATAAATCCATTACTTTCAAAAACCTACAATGGGAAATGTGTTCAATTAGCTAGCTAACAACTTAAGTAATTGGCAAAGGTCCTTAGAAAACATACTTGTTTATACAATAAGTGTTTTACAACAAAGAATTAATGGAAAAAGATGAATCAAACAGTACATGTAATGTAACAGTGTATTGCATTATCACATTTGTTTTCGAGTTTGGTATTATAATATCAAAAGCATACATATTAACAGTAAGTTAGGAGTTTTATTCCTATATTTAATACACTTGTGGGTCAGTTTTTCTTAAATGATGGGGGGAGTGATTGGTAAAAGAGCACAAATAAACTCAAAACAGCGATTTGTTTTTTTCAGGTCAGGTGAGTACAAATTCTACAAACTGATTTTTCATTTTTTGGATGCCTTCATGGTTAATCACTTAAGTGACTTTAAAATCCTCCAGCCTGGCACTCCACCAGACCTGGTTGATAAAGCTCTTAAAGTAGCCGGCTAATCTCCTTCTGGAGTTGATGGACTTTGGATTAGTTGTGACTTCTAAACTGTTTATATATCAACACACAGATGTATTTAAACATGCTGTAAACATAGGATGCAATGTATTCCTGCACTGTGCTTTCTTTTGCATAGATATAGAAGACATCTGTTTCCAGACAGTCCAATCTTTTGTTCTCCATTCGATTGCGCTACATGAAATATATCATTTTATTTTATTTAACAGTGATTTCTGTAACAGCAGGCCTTTGTCTATCGTCTGAAACATTTCAAGGAAGGATTTATTGAGGGAGAAGAGGAGTGTCTCATGAGAGATTGGAAGGGAGTCTCTTCTTATCATTCTTTGTGGACCATGCAGCAAACCAAATTCATCATTTACACATAGAAAATACCACACCAAAGCAGCACATCAAAAGACCAATCATGTCAATTGTGTTCTTTACTGACATATGTTCAAAGCCACAGAGGTGAATAGTTTTGATGATTTTGTTTTCGGGTGTTTTTTAGGGAAACTCTCTTGCCTATTAGAGGAATTATATTACAGTGCCCAAACTTTGAACCTAGGCCTTTCTCAAAAAACATTTGTCAACCCAAACTTCCGTCAAAAATGAGGATAACTTAAAAAAACGAAGCATTGTGTCTGTGAATGGACAGCTTTAAATATGTCCTTTTCAGGCCTTCATTACATCCTGTTGTAATACTACATTTAGAAACGTAAGGTAGTAATCCTTGAGAGCTTCCCTCCAGTGGGCTCAATCACCTTTGTGTCTTCATTCGGGAATCAAAAGTGACTTAACATATATTTCAAGAACAAACTTTAAGATTATTATTATCGCCTACTGCCATCTGTCACAAGCTGTAGCTCAGCGTTTAACTAGAAGGCAGGCCAATCAATACTGCTAAGCTTAAGATGCACTTTGTGAGGGGATGGGATGGCAGGTGGAGAAGGGAAGAGGTGGAGATAATTGTCAAAGAAAGAAAGAGGAAGAGTCAGTCCCATAGATTTAAGCTTCACAGCTTCGTTTCCAGGCTGAAGCAACGGGAATATGACATTAAGATGGCGCAATGTGTTCAGCACGGTGAGGGAAAAGAATATCAGTAGGCTTTACTCAAACTACATTTTCTAGATTGAGTTTTGCCAGATTACATGATAGCACGACCACATCAAGTCCTGTTGGTTTTTCCTGTATGTTTTAAATGATGTGGCAGCCATTACTCCTCTTATCTACCCAAAACTATGTCAAGTTTGATATTTCTTCTTGAAAATTCTTAAAACAACAAGCACAACTGTAGGAGCTCGATAAAAGTTACTAATGCACCATGTGTTAAGATTATTTTGCGGCTAATTCTTAAAGTGTAGTATGAACTTTGCTAAAACAGTGTAATTTAAAAACATACAAGAAAGAGCCTATTTGCACACGGAAGACAAATCTTTTCTGGAGTTGACTCACTTTTGAGAACTTGAGAACAGTATATTGTCAGAGCTGAAACAAAACTAGATATTATCCTACTTTGTGTTGGAGTATACGTGAGTGTGTGGGAGGGAGTTATAATCTACCAGTGTTCCTGATCTCCTTTCTGAGGGCTTTTGGAAGATCAGACAACAGTGTGCTGATACTTCACCCACACTGAAGCATCAAGCGGTCATAGAACCAGCTCGTGCTTCACCCTCCTCTTCCCTCGATCTTCACGTACCTGCAGGATGAGAACAAAGTAGTCGACGGGCTTGCTCCTCTGGTAGACGTAGTGATGGAGCGAGCGCTTGTCACTGTCACTGAACTTGATCTCCTGGATCACATCGGGGTGGCGCAGGATCCGCAGCAGCACCTTGTCTGAGATCTGAGACGGGCTGAACAAGCTCACCTCTGTAGGAAGACAAGAAGAAAATGTTCTTTGAGGTGAAAGGGGAATTAATGTACAATTATTTGACTGCCCTAAACAACAAAAAAGGATCATAAATACATTTTTGGGAGGTTTATATACTTCATTACACCAAAAAAACATGTTTTTTTCCGAACTGACTTGAGATCCAATTACCTTCTTACTGCCAACAAACAAATATTAAATGATGCGTTCAATGCTTTTGTGAAACAATGTGGATAAGTGCATAAGGCTTTGGCATCAAGTAGATTTTTAATAAAACTGGATAATATTTCGAGAATAAAATGTTTACTGGACCTCTCTCTCTCTGAAATTAGGCAGATCAGAGCGAGCATATCACAACCCCGAGGGACTGTTTATTAATTTATTTATCTCTTGTGCCTGAATGGTTTTCCCTAAAATCTCCTTTGGCTTCCTTCAATCTCTGTGATTTACAGAGTTTTCTGATATCTATATAAATACAAAAAAAACGTGTCGCCAAAGTAGCGTAACGCCTACCCCTAAGATCTGCCAACATTAGCTGCTGTTCTCTAGTTAGCCGTTAGCTCAGTTAGCCTTGCTGTCGGGACAATATCTTATGTTCCTGCACTTGCTTACTCATTGGCAGTATCAGCCAAGTTCTCGTCTGGCTAGTTAATGATCATAAGTAATTCATTATAACAAATGCATGTCTGAGTTTATTGCCCTCTACAATGCTAAATAATAATACCAAAATGTACATTATGTTGGTTCAACAGAAGAGGGTTACATATTTCAAGGCATACATTTAGCCTTGACAAACTGAATGAATTTAGTATAAGGAATCTATTGTTGTGACATAAATGGACAGTACATTACATAGAATAATATCAAATGTATTCAAATGAAAATCAGCTCAATGTTAGTCTTATAAAGAAATAACTAATAAGTACTGCAACATTGAATCCTAATATGGCTTGCTCAAGTGTGAGAGAAGAATTTCGAAATGCTTGACTTACATTTTGTTTTACATTGTGAGACATACATATATAATTAAAGATGACACACTGGCCTCTGAGAAATTGAAATGAGCAAAAAAGAGAAACTCCCTCTGGAGGGAACATGGGGATTTTAGCCTTTGCAAACCATTTAAATGAACAAAAACCTATATAACACACTACAGGAGAGGGAAAACCAAATTAGCATAATAGGACCCTCTTGATTATTTGTTCAAAGATAAAAAAAGACAAACAAATATATTTTATTCTCTAGAATATTGATCTGCGTGAATACCAATGGCAACCTGGTGATGATTAACCTTCTGGCTATCACTAAGACATTTACATAAATGTTAATGATGGTGCATAGTCTCAGGTTGTGAAATGTATTTGGTTTACATGCAATTCTAAACTGTCGCAGGCCAGGCTGTTGCAATCAGAGCTCAAACCTAAGTGCCCTCAACCCAACCCACACTGAGAACAATGAAGCAGTCCGCCATGCAAACAAAACCCCATGCGACACACAGTGAGAGGTGAGGCATATACAACCCATGTGGTAATTCATCATCTAAAAAGGCAAACAAACTCCTTCCATTATGATTTAAATATTAAGTTAACAAGTACATCTTCAATCAATCAGCTCATACAATGCAACACAGACTGAAGGAGGCTTGCTGTTATTGAAGCATAATGGTGGCATTATGCATATTAAATTCCCTGACTGGAATAAATCTCTTAAAGATTAGTGATAGTCTGAATATCTGTATCAGGTATCAAAGGCAACAGAAATCAGACATAATGTGAAATAAGAGCTGGGTAATGATCACTGATGTGAACAAAAACAGGTAAAGAAACCAGTAAACAGTAATTTCGTGGACCAAAATAAAAAAGGGGAGAATCCCATTCCTGTGTATTGAATTAAGAAAGAAAACTGAAACCCATCCTCCTGAGAAAGAAACAGCAACGTGTCAGCAGACAGCGGTGTTATGCCTGCAGAGGTAATAGACTTCCCCACCACAGTGTCTGTGAGACAAGGAAGTGCTACGTCATGCTAGCCGCAGCTAGTGCTAACTGCTCCTGGCACATCATGTCCGCTAACGCTTGCTAACCAGATGGATTGCAACACGTTCTCAAATTATTTGAAGAAGTGGCGATGCACCACATCCAGCTGGCAACAGTCCTGAGTGTTCTTGTAGCGGTACGCACAGACAGGGACACTGCAGGGACCTTAAAAATACTTTCAGAGTAGACAAACAAATGTCAAACTCCTCCCTGCATGTGAAGACCTCAGATGGCAGGAGGGCAGAATTCATCCTGAGGATATTTATACAATGGCTAAATATCCTTCTAATATTTTAAGTGTTGAAAGAATTAATCCCATCTTTAACTGAAGTAAATGGTTTGTATCAGTAAAATGTAGGTGAACGTATCAAAGGTAAAAGGAGTCATTGGGCAGTAAAAGTTTGGTTTGTAATATATGATGTTTTATGGATTAACATTACTGCTGCATTCATTTGTATGTATATATTATTGTTGTAGATGTTTAAAGGTGGGGTAGGTAAGTTTGAGAAACCGGCTCGAGATACACTTTTTGTTATATTCCATGGAATGCTTTTAACATCCCGATAGCAATGAATATCTTTAGTGCTTTGACAACAAATACATAAAAAGATTTCATCTGTGGAAGCCGTGGTACTGTAAAAAGCACGACCAATCATCTGAACCGGCCCGGCTAAAGTAACTGGATGGCCTACCTGCCTGTCAGCCTTACATCTGGGCACAAACTTATCTCGTGCCCTCATTGGTCATGTGCGCGTTCGTGTGTGTTGGAGGAGGGGCTCTATAAGGAAGTGGGAGATTTTTTCCGGCTGTGTATTTTCTAATTCTAGCGCACTCGAGCTGGTTTCTCCAAAATTACCTACCCCACCTTTAAGTTGATGCTAATTTTAACAAATGTTTTACCTATTGTCTGTGATTTAATCTACAGCAATGCATCATATTCTATAAATTCATCATTTTTTTGTAGATGTGTCCAATCATGTGAGAACTACAGATCTCTAAAAAGCCAACTTCGATTAATTTCTCAGAGACAAAGTCTTGTTTTCATCTTTGTGATGATGCACTCCAACTGAACCAAGAGGCTTTTCAAAATGGTTTATTAGCTAGATAAGAATGATCTCAATGAAGAATTCTTTAGTTCATCATAAACATTAAAAACGAATACATTTTGATATACATGTTTATCACTAGAGGGGTGCGGGGGAAGAATTCATCTGAAAAGTAACTGAAGCTGTTAGACAACAAGAATATGTGAAATAGAGTTATCGAGCTGAATAATAGGAAATCACTTCAATAAAAGCTCCTATATGAAGTGCATATTTCAACTGTTAAAAGTTATAAAAGATCTTGTGGTTGTGTGTTTGTCACTGTGATGATTGTGTATGCTCATGCTTGTATAAGTCCGTTCCTCACCTGTAGCCAGGAAGCGATGTGCGGCCAGCAGCAGCTGAGGAGAGCACTTCACTTTTGATTCACTCTCGTTCTTGAAGGCGGAGAAGTCTATCTTGTTTTTATTGGGCGCCACTTTTTTCCTGTTGCGGTTATCAGCTGAGAAGTAACAGAGAAACGCGTTCATTAAGTCAATGTTCAGTCAAAAGTTCAAAACTGTTTAGCAATCAGCAAAGCGAGGCCATGCTGTACAGAAGTTTTACAGCAGCTAAACAGCATTGTAAAAATCATATCAGCTGTTCTGTGAAGCAACAACAGGAGCCGCTTATTGCTTGATCCTGTGATAGAAAATAATCTGTTAAATTCCCAAGATATCAAAACAAAATCATTTAAATAATTAAATTCACTGATAAAAAACCGTGAAAACTTAAAATTTGAATCTCTGCAACAAAAGCTTATTATATAGTAATATATTCACACATTTTTGAATATTATTTGATGCTTTTAGGATACTCAAAGTCCTACTTTACAAGAGAATATGTTATGTTGTTATTTTGTATGAAATATTTGTACATGGAAACAAGATAAAATGCTGAACAATGGTTCCAAGAGATCGACGAAACCCCCTCAGCATTCTGGGGGTCTGTTACTCTTTCCTGGACTGGAAAACTAATTCAATAATAAAGTTCCCACAGTATGCTCCTCTGTAGCAACACTGTGGGGAAATGGACTAAACAGAGGCTTTAAATCTTACTATAATGACATTCGGTGTCTGAATTTGACGTTTGTACGTATAAGAAAAACTCAAGATAACAGCAGAAACTAAACTTTTGAACCGAAGTATATATATATATATAGATGTAGATGAGAATGATCGGTAAAGACATTAAAGACACCCTTTAGAAACAAACACCAAACTCACTGTAAAGATCTGATTCATCCAGAATCTCTGATTTGATAATCTCTTCGATGACGTCTTCGAGGGTGACCAACCCCAACACCTCGTAGAAGGGATCTCCCTCCCCCTCGTTGTTCACCTTCTGGACGATGGCCAGGTGGGATTTTCCTAAAGTGGAAGAAAAAAGATCATTAGTGTTATTTTCTTTTCATGAATACATCCAAGCAATCAAGTGAAAACAATGTGTCGTCACATAACAGCCTGCCAGACAAAGCGCAGGTCTTTAAATTAACTGTTTGTGTGTGTGTGTGTGTGGTGTGTGTGTGTGTGTGTGTGTGTGTGTGTGTGTATCTGGTGGTCAGTCCTGAGTGACACACAGGCAGCAGAAGAGAAGATATGGCAGAGATTTAATATTTTTACATCACAATTCATATTTCAGCTTTAAGATAAACATGCATGTTTGCGGTAATGTTACACATTTAAATTTCTCATGCTTGAGACAAGTTCTATGCATGAAAATGAGTGGCCAGAACTCATAAGAAAGCATCAAAATGGAGCTTGTTTGCAAAGAAATGTATCCAGAATGTTTGAGTTGTTACTTCTATATTGCTCTGCTGGGCCGAAACCAAGTCAACATATCAGTAATGTCCCGGAAAAGTGCGTTGTTGGTTTCAGGTAAGACGCTACATAAAGATAGGAGATTGATTCTAATTAATCAGCAAGAGCAATTCAGTGATGAGCCCACGCAACCTATTATTTGACCTTGGGCACGCCCTAACAAATCAAATGCCCCCACATGGATTAAGTCCTGCTGCCGGGTCTGATCAGGACTTTTTAAATCCTCTGTATACACATACAAACGCCACAAGCATGAGGGCAATGTGATGTGCAGCTGCAACAGTTGGTGGAAGAAATGCACCATAGAAAATCTCATACATATAGAGATGTCCTGTTAACACTGTGTAGCTGTCACTTCCTTCGAATGGGTCCTTAGGGCAACGCTGCAAGAGATGAGCACGACTGATTATATTGGAGCGTTTGAATAACAAATGTGATCTGTAAAGAGTCTTAGTAGCTAAATATAGACATTAGTTCTGTCTGCTTCTTTTCTTAAGAAAAACTAACTGTTAAGGCTTTGTCTTCTTTGTGCAGCATTTGAATTCAAGCACTCAGACTGTTAAATGCCACCGTAAAGCGTAATGCTAAAATAGACAACAAATAAACTCTGTTTTAGATACAGACATTAATATGCAGAATAGAGTGTTTTTTTTTAAAGGTGTTGCTTTCTTGTACGATGCATTTTTTAGATCATTCAAATTATGTTTTTGCCAAAACGCAGACATGTGGGTATGGATCTCTGTCTTATGAAACAGGTGAAGCAGATTAAGCATATATGAATAAATAATGGCATCTAATGCACAAATCACCGCATTGATTGGGATATCAATTCCTGCTTATGTTTTATGTGATCCTCCATTGTTTCTTTCATTGAACAGATAAAGACCCAGGTGGAGGTGGCTGGTTTTATTTAGCTGCTGCAACACATACAGCACCGACATTGAGCCACCACTAATTCTATAAACAGCAGCCAATGGGATCAAAGCAGAGCTAGGTACCAAAGGCAGATTTCAACAGTACCAAACGCTACAACATAGTGCTGGCTGATCATTTGATGATAAATTGTTGTCTTTCAGTCAAATAAGTCGATATCAAAATAAAATCATATACAGTATGTAGATACTACGTTTCACTGTGACATCTTCCAAGTGGAAAATAAGCAGTGATCATTTTCCAAGAAGGACCAATGGGATTTAGGGAATCTTATTTGAAGTTTTATTTTTACATCACACTTTACATTAACACTCAGTTCATTGCTATTAACAAATTGGACTCCAACACTTGTCCAAAGCTCCTTTACTCCAAAATGCAATAGTGCTCCAGATATAATAATGGTGAAAAATATAAGTGAAGGTCCCCTCGAAACCCAAATGTTGGTTCAAATCAATTGTGAGTAGTGGTTCCTGCTTTCTTTCACAAACATATTTCATTCATAGGAAGCGTAGTGTAGGGGAAATCTAACTATTGTCTTAATTTGTCTCATCCCTTTCTTTGTGTGCTTGCATGTAATATTTATTTTCTTTATGATTTCTCTTCAAACTATTATGTTCATGTTATACTTAAGTTTTTGAATACATTAGAAAATACAAATGATTTGTCAAGAAGACTATTTTTGGATTACCAAACAACACGCTACATCATGATATATATTGTAACCGAAATATGAAATGACCTATATTGGGATAGAAGATTGTGGCTATAACGCCCAGCCCTACTTCAATATCGTCTTGGCATAATGCAATACCAATAGATGCTCGTGCCTAAAGGTTGTGATCTTCCAGCAAATCATGTTAGAGCCGTTGCTGTTGTTCTATTGTCAACTGTGTCTTTGCGATCTATTCGTTGTTATTTTAGTTTATGTAAGACTGACGTTGAATTCATCACTTTACAGCTCTTGGCCATATCCACATGTCAGAGGACTCATGGAGCTGATTGACACACAGCTGGCTGAGCCCCTCCGTCATTACAAACAATCATATCATGATGGATTAGCTTGCTCTAACATTAACCCCCCCTCCTCTGCTCCACCACAAATAGCCTGTTAATGTGTACAGGTCGTTACAGTTGGGGTGTGGTCTGGACTTTGGCCTTGAGTGGTACTGTACAACTTAAAGAACACACACACACACACCAATGTACACCAAGAACACACACCTTGTTTTACGCGAGAGATAGTCCCGGCAAGGCTCTAAATGAATAACGACACCTCCAGGGCACGATCGCCCTAGTGGATTATTTCCTCTCCTCCACCCAGACAAACATATGGGTGGAGCAACTGCTTTAACGTACACATATTTTCATGCTCGCACGCCATTAAGATTTGAAAAAAAGGAAATGTAAGACCCTCTGATTCCTAGATATAGCATACAGTGATATCGACACTATAAATGATCATTGTCTCCAATCCACATGCTGTCAAGTTCTGATAAAGAATAAAGGGGAACATGTATGGGGGAGTGAGAAATCATAAAAGGGTCCTTTGATTGCCTTTGATGCCAAAAAGAGAGCAGCGGATCAATGTGCTTTCCAAAAAGCTCATGTGACCAGCAATTAAAAGAAGACCAATGGCTAGAAGTGTCTCGTCTTTGTGGTTTGTGTGTGTGTCCTTGATGTCTGCCTGCTGGCACAGGGACACCAACACACTCCTCCTCACACATTCTCAGCTTTGACCTTGCCTGGTTTCACTACATGAATAGAGAAGAGGGACTTTGAAGAATCCATTTCCCACAAGGCCGGCTTCTCTGATGGAGTCTGTGATGTCATGACATGAGGTGTCGGGTCGGGCCCAATTGTTTTTGTCACGGAATGATGGCTAATTATTTTTACGTTTATGTTCCTTTATCCTTCATAATTTAGTCTATACAATCTGACAAAGTGAGAAGTGCTCTTCACAAGTTCCCACCATAGACTGGCGTTTTGGAAGCAGCTTATTGTGTCTGACAAAGAGTTGTTTACAAGAAGCAAGGAAATCCTACCTTTACGCTTAAAAAGCTGTGAACAACAGCAACATGTTGGTATTTTATACTCAGTGAATGGCTTGTACCATTTGTTTAATCCACTCACTGTTAAAGCTTAACATAGGGATCCATTTCTCACTCATGAACACGTCAACGTGGAGAGAGGACTCAGGGATAGAACCACCAACCCGAGCATTAATGGACAGTTTATTTTGAATGCTACAATCACTTCCCCATGTTATAAACGTACCACCAAGCATCCCAGGGACATCATGAAGATTCAGTCAACCCCTCATATATTTACAACTGTCCGCCCTGATGCTGTTTTCATATAAAAATATCCGGTGTAGAGCTTTGTTTCTGCAAATGAAATGTACGTCTGAAGCAGCATAGATTCCGTTCTGAGCCCCACCAAAGCCACTGCAATTTTGGTGAATTTTAACAAAAAGAAAACTGAATTTTTAAATGAATTACAAAGTCCACAAAAGTCTTAGTTTCAAGCGAATCACCTCTTCGTTTAAAAGTGTTGTCTATCAAAAGCTCTAATCCTGCGACAACTTGCCGCAGATGTAGCTGATGTCTCCAGAAGTACCTATCGAGACAGGACCAGGTGGAAATTGAGTGTCTCTTGGACGCTTTTGCTCACATATTGACACCATGTATAGCAGTGACCACCAACTGGCGGCCCGCGGGCCACATCCGGCCCGCCAGACATTCTCATCCAGCCCGCACGACGGGGGTGACTGTGGCGTTGGCGGAGTGGTTACTGCGTTCGCCCCCCACCCATTTTTTTTTTTTTTTACAACGTCTCGTGAGTAAGGTGCAGTACCGGAGTCCAACAGAGAGGCAGCAGCTGCGGGACAGTAGACTGCGTACTGCGAAACCTTCTCTTCCTTGAAGAAGAAGAAGAAGAAGAAGAAGAAGAAGAAGAAGAAGAAGAAGAAGAAGAAGAAGAAGAAGAAGAAGAAGAAGAAGAAGAAGAAGAAGAAGAAGAAGAAGAAGAAGAAGAAGAAGAAGAAGAAGAAGAAGAAGAAGAAGAAGAAGAAGAAATCCTTGGTTGTGAAGAGTCTGCTGCTGCTGAATGCATGGGGCAAGTGACTGGAACAAGTTTTAAAAGTTATTACATCGTTTCAGATAATAATAATAAATAATAATGATAATTCATTCTATTTAGGGGCGCCTTTCAAAGCACCCAAGGACACCTTACAATTCATAACATATTCTAAGGAAAGGTTTACAGTAGGAGAATGCAGTCCGGGTGATGTTATGTGGGGTGCAGATGAGAGAGAGTGAATGACACCAAGATGTTGTGTTTGAGTTCTTGATAAGCCATTAAAACAGTAAAACAAGTGTCTCCTGTTCACCAACACATACCCATCTGTTATGGAAAAAGAAAGTATTCCAAAAGTATTCTAAAAGTAACCTGAACACGTTACTTTTTTAGAGACACGTAACTGTAACTGTATTCTGATTACTTTCAGAGCATGTATTCAGTAATCAGTAACTGATTACATTTACAAAGTAACCCTCCCAACCCTGCCTAGAAGTGATCCTTCGTTAGCGTGAAGAGTCTGCTAAGCTTTATGCAGTACCTGAAAATTATAAAAGTAGGGTAGACATGTCGAGATTATCCGGCTGAACAAAACGTGCATTTATCAAACAGGTTTGTTTTCCACAGACCTTATTTCCAGCTATTTTCCAAAACCCTGTGGAGAAATCCCATTGCTTTTTGTCGAGGGAACCAGCAGCTTACTTCCTGGTTTTAGGACGCGTCACTGGCTGCACCTCTCAATATGATGCCAATATAAACAAGATCTTCTGTCGGCTCTGTACATCAATACCGACCTATGCTGACAAGTAAGTGAAGAGTAGACAATATAAAGGTATTGGCTATAGGGAAATGTCCCAGCAGTTTAGGATAATGAAAGCGGGGATCAGCTGTTGAACTGCTGTTGTCTTTTGCCGGGCTCCGGTGATTGGCAAATCTGGGTGATGCCTTCTGATGTGATTTAGCATGTTTGGCGTGTGTACCATTAGCATACCGCACCGCTGTCGAACAACGCCGACACACCGTCCTCGTCCGATCCACCACTCGCACACTTCATCGTTATTGTAGTCCACAGGGAACCCGAAATGTTCCCACACAGCTGATTTAAAAGAAGCAGGTGGGTTCTAGCTCCTGTGTGTTATCTGAACTCGCAAAACTAACTGTTCTTCTTCTTGTATTTAGTTCGTTTTGTTGTTGTGTTTCTTCTTGTTCTTCATGTCGTTTAAGAGCGGCTGGCAAACAGCCTTTAGGCGCAATACCGCCCCCTGGATTATAAATAGTGTAGTGGATACTGCCCTGAATGACAGACTTTTTTCCCATTTGTAAAAAAAAAGGCGTATTCGTCGTGTGACTGCATGTGCCGAACCGTGACGTCCGAACCTTGACGGTACGGGACGAATACGGATACCGTTACACCCCTACTCAAAAGGCATGGGATCGGATCGGTAACAGCAAATAACTTTTATCAAAGGGCCTAAAAGACTCTGAAATAATTTCTTGAACATCTTGAAAAAGAGTAACCTAAGACACCTGTAGCACATAACAGATCTCCATTACTGACATTATTGACTTATCCCTTATCATCTCCAAGTCCCAAAAAACGTGTTTCATTATAAGAGAAGAGTGATATTATGTTGGCATGTGACCTTTAAGGTTATTACTCCAGGATGGAGAACATTAGTCAACAATGTCCCGCAGTAATAAAGCCTCTTGAGTATGTTCATTAACTGATCAGTGTTCATTCCATGCGAGATCACTGTAGCAACCAAAATAGACATTGTGTAATGGAAAAGGCTCTGTGTGTGTGAGCCCTCTCCCTGTGGTGCTGAGTCAATATTTCAGAGGAAGTAGGACCCCCGGGGGACATACTTATCTATTGACTCCTTCAGACTGCACGCAAGTGCGCGCGCGCGCACACACACACACACACACACACACACTGTACAAGGAAGTTCAGCCAAGTACATGTTGCTTCATCATTTGGTGTCTGACCTGTGAGCTGAGTCTACAATAAAACAACACAAAGTCCTCCAGCTCCTGTGAGTGTAGCAGGCTGAGAATCTGACTTGACATGAGATGCTTTTTTTGTAAAAAAAAACCTTTCTCCATCGTTCTGAGCAATGGATTTCTACAGACTGAGGTTACAGTGATGGCCGTCAGTTCTCCTCGACTCATTTTTCTATATAAACCTGCTTTATTAAACTCATTTTTGTATTAACTGCTCTCAGCTTAGTGTTTTTTTTGGATATGTGTATGTTGTCAAGCTTGAACTTTACTCTTAGTGATGACATTGAAAAATAAATGAAGTCAACATGTTACAATGAACTGAATTTGTGTTGCTGTATCAGAATGTGCATTCACATTTTAGCAAGCTAGAAAGTGGAAAGTTCTGACTGAACCATCAGAAGCATCTGGGGGTTTAGATCGTTGCCCAGGAGCCGGGGATTGTACCACCACCAATTCTGCTACAGTATGAATGGACGACGCACTACTTCTACAAATTAAGGCAATGTTAGACTGAATACAGGTACTCAAACTACAAATGAGAAACATACTGTATATGATTTTAGTGGACAGTCATTTGTGTTCTTAACAATGCCAATGCAGCATATTACCATGCCAGCAGCAGACAATATCTTTATGACTTGTAATACTTGAAGAGGTCACTCGTGTTACATTTCAATTTATAAAGTATTGATTTTTATGGTTTTGTTATCTCATTGAGTGTCCTTATCTTAAGTGTTTAATGATGTAATTTTTTCTGGGCATCTATAACAACCTGTTTTACCCACAAGTAATACAATCTCAAGATTAATTTTATTATTTTGAATTGAATTATAAGTAAATCTGATTGACAATTGATTGATCATTTGTTCAATACAATTTCAGATAACAGTGAAGAAATACTATAAATCATGCTTAAGCAATGAGTAAAGTCATAACACTGCTTTTTATCATCCGCCCAATAGTCCAAAAAAACATTTAAATGAATAGAAGTTGTTGCTAAATTCAGCTCCAAATCTATCAATCTGTTAACCGTGTACTGTAGATAGCTTTGTAATGTATTTGTTGTAAGGTTTGTTTATCATGTGACCACAGGTTTTCTCCAAAACTAGGCAAACTACGTGAGAAGCAGAAAAGAACAATTAGTAGAAAAAGGAACCTAGAGACCGTTAACCTTTGTCACTAAACACGAAACCCTGCTGGATTTCATTTCAGGAGCAACATTTACAAGGAAATAAACCCTCAACAGTTCAGGTTTTGGTTTCCTGGTTGATGTTATTGTTTTTGTTCAGGCAGAGTTTTGCGTGGAGTCTGTTCTGGCGGTAGATTACCCGTTCACAGCTTTTAATATGTCAAGAATAATTTCCTTCCCTCTGTTTCGTTTAATCATTTTTTAAACAACACACAGATATTCCCGTGGGTCAGGTGACCTTCCAGTGTGTTTCTCTGCCCTCCTACTCTTCCTCACCAGCCTGAGAGCCAGCTTGTTTGTTGACATGAAACATCGGCGACAAAAGGCCGACGGGGGAGAGCGATGAGTCTGTATGGGAAAGGAATGCCACACGCATACCGCCCACTCACTAAACACAACCGGCCGGCCACATGTCAGCAGCACTGACCAGCCACCGACTGCAAAACGTGCACGCTGTGCCGGGATGAAACAAAACCGCATGGCTGCAAAGACGCAACACACACACACACACACACACACACACACACACACACACACACACACACACACACACACACACACCACACACACACACACACACACACACACACACACACACACACACACACACACACACACACACACACACACACACACACACACACACACACACACACACACACACACACACACACACACACACACAC
This sequence comes from Harpagifer antarcticus, assembly GCA_902827135.1. Taxonomy (NCBI): domain Eukaryota; kingdom Metazoa; phylum Chordata; class Actinopteri; order Perciformes; family Harpagiferidae; genus Harpagifer; species Harpagifer antarcticus. Next base: position 1,819,137 of record CADEHL010001172.1, on the reverse strand, counting down.
ACACACACACACACACACACACACACACACACACCACACACACACACACCACACACACACACACACACACACACACACCACACACACACACACACACACACACACCACACACACACACACACACACACACACACACACACACACACACACACACCACACACACACACTTTGTGTGGCACAGGTCGAGCTCTTCCAACCTGTTTTTCCAGCTCAAACCAAGACCAGTACAGAAAGACCTACTGGTCTTAGGGCCAACTGAATACAGTCGGATATATGTTGCTTGTCAGGACCATTTCTGATTGAGTTATGAACAAAACTTAATTCCTGCATATCATGAAATTGTTCTGAACATGTTTGGCTTCAGCAGAGGCAGTGACAAAGGCTGAATTCAGATCTTGAATAGCATTATTGCATACAAAAAAATAATCAAGCGGTAAAGGGCAAGCTTCCAAAGAGTATCCGGGAGGAGATCAATTATTAATTGTAGGTTTTATTAGGCAGTGCACAGTAACTTATATTGGAGCTAGGATTGTATTACTCTGGGAGTCTATGTCCGCAACTAAGGATTATTCTCATTTTCGGAAATCTGTACAATATTTTCTGGCTAATTTGAAAAATGGTTAAATTGTTTTGGCCGACATATACATAAACCTGAAGATATTCAGTTGAAATGGTATTGTTGTTGAATAAAGCATTGGAAAAGCTGCCACCCGGAATTGCTTGCATTTTTTATTAACAACTTCAACAACTAGTCTATTATTAAATCTTTAATCTTCCATCTTGGTGGACTAATTGTAATAGCTTGTGTTTTGGTATATGTCAATAAAATAAATGTGATGGCCATTTTTCAAAGTCGTCTTGTGATCATTTGTAGAAATACTAATTCATATAGAAATATAATCACCATCATGGTCAATAATGGAAATAAACATTAGTTGCTGTTTGTTAGTCTGTAGATTTTCAAAGTGTGTATATTTTGGGGGTGAAAATCATATGCAGGATATTTTTGGATATGGCATTAAAAAAACAACCCATTAAAACCAAAATAATCTGACCCTTCAACCTGATCTCTTTACTCTTTTTTGAACATGAGGGAAATCCCACTATCAAGTTTTTTTATTAGGCCGTGTGTGTATGTAATGTGACGTGTAGCAAAACCTCAGTTCAAACAAATAGACAAGACAGCAGCGTTTCTTGTGTTTGCAACATCAAGTAATTTGTGCTGAGCTGCACGTTCTTCGTGCTGACTGATATCATTATAGCTCAAACGTCTGGAAGTGTTGGTGTGACACACAGACAAGCGCACACACACACACACACACACACACACACACACACAAAAAGTTGAAGTGCACCGTCAGCACCTCGAGCTACAACGGCATGACAGGAAAGGAGTGAGAAGCAGCAGGCGGCTGATAAGAACACAGAGAATCAGAGAGAAGAAATTCTGCTACTGATTTCCAGCCGCTGATAATATGAGTGTAAAGGTTTGAGGTCCACCCATATTTGGGGCATTCTACCGAATTAGTACAAAGTGCGGTCCCACAACAAGAAAAACTATTTAACAAAACAATTAAGTATTCAGACAGACATTTACTAAGAATATGTTATGGTCTATTCAAAAATAAGGCTTAATATATACAAAAACATCATAGGGTACTTTCTATTGGGAAGTAGCTGTGCCCGACCCTGACATCTAGATTTCAATTTCTGTAAATAACACTTAAAACATTTTTTTAAATTGTGTTCAATTGTGTATTTAGAAGATCTTTATGATTACATTCAAACAGAAGTTGGAATATTGAGATTTCTTGTGGGTATCATTTTTTAATAAAAAAACTATACTCAAAAAATCATGTCCCCAGTTTTCATGTCACTACCGAAACACAAGGGGTTTCAGTCCAATGGCTGAGTCTGGTTTTTAGCAAGACCCCTGCATTTTTTACTAGACAGTAACACTGCATCCCTTTCCCTCATGGCTGAATGGCAAGTAGCTATATCCCATACTTTTGATATAAATCTGTTCCAAAATCTGAAAATCGGCGAGTAACCTTAAGAATTGTCACTACCGAACACATATTATCTTCAATTAAGTAAACTTTTTCGGGGTTCTATGCAAAGTATTAGGTTTTTTATGTGTGTAAACCTCTTCAAAGACGTGTATGCTAGCCATATACTTGCTAGCATTCTTTAGTTACGCTCAATTTGAGCTAGAATCGTCACTCTCGAAACAGTCTCTACCGAAACATATGGTTACGTTTCGGTAATTGACATGATCGTTTCGGTAGTGACAAAATGGAATGGTAAGCAGGTAAATCCCACCATTTTGAAGTAAATGTGTTTTAAAGTCTGAACATCAGTGTGTTACTTTAAAGGTCTCTTATTATACTATTGTTAGGCATATATTATAGGTGTAAGATACATAAAAAACATGTCTATGAAGTGTTTTGCTCAAAATACCAAACAGATCGCCCATCGACTCCACTTCGAGCGATAGAATTACTAACAAAGCACTTATATACTAACATAGGACTGGCTTATCTATAGCCAGCTGAGTAGCACTTGAAATGTTTGGCTCTATGATACCTGATGTACTTATATGATTCTGTTTTCTTCTGGGCTGTGTCTTCCTGGTCGTATGTACTTATTGTAAGTCGCTTTGGACAAAAGCGTCAGCTAAATGCAATGTAATGTAATTCTAGCATTATCCCCCTCTCTTTCAGCCTGTTACTAAAGTGCTGATTCTGGGTCAGTAGCTTCAAACATTCACACTTCAACATAAGGCATGTTATGAGTAAAGATTAAGCAATAAGGTTGAGGGAATATGATACAACCTTGAGAACAAAATACTGTGGTCACTACCGAAACAGTGGATGTTTTATAAAAAATAAAGTATATTGAGTTATCAACTAAATATGATATGATACTGATTGGTTTAATGTATGTTCAATTTCAACAATCATCAACTCTGGAATCAATATGATCAGTATTATGCATTTTACAAAGAATGTTTGCATTATGATTTTTATGAATTGTATAAATTGAACTTTAAAATTTGATTAAAAATTCACTTTTATTAATTTAATTGTGAAAACCCTCAAGAAATATTTGTTAAAATACTATTAAGAGAAGGGAAGGTAAAAAAATATTAACAGGTTAATATAACACTTTTTGACTACAGTATATGTACTATGTTTCGGTAGTGACCATTTTTGGTATAGGAAGAACATTCCAATACAGTTTGAAAATATGATATAAAAATGTACGGTTCTTTCACTAGATATGTGTAATTTAGATATGGTACAAAATATATATGGACAAAGTTTTGGGGAAAAAACATTTCAAAACATTTCCAACCTGACTTTGGTCCAATTCGGTAGAATGGCCCATTTAGGTCAAACCACATTTGCCAAATCATTGATGCATCTAGGGCCGCATACAACAATTAGTAATCTGCAATGTTGATCGTTTCTAAGGAGAGTCTATTTAAAAAGACAAAACAAGGGTCTGAGCAGCTGATGCCCGTTTAGATAATGAAGTGTGTTTTATAAGCTGTCACACCTAACACTGAAAATAAAACTGTTTGTTGACCTAAATCAATCATTCAGGGTTTGTCTTCCTTTAAATGAAATCAGAGCGATACAGACAGGAAAGTCAGCTGATAGGAGTGTGAGTGAGTGATGGTGTGTGTGTTACACTCTGTGACTCAGAAGAACACCTCAGGGGTTGTCTCTCAAAAATAGAGTTAAATATCCATTGACAGACAGATACACACAACTACCTTCAAATGCAAAATGAAGATAATGCTTTTAAAGATCTTTAGCAGTTAGCTGGAATTTAGGTTTACTATTTTATTTGTAAAAAGCTAGCAGCTAGCAGCAAACCCCTCTAGATGTTCTGTTTGTACATGTCTGACAGCAATCTTTTTTTGACACACAATATTATGAAACACATTTAAGTTAAACTCCATCATCTTTTTGGCAATGTCAGAGTGATCATTATGTATCGTTTCAGGATGTGACATGCCAATCTCCTGATGATAATGTGACCTAAAGCTGAAGTTAAAAAGACAAATAGAGGCACATTACAAAAAAAAAAATATATATATATATATATATATAACAGATTTGTAGACTTCTTCACCCCTACCCTTAAAGAAAACTGTCAAAAGCTAGTAGCTAGTTCTGAGAATAAGATGTATTGTTTCTTAATTATTGATAGGACCGGCAGCAATCTTTTATGATCGCTACATCATAAAGACACACAATCTTAAGAAACACATTCAAGTTAAACTCCATCCTCTTTTTGGTGATTTTAGATCCACTTCAAAACAAATGCCTAATGTTTTTTTCTTTTTGAGGATGTGACACGCCAATTGCCTGATGCTGATGTGACCTTAATCTGATGTTAAAAACACAAACCGTTATATATAGGGTTGGGGACCGAGAACCGGTTCCGGTTCGGAATCGGTTCCAACATTTCGATTCCAACGGCATCATTTAGAAATGTGAATTTCGGTTCCGCGTTTCGATGCCTGAGGAAATGTTTCTCGCCGCTCTCCGTAGCCTACTGTATGACTGCAGCGGGGCGGGAAATGTAGCGTTGTACCTACACTTCCTACAGCGTAACCTGAGACCTGGGGCCTCGTTTATAAAGGGATATATGCTCAAAAAATGGCGTACGCCAGTTTCTACGCAATGTTTGCGATTTATAAAATACTAACTTGACGGGAAAATGTGCGGTCCTCCACGCAAACTCTAACCCATGCGTACGCACTAAGCACAAAAACGGGAGAGACGAGAAACTGCGACACCGCGTTGGCAAAAGGAAGAATGGATTTCTACTACCTAAGCAACCTTCCCACATGAATCCTACGCACAGCGTTATAAATGAGGCCCCAGGGCCGGCCCGTCGCACTGGCGTTCTAGATGTTCACCTAGGGCGCCAGATCTGTGGAGGCGCTGCGCTGACAGCTCTGGGAGGGAAAACAAATGTTTTGACCGTTGGTGCTCATCCTAATGTTCGGCCTTGATGGAATAACATTCATAATTAAGTAAATGTAACACCCTTTTCATCCCGGTTACACTTTTCATTCGCCCTGTACGATGGGTGCTGTAAGTGATGAAAATGGGGGATGTTGGCTTATCTGGCACCCGCAGCTCACAGACAAAGTGCGAGTGAGCGTGGGAGCGAGGGAGAAAGGGAGGGTGCACTGGAACCGGCGCTGTTGTTATTAGCATCTGGTGCTAGCTGCTCTAACGGAAGAAGAAGATGTTTCTACAATGATGTGGAGGGAGAGTCCTCTCCAGTCAGACTGAGTGGCTCAGTGAGGTAAAGGACTCTGAGTGTTTAGATAGTTCACTTTAGTCTAAGTTATCTCAGTGGGTCTCAAACGTTTTGATCACAATTTATGTAAACACAGATTCCCAAGGCACTCCTTTATAATTATTGGGATGAAACAGGTTTGAAATCATTCCAATGTATACTATAGGACAGTAAACCAGACATATCGTTTTAAACTGGAGAGATAAAAAAATATGCATAAATAAAATAGTAAAATAAGATATGAATGAACAACAAAAATAAAATAAGTTACATGTATTTGTTATTGGCTATGGTAGGTTATTGGTTTAGAGTTGTACCCACTAGATCTAGTCTCTAGTAATTCTTCTCAAAGTGCACCAGATTGAAGCATTTTGCTTTAAAATGTTCAAACATTTCTTCCCGGTATGCCTGAGAAGGCAGATATGCTTGTTTTTCTCAACAAGAACTGTTTTTAAATGGGGGGGGGTTCCTTTCAAAGTTGGACTGTTGTAGCTTCAGTGGTTCTCAGGTTACAGTTACAGAGCAGTGAATATAAACAGACTGATTAATGTGAATATTACTGTAAATTAACCTGTGTGAAAGTTTCTCGAATAAATGTATATTTTTTGGTGGAAGAAGCATGTATCATTTTTTTACCTTGCCCCTCAAAGAATCGGAATTGAGAACCGTTAAGAACCGGAATCGAAAAGTAGAATCGGAATCAGAATCGTGGAAATTCAAACGATACCCAACCCTAGTTATATATAATTTCTTAGACTTCTTCAGTCCTACCCTTAACAATGCATTGTGGATGCTGACGTTATGACATAATCCTAAACAAAGAACCAACAAAGTCCAGTTTAAGTGTTCACATCCAAATTTGTAAGACACATTTGATACGTTTCAGATAAAAAATTGAAAACACCTGACTTAAAGGTGGGGTAGGTAATTTTGGAGAAACCAGCTGGAGTGCGCAATAATTTGAAAATACACAGCCGAAAGAAATCTGCTACTTCCTTATAGAGCCCCTCCTCCAACACACACAAACGTGCACATGACCAATGAGGGCACGAGATAAATTTGTGCACAGATGGAAGGCTGACAGGCAGGTAGGCCATCCAGTTACTTTAGCCGGGCCGGTTAAAATGATTGGTCGTGCTTTTTACAGTACTACGGCTTCCATAGATGACATTTTTGTATGGATTTTTTGTCAAAGCACTTCAGATATTCATTGCTATCGGGATGTTAAGAGCATTCCATGGAATATAACAACAAGTGTATCTCGAGCCGGTTTCTCAAACTTACCTACCCCACCTTTAAAGTTGCTTTTTAGGGTTCACACATTGATGACAACATGTTAGAAGTGATAGAGAAAAACAAGAATCTAGTGGAGAAATTAAATGTAAGAACTCAAATGTTATTCTCATTGCAATCAATGGGCAAATATGTGAAGTAGAAATTCTAAACTTCAAAATCTTTAATAATCTAAACTTCAAAATCTTTAATAATCCCACAACTGCATGTCCAACCTCCTGCCTCAACGTATTGATTTGATTGAAAACTATATGAGGATTAATTGACAATTCTTCCAGAACATTCTGTTATCTGGGATATTCTCGTTTGGCAGCTCCTCCCATGTTTTCCCTGTACTGGCACACCTTCAGCACTGATGTGAACATAGTGGTTGGAACATAACTGCTTCCTAAATAGATTCTTCATGGAGCAATAAATGCTCTGAGTCTTTTATCACATTCAAACGCTGCCAAGAGTGACTCAAAATGCTCTTCTGTAGACACTAGACACAACAGAAAACTGAAAAACAAGGACAAAGAAATGCGATAAGTGGTGGTAGAGATGACAGGAAGAGTGGGAGCGTGAGAGAGGGACACACCCATGTCACAAAAGCAGGAGTGGAGACTCAGGTCCACCCTGTGTCAACCTTATCATGCTGAGATTGGGTAATGTTTTACTCAAAGTTGTAAATTATTGTGTTCTTTCATACTTTTACAAAGAGGCAGTCATTATTTATGCCCCCGCGGCTTGTTTGAAAGTCAGGTTCACGGATAGGATTGGGGGTAAAGGTTGAGTTTACAATTGAGATTATGTGTAGGTTAGACTCTGAGGGAGGAATGTGGTAAATGAATGTGTTTGGATAAAGCAAATGTACATTGCGTGTGTGTCTTCACGCAGGGTGTGTCACAAGCAGAAGTGTGTTTGAATTTGCGTTTATGGCAGGGTGCAACGGCCAATCTGTCAGAAGAACGCATGACAACAGCAAACAGTTCGGAATTGATGAAATACAGGAAAGACAAATGAGAGGAGGGTGTGAAAAACTAAAAACAACACCAAACGACAATCCTTGAAATGTGTTATTTTAAAGAGGACATATGCTAATCTTTCAGGTTTCATAATGCATTTCGTGCCCCTACTGTGACTTTAATGTTCAAAAAGCTCTTTATTGTTCTCCTACTGCCTGTGCTGCAGCACCTCTTTTCACCCTCTGTCTGAAACCAGAGCCCAGTCTGCTCTGATTGGTTAGCTGGACGGCTCTGTTGTGATTGGTCAACCGCTTAGAGATGTCCCGCCCCTTAGCGTATCACCTAAAATGTGTTGGAGCGCTAGCCAATAGAATCGCAAGTGTTACGTAGTGATGTCACTAAGTACAATGTCAATAATCCCAAAAAGGCATAATAGGCCCTCTTCTACAATGTCAAGAAAGGTTCTTTCCATTACACTTGCAGGTTGTAATCACACAGTCTCTGGCTGCAGATTGCATAAACTGTCTTAGTTTATGGTAATTATCTGAGTAGTTTGATGGATGATGACCCAAAATGGCCTTTTTGTTTTATTGATAAAGTCCTCTATGTGTGCCAGTGTCTTTACTAGGTAAAAGATTGTTTGTGAGGGAAGAAGCTCAATCACCAGAGGACTACTTTTTTTTGTCGACCCCACAGAACACAGCAATGTTTTTTCTGATCGCTTCAATTTACCTCAATTCAGAAGTCGCATTCTCCTGTTTACAATGTTGTTCATATCATGTCTGTTATTTAAGATCATGAAGATAAGAGGGCTGAACCAGGAATTGAAGTATCAAAAAGCCTGTAAAGGGGTCAGACTTAGAAGCTAAATATATTATGTGAAAGATTTTATTAACTTTTAGGACAGTATAGGTAAAAGACTGATTTCCATATTGGCATACTGGACACTCAATAAAAAAAAGCCTATTATCAGGGCAAAAACAACTTGTTTGCAATATTTTGTAATTCATGATGAAACAGGCAACATGTCATCTTCCAAGCTGCTGCGGTATTGATCCGATAATAGCGGAAATATTAAAAAATAAATGTCCAAATAGCTAAATCTCAATCACATATTTAAAAACACCCATTGTACTTTGTAATTTCACTAATTGTTGTGAATGCCCAAACACTGACAGTGTTTCCCCTATATACATTCAGCAGTGGCGCTGCGCCTATCAGGTACCAATAAAACAAATTAAAAAAAGATAAATTTAAAAAAAAGGTGTATACATTAAAATAATAATACGTGGCCCTCGCGTCATCGCCACGGAGGAGCATACAGCCTCTGTGAGCGAGCGAGACAGAGCGAGAGAGATCATCTGTATCTATTTAATATAGTTGTAAAAAATAAAGTAAGAAATCATTCCAATGTGTACTATAGGACAGTAAAACATTTTTAAAAAGGGAGTGATTAGTAAAATATGCATAAAGAAAAAGAAAGAATGCTAAGTAGGTAACATAAGATAAGAATAAACAAGTTTAAATGATTTGTTATTGGTTGTAATCATATTCTAAAGATGTTTGGGTTATTGAAAAGTATACAGCTTGTTGAGAGCTGTATCCGTAAATTCATTTTGTGCTCAAAGTGCACCAGATTGATGCATTTAACTTCAACATTTAAAACAAAATCTTCCCAGGGGTGCATGCCCCCGGACCCCCCTGAAAGATGTGAGGTCCACCCCCAAATAAAGCAGGTTAAAAATAATTAAATTGCATACATTTTATTTTGATTGTTTGTTATGTGGATGTGTAGTATTTGTGATTTAGCAAAATACACCTGTAGAGCCTCAAGAGCCTTTCTTGTGCTGGCAGACACATAGAAACAAATTGGAGGGGCGCACTTCGCACGCACAAAAAAAACCCACTCGCTCCGCGCTCACATTTTGCTAGGCCCACGTGCCTTAGCACCGCTGCTATGACTCCATCCTAGGGGAAACACTGACTGATAAAGAGCACACAATGCAGACGGTCCTGACGACCACAAACAAAACACAAGCTGGTCTATTTCCTGTGTTTCAGGTTCAACAGGAATTGTGTGTTTAGTCTATTAGTCTGAGACGTGAGTCACGTGACTACTGACTCACATCAAATCTAGTGTGGTTTCACACACACCACAACAAAGAGGGCAAACAAGTGCAGTAATTACAACTGAAAAATCCACAAAAATAACCAGCAGGGCGAAACAACACTTGAATATGTGTGTCATCAACGAGACATTCAAGTTTTGGCAGACACATATTTGAAATGCTCCCATAATGGGAAAAATGACTTATTTACATTTATGATTTTAAATCTAAACAACAGTTAGAGCTCGCATTGGATTCGCATGGATCGTATATAGGTGTCCATTGTTTTTTAAAATGTCGAAAATGTAAATGTTTTAAGTTCAAATATTTGAACGTCCTATATAGCCCAACCCAGAAATTAAAACCCAAATATGTCTTTTAATATTAAACAAGACCAATTATTGATAACGATATTCATATTTGAGAAACTGTTACCTGGCATTTTTGCATAAAAATACTTATTTTGACCAACGTATCCATTAATCATTTCAGCTCTTTGTTCAACCCAAAGTAAAAATATAAAAATGTCTTTTTTTTTTTTTTTTAAATGTAGTCGCACTGTGTTTCTGCTTTTACTTCTTGATTATGAACATCAATAAGAAGAAAATTGCTTATTTGTATTAACCTGTAATGATCTTTTTAAAGTCACTGAGGCCTACATGGAGGCTAACGCAGGCGGCTGCTTGAGAGTACATCATGTGACAGGCTGTTGACCGAGTGTGATGTGCCTCCAGTTAATTCATGGTTCACTGGTGTGTGTGTCTGTGTGTGTGTGTGTGTGTGCGTGTGTGTGTGTTTTCTAAATGAAGCCTGATGTCCAGAGCACCTCTCCGAGTATTATACTGTACATCAGAGCAATGCTATCTATAATATCAGTAATTATAAAAAATCTCAGTATACTTGAAAACATGTGCCTTTATTTCTATTAAATCTACCAATACACACAAACTTGCGTTTTCTTACGAATGTTCTCATATTCTACCAGTTTTGTGTTACTTCCTGCTGAAAGCCAGTGTATCATTAAAGTTTAATTTCTAAAAAGGTCACTTCATAGTCCCTGTGAAAGGTCATAATGACTAACAAGAATGTCACACACACACACCCCCATTGAAGTAGAAATGTCAGTTTATAGAGTATTTATTATTAACTATAGGCGTTGAACCTTTGCTTATAAAAGTAAACGCCTCAAAATCTTGTAATGATGGGCATATGTGTATCATAAAGAGCACGACTTAGAGAAACGGGTTTGTGTACAGTATACGCACACTGACAATGTTGGATGCCATCACCGTGATAACTGATGCTAAGCAGCAAGTGAGAGGAACTTGAGATGTAAGCAGGGAGTCGAGTTAAGAGGGCGGGAAGAACAATCGGTAAAAAACTTTAGACAAACTTTGTCAATCAAAACATTTACCAGAAATTGATGAATATATATTTAATGCAGGAAATAGAAGCATTCACAACATGCTACCAGCTAGGAGAGACTTCACAAGGACACAGTTGAATATCAACCCTGTCGACTAAATACATTGTACAAGTAAAATACTCATCATACATGTACATGTTATACAGTTAGATAAGAAAAATAAGGCATCCAAAGTTATTCTCTGACATAGCTAATTCTTCCAAAATATGCTGCTGTAGAAGATAATAACCTGTAATAACAGTTCCTAGATGATTATTTCCTAGATTTAAACAAGGTGTTATATCTCTTTGGAGTGGATGCCCCCTTCACATGAAATATATGGTACTGGCTTTATGACTGGCTGTACAAAAAAGGGTAAAATTGGGCTGCAAGATGGAATGCATGTATGCAACTGTAATGATATTCAACTTAAATGGGTTGATTTTGAGCTACCATTTACATATTTACCAGCACCAGAGCCGGTTTGATGGCACAAAATGGGATATAAGTTTTACAATTTTACAAGAACTCTTGTGCTCTATTTGTGCACACCTTCTGAACTGGGAACACATCGAGCAGTTGCTCAAAGCTCTGCAATTTGCAGCAACACCCATTGAGTCCTAATGTTTATGAAGGTTTAAAATGTGTCTTTTGAATATGCAACAAATAATAGAATTCCTGCATCTCAAGTCAACTAAGTGTCCTAGAACATGAACTCAATAAATATGATTTTGTTGAGGTGTAGAGCTATTTGTTTAAGCACCGGATTGGCAAAACAGGAGAGTCTGCGAACCAGTCTGCTTTGATCTATGAATTAATGTCTGTGACTCTCACAGTATCTGCACACAGAGAGCTGTGTCTTTTACGCAGCGCCTTCACTGTGTTTACCTTCATTAGAACCGCTGAATTGAGATTGAGGCTGCTACGTTTTAGCCACACACACACACACTTCGAACTGCCCGATTATTCCCCCTATTACTCGTTTTATGAAGGAGATGTCCGGTCATGATGTGTAAATAACCCAATTTGTGTTTTGTGAAACTGAAAAGGATATGACATTGTTTTTGTTACTTTCGTTGCAGTTGTATTTGTCTTAAATGTAATTTAGGTTAACTTCCTGTTTTATTTAGATGCTTTTATTTTGAAGGCAAGTTTACGCTGTTGACAGGAAGTTGTTGTTGCTGTGGAAACGTGAAATGCTACATGATGTGTGTGTGTGTTTGTGGCTCAGCTCAGCTCTGTGTGGGTGTGTGTGTTCGGTGTATGTGTGTGTCCGACAACCGGCCTTTGTTTTCAAATGACCATGAACAGTAATTTACACACATCTAGCTAACTCCATATGTGTATTCCCAAGTGAAAGAAGATTGTTTAATCTTAATCTCGATGTAGGCTAGTGCTAAGTGCTGTCGGAGTGCACCGGAATGAACGCCACTATCATAATATCTTCTGTAAACAAATACCCACCCACACACACACACACACGCCCAGGCGAACGGACATCTTCTTCATAAAACTAATAATATAGCGTAATAATCGGGCAGTTCGATGTGTCTAACCATAAGAAAGTATCTTGTGCGCACAAATGTATAAAACGTGGCCTCGTTGTATTTATTTTTCTCTCTATGAACCCTCCAGGGCTCCATAGTCTTCAAAATCTTTTTCCGTATATATCTTCCCACCAGCAACAAGAGGCGGAGGTCTTTCAATGTTGCCATAACCCTCAAACACAGCACCTATACACACCAACTATTCTCATAACTGTTTCAAGTTCATCTATCTGCCGAGCTTTGAGCAAACGTGGATTGTTTTTAACTCCCTGTGCAGCCCTGTGGGTGTGTGTGTCTGTGTGTGTGTGTATGTGTGTGTGGGCACTGCAGTTTGTTGCCAAAGCCTCCCACTTGCCAGCCAAGCCTACTAAGAAGAGCCGCAGAGACGTTTCTTGGCCAAATGTCACACAGCACTGCGCACCACAGCTACAACACGACGCAAAGACCATATACAGCGGTAGATCTGATACGGTTCTCTTTTTTTAGCCAATCATATTTGGTATAAACAAATCACGCTGCCGACCAAGTTCATTGAGGTTTTACCGTCACGTCTTACAGTAGGATGCCAGAGCGGACACAGAAACACAATCGCTTATTCCTCACTGTGCTGAGTTATAGACACAGCAAGAGTGTCTACTGTCTGTAACCTTGAGATGAGAAGCCTGAGAAAAGGAAAAATATATCCCTGCGGGGGATGGCGTCAGTGTGTGTACGGCCTCTTGAGAGAGGGAGCGTGCACATTTGTGAAGGTGTGTGTGTTTCGAAAGAGGAAAAGCAGCAGGGTAAGAAGAGAGAAGTAAAACAGGGAAGTGTTTTTGATACTACACAAAAACAAGACAGAGGCTACATTTGATTTTTGACAAAGCCTTTATTACCACTTCTCAGCTGAGTCACTGTTGTCAAAAACACAGCTTTAGTCTATAGCAACAATGCTTTCCCTCACTCTGTAGGAACTGAACATGCTTTCTCCCTTTGTAATCCTTCCAACAATGTCTACTACAGGTTGAATATAATATATGGCAACTTGAGTAAGAATCACTCCTGAACCTCAGAGAATTGAAAACGTGTATGACCATGACATCAAGAAGGACTAACAGACAGCTGACCTTCTATTAAAATGCTCGATGCACATAGTAAAGACAGCCGTCTCATTGCACTGAACATCATTCTGACACTCTAGATAAGAGCAACAGCATAAAAGACCAAATGTTTTCTTTCTTTTACCCTGTTGCAGGAAGCATACATTCACAAATGACTAATCCCCAAGGCTAGAATGTATGTTATTGTTTGACCTGCTCCACAAAAAAGGTCAAACTCAGCTCTACTAATAATAGATTTAATTTGTTAGCGCTTTTACAGGTGCTCAAAGACGCTTAATACTGCTTGATAATACATACCGAATGATAGCTAAAAAAAGATGAACACAGCTGGAGCTGCTTTTTGAGTTTTAACCATCACGATCAATGCAAAAAAGGAGGCAAGACATCTGCCAAACAGGAACAGTTGTTAAGTAAGCGTATAACACTACTACTAAGTTAAGCCTCAAAACAAACTGTGGGAGTATCCTGACTAACCAAATACTGTGTCAAAAATAAACAGCACGGTTCTGTCACTCAAAGCAAATAGAAAATAGTTACTCCTGACTCTCCGGACCACAAATACTTTCATAGGTGGGAAGTAACTAAGTACAACATGTACTGTGTTTCAGTATAACTTGAACACAGTTGTTCTTTGCTTGAGTTTATCCATTGTATTTTATATATTTAAGCTACAGTTTGGAGGCAAATGCTGCACTCTTTACTCCCCTGCGTTTAGGTGGCAGCTTTGGTTACTTTGCACGTTGAGATTATTTGTAATACAACACTAAAATCAACTGATGATTGACATATTGACCTATTTATTTGTATACATTGTATATGTTATGGGTTACTACACAGCAGAAGGTGATTAAGGTTATACTGCAGCTGGTAAAGGTGGAGTTTGTTTGTATTTGTGACACTTATAATCTAATAATAAACATAATTGTGAAACGGTTTATAGTGTATGATTGTTAATTTAACTGTTGGTACTTTAAATATACTTCAGTAAGATTACAAATACAGGTATAAGTATAACAAGGTGAGACCTTCTGCTACCTCTATCTGTCCTGGCCCACCACCACCACAGTATTTGATGTTGTGCACCCCGTACTCTAACTTGCATGACCACATGACAAGATGTCCACAAACCTTTCTTGAACTCCTCCAGCATGGAGTCCAGCTTGGTGTCGTGGAAGACGAAGTGCACCGGGTGGTTGTAAAACTTGGTGATGGTCTTCAGTGTGGTGCAGTCGTCCGGGTCCACAAAGGCCAGGTCCTTCACATACAGGATGTCCACGATGTTGGAGCGCTCGTGCTCGTACACAGGTATCCTTGTGTATCCGCTCTCCATGATCTCCGACATGGTGTTGAAGTCCAACACGGCGTCGCATTGCATCATGAAGCAGTTTCCGACAGCTGTCATGGCATCCTCCACGGTTTTAGTCCTGAGCTCCAGCGCACCCTGGATCATGTTGAGCTCCTCTTTCACCAGGTCGTTGTACGGCTCG
This sequence comes from Harpagifer antarcticus, assembly GCA_902827135.1. Taxonomy (NCBI): domain Eukaryota; kingdom Metazoa; phylum Chordata; class Actinopteri; order Perciformes; family Harpagiferidae; genus Harpagifer; species Harpagifer antarcticus. The sequence goes on along the minus strand of CADEHL010001172.1, from coordinate 1,803,928 downwards.
GTGACCTTCAGCATCCCCACCAGCTTCTCCCGGTTGTACACGGTGCCGATCTCCTGGCCCAGCACGCAGTCCAGGAGCTTGCTGATGGGCCACGACAGAGGGAAAGTTAGCAGCATGAACAACTTGGTGACCATGATGGTGTTCGCCCCGACTGCTAAACCGTGCCTGGAGCACAGCGACTGCGGGACGATCTCCCCGAAAATAACGATGCCGATGGTGGAGGCGACTACAGCGCCGATCCCGGACTTGGTGAGGTCGTCCAGGAGGATGGTGAGGGTGGTGTTGACCAGGACGTTTCCCAGGAGCAGCGAGCACAGTAAGTAGTTTCCCTTCCTGCGGATGGGCTCGATCTTCCGCGCGTACTTCTTCTCCTTCTCGGTGCCGCAGCTCTGCACGATGCGGAGCTCCATCGGGTCCAGCGCCATCAGCCCAAGGTTGAGCCCGCTGAACATGCCGGATAGCACCAGCAGGAAGGCTATGAGGATCACCTGCAGCCAGACAGGCAGCAAGGACTTCGCCACCTCCACCACCCGCAGCCTGGCGTCATCATCGTCCAGCAGGTACCACGTCTCCTCCTTCTCCTGGGTGTCGCGGACACACAAGCCGAACACCTTTACCGCCTCGCTCTTGCGGAGCTCCTTGATAAAGAGGCTGACCACCCCGGAGGTGTTCTGGTTGGTTACCACCATGGACCCCTTCACTTCTATATCCTTCGTGTGCTCCGGACAAGTCCTATTGAAGGGGTGCATGATGGCGCCAAAATTATCATCCTCTTTATCGCTGGAGTAAAGTTCCATAAACTTGATGAGAGCAGAGCTGTTTGAGCGCAAGCGGAGCCCGTAGAACCTGAAGAGGGTGTCGCTGCCCTCGGTCACCTGAATAACCCCTCTTTCGGTGGTCCCGGCCGGCGTTACGCTCCTCTCCAGCCTCATGCCAAGTATCCGGGGGCCGAGTCTTGTCTCCGCCGGCGCCTCCAGGGCTTGACTGCCCGCAAAAACACAAGAAAACACGAATAAAGTTAGCGTAAACCCCCGACCACTCGACTCTATCGCCATGTTTGTTTCGCTCTATGCGAATAGGGGAAATGACGTCAGCTACTCGTTTCCACGAGCCCACCCCCCTCATCTGCATGCCAGCCTGAAAATACAGCCAATCAGCGGGAGAGACGTCACTCAACCGCGCCCCCTATGTTTTCATTTTAAAGGTCGACTGATATTTCTTTGTTTTGCTTTTAAGGTGGATTAGTTCCAAGTTCTTTATTATCTTCTTCACAAGAATTAAAGTGACGCAGTCGTTGGCAATAAAAACCTCTATAGGCTTCCTCTAACAATACATGTAAAATCACCCAGGAAAACAGAACAATTAGAACCTAAAACATGAAAAAGTGTCCATTCATATTTGGGACAACATTCGGAGTTTTAATATCAGTCATTCACATTTTGAATTTCTGAATTAATTTAAACTTTTTAATAAAGGATCCATTGTGATAAAGATATGTGTGAAAAAAAGACTGATATACAGAAACCAATAAAGGTTATATTGGCTTGATTACAGTTTTGTTTTTTTAAATAAAAAAATATATTTTTTTGGTGTCTTTCTTTAAGACTTTTTGAACCAGAGGTATTACAGAGGAATCAGAAACAACCTAATCTATGTGTGCTGTCTTTTAATGAACATTGAATAACTTCCTGCTTCAACCTGTAGTTTAATCTTAAATATGGACAAAACTAAACTGGTACTAAAAAGAAAAAGGGACAAGTTGGAGGAATACAGAAACCCTGGATTATTGTATGAATGTGCCTTCAAAGATAACGAACGATGTCCTCCCTTTTTCTTTTTCTAACATCAGCGTGTGTACATTTATTTACTGGGAACAGAGCTCCCCTTGGTGGTTATATCACACAGTGCAGCCTAATGAAAATGGCTAATAACATGACCTCCAGCATTAACGTTATGATCCTGTAAATAAATAATTAACGTGAATTTATTAGTGGCACATTTTTTAAATAACATATCAAATACTTTTTAGTCTTTAGGTTTAGGGAAAGTTAGCAAGTATTTCCAAGTTAAAAGGCTCAAGTCCTTTTTTATTTAGAGAAAACGGTTTTTTCAGGCCTTTTCAAAAAATAATAATGTAAGGTCGTTATACTACAGTTTTGTATTAACATACAGCCAGCATACAAAAGTAGTTTTAAAATTATTCAATGATGGCTAAAAAACCTAAATACAAAATACAATCTTTATTTCTGATTCCCAAAAAGTCAAAAAAAATAACAGATCCAGTCATTACAGTTTATTGGTTTATTCTATTTCATGGTATAACATTATATACACATGGTTGTCATCTCAATTAATCAAAAGGAAGGTTCTATATAAAAATGCATATTAAGACTTTCCGGTGACACAGTGTATCAATGTAAAAATAATTATCTGCAACTAAGAATAATAATCATGTCTAATGTTTGTTTTGATTTGTGGCTGATGGGATTATTGTGTACGACCATGTTCATTAAACTGTGTTGATTGAATCATATGTTGTCATTCATGTTGTTTCTATTCCCCGGCTGTTTGCATACAAGCCACTGATAGTGGAAACTGTGAAGTCCACTGAGACAAATGTAACATTTGTGATATTGGGCTATATAAATAAACATTGATTGATTGATTGATTGATTGATTGATTGATTGATTGATTGATAGTGATTGGAGATCATTACAAATACCTTCTTTCTGGAAAGGGGTAGATCTTGTAGATGTAAACACTGCCAGGAAATGAGTTATTAAACCCAGGACAACATTTAAAAAATGTTTTCACACGGCTGAAAGTACCAAACACACCTTTATTATGAAAAAGGAGCTTCATTGGTCATAATTTAATGATCTAAATTGCAGGAACGTAAACTTTCAGGAGTTAAAGATTTTTCTGATACACCATTCCTTGGTTATCTTGCCGACTAAATAATGATCTGTACGCCATAATTTAAGATACTTCAACTTCATATTCCCATCTTTATTAAGATCTATGAGAAAGTACACCATGAGTGGGAAATCTCTTGAGGTTTGTATGTTAAACTTGCATTTATATTATTATTGATTAGGTTTAAAAGGGCATGGATCATAGATTTTCAGTTAAACTTAGTTATCTGTTGTCACCGGCAATGCTTTTTCCAAGTAAGATAAACATGCAGAAATATATTGTCTTAACATTAATGACGCACAAGACATTTAAGCTAGACAGTAACTTTGAGAAAACCTGGAATATGAAGATGAAACATAAGCAAGTTAAATCAAGTTATGTAGATGAATATATATATAGAGTAGTGGTGGAAGAAGTATCCAGATCCGTCACGTATGCAACAGTACCTGTGCAACAACGTAAAAACACCACATTATAATGAAAGAAAAGTATTCCAATAAAATAAAGCCCTATTTGCCGAATCTCGCCTTTGGTAATTGTTATATTTTTATTTTGGTCTGCAACCATTATCAATTATTCGAAAAAATATTCACATAAGAATCCATTGTATCACAGTTGTTAACTATTTTATTGTTTAACAACTATTTCAGTAATTGTTTAATCAGTTTGAGTAATATTTTGAGAAAAATAAAATCAACATGATACGATTCTGGCTTTTTTATTGTGAATACTTTCTTTACTTCTCTATGGCAATGAACTAAATATATTTCATGTCAAAACAAGAGATCATGTTGGGCTTTGAAAAACACTGATGGACATTTTTCTCCATATTATGTAATGTATAAAACCAACTACGGATTATTCATGAACATATTCAAAAGTTTAATCGACAAAAATAATCGTAAATAGTTTTCAAGTTGCAGCCCTATATTATTTAATTGAAGCATTTGTTGTATCTACTTAGGTACATTGATTCCTTAAAAATTAGGAATCACATTTAATGAGATGATATGTAAAATCTTAATCTACAGAAGTCAAATAGATGCACTTTTTCTGTAAAGTATAACTGTATTGTGTTGGGGGAAGAGTGCATTTAAGTTTCCCACATTTCACACATAAGTAAATTACTTTTTATTTGAATTAATTTTACTTTAGTTATGTTTCAAATATCAGTACGATCTCCTGTCATTAGGATAGGCAAATGCACGTTTCGTCTGACACAAAACTATTTTAACTAGTAAATATTGCACAAACTGTTGACCTAAACTGTATGTACGCAAGATAGTGCATTTAAAATGTGTTTTTGCACCAGAGACAACTTTATGTAGCCTGAGAAGTTTTTTAAGTGCTTGCAGTTCCAACCTTTTGCAGTTTTCCCACAGATCACACGTACATAAAATGTTATTTCTGTCATGATCTGTTTATTTTCAATTTTGAATGGTCACAGTCTGTCGGTTTCCTCTTTTACTTTGAAAGGTGTGCACCCCATGTCTAATGTCTGCAATTGCTTCCTGTCTCTGTGTTTTCCTTCCTATGGCAAGCCATTTGAGTATTTATTCAATTTCCTTGATATCAGACGGCAGCGGCATACACCGATTCCTTCCTGGAGTTCAATAACCAAACTAAGGCGATACGCAGGGCTGGCAGCATGTCCTTTACCCCCGCTCCTCAACGACGCCCACCAAAATCACCGCGGAGACGCGCACCATCTCCCCCGTCTTCATCACCGTGCCTATGTCAACCACCTCCCCTCCCTTCAAGAAAGCATCTGCAGTCTCCGAAGCCTGATAAGGATGTGTGTGTACAAAATGCTTACTGATGTGTGCTGGGTCCAGGCTCAAGGGTGTATGGCACTCTCAACTCTTTCCAGGACATGCTGGGGCCCTGCCTGCCTATAGCTTTGCCGATATCTGTGTTGATAGGTAATAGATTAAGAGCGGTGAATCATCTTAGATACAGGAAGCGCTCAAACGTTTGTGTGAGTTTATCTAATTTAGCAGTGATTCCATGTCAGCCACAGCTTGTTACAAAAAACATGACTGATAGTGTGTTTAACAAACTTAAACTAGCTTTATTAAATGTCAGGTCTTTGGCAGGAAAAACATTTGTAATCAATGATTTTATCACTGAGCACAATCTCGATTTTATGTTTTTAACAGACACCTGGATTGAACAAAATAACAGTGCAGCTGTTCTTATCGAATCAACCCCTCCCAACTTTGGTTTTATGAGTCAGGAAAGAATGCATAAGAGAGGAGGTGGAGTTGCTATTCTGTTCAATGATTCTCTTCAATGCAGGAAGACATCTTATGGGAACTTTGCTTCTTTTGAATATGTGGCCCTTCAGCTGAAATGCTCCTCTCGAGCTCTGTTCCTAAATATCTATAGACCACCCAAATACTGTGCAAGCTTTTATGATGACTTTACTGAACTGCTGTCTATAGTGTGTATTGACTTTGACCGTTTAGTCATTGTTGGTGATTTTAACATCCATGTTGACAACCCTCAAGACAGAGGGGCAAAAGAACTGTTTTGTGTTCTTGATAGCCATGGACTGACTCAGCATGTGACGGAGCCCACGCACAATAAGGGGCACACTCTGGACTTAATTATCTCGAAGGGTCTGAATATCTCTAAGGTTGTGGTGACTGATGTTGCGCTCTCTGATCATTCCTGTGTTTTCTTTGAGAGCTCTATTTCTGTTCACAAAAATGTTCAAAAAGAGGTAACCACAAAGCGATAGTTAACTGAAAATACTAGGGAAATGTTTACTCAGAATTTTTCTTCCACACTTGCCCCTGCTAACATCTCAGTAAATGAGCTAGTAGATCATTTTAATTAAAAAATTAAAAATATTATAGATGCCATTGCTCCAACTAAGGTAAAGGAAGTGTCTGGCAAGAAAATATCTCCATGGAGAAAGGCCATGACCGTGAAAACAGAAAAAAGAGAGTGTCGAAAAGCTGAACGTAGGTGGCGAAAAACAAATCTCCAGGTTCACTTTGAAATCTATAAAGAGAGACTTGGCCTTTATAATTTGGAATTGAAAAACGCACGACAATCGTTCTTCTCTGACATCATTACCAAAAACAAAAACAACGCACGTGCCTTGTTTGCTACCGTCGACAGACTAACTAACCCCCCAGTGTCAGTAGCCTCTGAATTTCTATCCACCAGGGCGTGCAATGATTTTGCCTCCTTTTTCACTGACAAAATTCAGAAAATCAGACAAGCAGTCAGTGCCTCTGCATCAGGAAAAGCAAATGTGTTGTCTTTGTGTCCACTTAACATCAATTCAAACACCATGACACAATTCCATCAGATTAATGATAAAAACCTAGAGGACATTATACAACTTCTGAAATCCTCCTCCTGCTGCCTTGATATTATTCCAACGGGATTTTTTAAAGATGTTTTGCCTTGCATGGCCTCAGATCTACTTCATATAGTAAACAAATCTCTTCACTCAGGTATTTTTCCACAGGCCCTGAAAACTGCAGTCATTAAACCGCTCTTAAAAAAGAATAATCTAGATGCTTCAGTAATGAACAATTATAGGCCCATATCAAACCTGCCATTTCGAGGTAAAATCATTGAAAAAGTTGTTTTTCAACAGTTGAGTAATTTTTTGCATTTAAATGACTGTTTCGATGTGTTCCAGTCTGGCTTTCGTCCAAACCACAGCACTGAGACTGCTCTTGTAAAGGTCTTTAATGACATCCACTTAAACACAGACAGTGGCAGAACTTCAGTGTTAGTATTATTAGATCTCAGTGCTGCGTTTGACACTGTTGACCACAGCATATTACTAGACCGACTGGAAAACTGGGTGGGACTTTCGGAAACAGTCCTAAATTGATTTGAATCCTACTTAAAGGACAGAAACAACTTTGTTTCTATGGGTAAATACACATCTGAGTTGACAAATATGACATGTGGGGTTCCTCAAGGCTCCATCTTGGGGCCTCTTCTCTTTAACATCTACATGCTACCACTGGCTCAGATAATGAAAAACAACAAAATAAGTTACCATAGCTATGCAGTTGACACACATATTTACGTAACAGTTTCACCAGGAGACTATGCTCCAATTCAAACACTGAGTAAGTGCATTGAACAAATCAATGACTGGATGTGTCAGAACTTTCTCCAATTAAACAAAGATAAAACTGAGGTAATGGTTTTTGGAGCCAAGGCAGAACGTATAAAAGTTAGCGCTGAGCTTCAGTCTGCAATGTTCAAAACAACAGATAAAGCCAGAAATCTAGGTGTAGTCATGGACTCTGACCTGAGTTTCAACAGTCACATTAAAACAGTTACTAAATCAGCCTAATATCACCTAAAGAACATATCTAGGATTAAAAGACTAATGTCGCAGCAGGATTTGGAAAAACTTGTCCATGCTTTTATCTTCAGTAGACTCGACTACTGCAATGGTGTCTTCACAGGTCTCACTAAAAAATCTATTAGGAAGCTGCAGCTGATTCAGAACGCTGCTGCTCGAGTCCTCACTAACACTAAGAAAGTGGATCACATCACTCCTGTTCTGAAGTCTTTACACTGGCTTCCTGTGTGTCAAAGAATAGATTTCAAAATACTGCTGCTGGTTTATAAAGCTTTGAATGGTTTAGGCCCAAAATACATTTCTGATCTACTGCTAAATTATGAACCATCCAGATCTCTCAGGTCTTCAGGGACTGGTCAGCTTTCTGTCCCCAGAGTCAGAACTAAACATGGTAAAGCAGCGTTTAGTTGTTATGCTCCAAATATCTGGAACAAACTCCCAGAAAACTGCAGGTCCGCTGCAACTCTGACTACTTTTAAATCAAGGCTGAAGAGTTTTCTTTTTGTCGCTGCTTTTAATTGAACTATTCATATCTTAGACTGCACTGTAACTTTTATCCATGTATTTTTTCTTTTAATGTTTATTTTATTAGCTTTTCTTTTTAATGACTGATTTTAGATGCCATTTTCTTAATGTCTTTCATTTTTTGTAAAGCACTTTGAATTGCCTTGTGTTGAAAAGTGCTAAATAAACTTGCCTTGCCTTGCCTTACACTAGTTGGCTCTTTGATTTCACTTGTTAGATATATGGTCAAACTAGTTAGGCACTCTGCTTTACTAGTTAAATAAAAAATGTCACTAGTCGCTCTTTTTCAGCAACTAGTGGCACTTTTGTCCGACTAGTTACCACGTATGCCTTACTAGTGACGCCAGGAGCAGCACTAGTAACGCCAAAGTCCCAACGTGTACGTGCAACTAGTTAACTAGTCATTGTTTCAAAGTCATACATGTTGACTAGTGCATTTTTTGACACATCACTAGTTAACTAGTTGTACGTACATGTCAACTCGTAAGTCATTGTGTTGAACTAGAGAGAACGAAACCACAACTAGTGGGCTGAAAATATCCACTAGTTCAGGGAAAAGCCATACAAGTCAGCTTAGAAGACCAAAACAGGCTTCAACTAGTTAACTAGTGAACATTTTGCCTTCACTAGTTAACATGTAAGCAGCAATATGTATCCACTAGTTAACTAGTTGCCGTTCATATGGCCAACACGTTAACTAGTCAGCCATATGCAAATGAAGCAGGCGGGACCCAGATTCTGATTGGTCAGTTCGGCTCTGTGAGGGAGAGCCTGAGTGGGTGTTCTCCTGCAATGTTTTTAGGGTTGTTTTTATAAGGCAACTTTCTAATTTTAACAAAGTCTTCAATGTTCTTACCTAATTTGATAAACAGTCATATGATCATAATAACAACAAAATACTTTTGTTTTATATTTGTGTAAATATGGTCGGACTGTATTTTAAAACACAGTGTATTTAAGCTCTTAAATAAACTATTTGGGCTGGGTGGCGCTCTATAGCTTAGGGCCAATAGGAGACCTCGATGCTTTCTTTCCCCTCCTCCTCATTAGCATTCTGTGCAACTAGTGCGACTAGTGCACATTTGGGATCCACTAGTAGTACTAGTGAACATTTTAAGCCTCACTAGTTCACTAGTGGAATTTAAACGCAGCTCAATAGTTAACTAGTAAAGGGCAAAGGGTTCACTAGTTAACGTGTGAACATTTTGAGCCCCACTAGTTAACTAGTAAGGTCAAAAGAGGCGTCAACTAGTTAACTAGTGAACTTGTTGCCTTTACTAGTTAACTAGTGAGTTATTCTGGGTGCGACTAGTTAACTAGTTGTGCTTCTTTTGTGTGACTAGTTAACATGTCAGAGATTTTGCAGCGCATTAGTTAACTTGTAAGACTTTTAGGGTCACTAGTACGGTCAGAGGGCCACTAGTTCATCAAAAAGCTTACACGTTGGGACTTTGGCGTTACTAGTGCTGCTCCTGGTGTCACTAGTAAGGCATACGTGGTAACGAGTCGGACAAAAGTGCCACTGAAAAAGAGCGACTAGTGAAATGTTTTATTTAACGAGTAAAGCAGAGTGCCTAACTAGTTTGACCATATATCTAACAAGTGAAATCAAAGAGCCAACAAGTGTAGGCCGCTGCCGTCTGATATCAAGGAAATTGAATAAATACTCAAATGGCTTGCCATATGTATGGCTTTTTCCAGAACTAGTGGATATTTTCAGCCCACTAGTTGTGCTTTTGTTCTCTCTTATGGCAAGCCATTTGAGTATTTATTCAATTTCCTTGATATCAGACGGCAGCGGCCTACACTTGTTGGCTCTTTGATTTCACTTGTTAGATATATGGTCAAACTAGTTAGGCACTCTGCTTTACTAGTTAAATAAAACATTTCACTAGTCGCTCTTTTTCAGCAACTAGTGGCATATTTATTCAATTTCCTTGATATCAGATGGCAGCGGCCTACACTTGTTGGCTCTTTGATTTCACTTGTTAGAAATGGCTTGCCATATGCCTGTCACGGTTGTCAGGTCAGGTCACGGGTCTATGTCTAGGTTTGGGTGTTTCCGCTGTCCTCTATGTCATGTTTTCCTTCCGTCGTTAGTTCCCTGGTGTGTCTCGTTAGTTGATTGTGTTCACCTGTGGCCCTTGTGTTTTCTCCTCCCTCCTCACCTGTGTCTAGTTAGTTGATTATGTTCACCTGTGGCCCTTGTGTTTCTCCTCCCCTGCCCAGCTGTTTCTTGTCTGGTAATTATCCCTCCCTGTATTTAGTCTTGTCTCGTCCTGTGTTCAGTGTTGGTGCTTCTTTTGTTTGTGACCTGGTTCACCGTAGAGTGTTTTGTTTGTTAAAGTTATATGTTAGATAAGAGCCCTTGCAATAAAGGTATTATCAAGTGTTATCTGCGTTTGGGTCCTACCTGCTTCACTCTGCGCTATCAGAAAGCACCAACCAGAAATGGGCCCAGCAGATCCGTTCGAGTGGGAATTATTGAATTTTTCCTTTTTTTTGGCTAACTGCTCGGATCGATGGAAGAGAGCACCCGGATTTCAGCAGCGAGAGGCCGTGTTGTCGGAGGCGCGCCAAATGGCTAGAGAGAAACCAGGTTTGGTGAAGTTCTTACCTGGCTGGATTTCAAAGATCCTCCCGGTGTGTGATTCCCGGCCTGCTAGCCCCAGGCATGCTAGCTCCCTACCTCCCGATTCCCAACCTGGCACCATACGCCTTGGTGGGTTCCGTCTGGAGTCAGCCCCGGCTTCTTCCCCATTTCCTGCTCCTGTCCAGGATCCGTTCTCGGGTACTCGTCTGGCTTATGGAGGTCCACGGAGTATTCAGGCGGCTGCTAAAAGGAGTCGTCGCAAGGCCAGGTTAGCCCGAGCCCTAGCAGCCATGGTTCCGGTTACAGTTCCGGGCCCCAGCAGCCATGGTTCTGGCTCCAGTACCGGCTCCAGTACCCTTGGTCGCGACTCCAGTTTCGGCTCCAGGACTGGCTTACCGGCCAACGCCAGCTCCCCGAGTCCTGTCGGCGTACCGGCCGACTCCAGCACCTCGTCTCTTGTTGGCTCCCCAGCCAACACCAGCTCCTCGTGTCCTGTTGGCTCCCCAGCCAACTCCAGCTCCCCGTGTCCTGTCGGCGTACCGGCCGACTCCAGCACCTCGTCTCTTGTTGGCTCCCCAGCCAACACCAGCTCCCCGTGTCCTGTCGGCGTACCGGCCGACGCCAGCTCCTCGTGTCCTGTCGGCGTACCGGCCGACTCCAGCACCCCGTGTTCTGTTGGCAAACCAACTCTCTCAAGTTTCCCCTCCAGACACTTCTCAAGTCCCCTCTCAGGTCCCCTCTCGAGTCACCTCTCGAGTTCCCTCTCAGGTCCCCTCTCAGGTCCCCTCTCGAGTCTTTTCTCGTGTCCCCTCTCAAGTCAACTCTCCAGTGTCCTCTCGAGTCACCTCTCAAGTTTCCCCTCAGGTCTCCTCTCGAGTTCCCTCTCAAGTCCCCTCTCAGGTCCCCTCTCGAGTTACCTCTCGAGTCACCTCTCGAGTTCCTTCTCAGGTCCCCTCTCAGGTCCCCTCTCGAGTCTTTTCTCGTGTCCCCTCTCAAGTCAACTCTCCAGTGTCCTCTCGAGTTACCTCTCGAGTCTCCTCTCGAGTTCCCTCTCAAGTCCCTTCTCAGGTCCCCTCTCGAGTTATCTCTCGAGTCAACTCTCCAGTGTCCTCTCGAGTCACCTCCCAAGTCAACTCTCCAGTGTCCTCTCGAGTCACCTCTCAAGTTTCCCCTCAGGTCTACTCTCGAGTTCCCTCTCAAGTCCCCTCTCAGGTCCCCTCTCGAGTTACCTCTCGAGTCACCTCTCGAGTTCCTTCTCAAGTCAACTCTCCAGTGTCCTCTCGAGTCACCTCTCAAGTCAACTCTCCAGTGTTCTCTCGAGTCACCTCTCAAGTCAACTCTCCAGTGTCCTCTCGAGTCACCTCCCAAGTCAACTCTCCAGTGTCCTCTCGAGTCACCTCTCAAGTTTCCCCTCAGGTCTCCTCTCGAGTTACCTCTCGAGTCAACTCTCGAGTTCCTTCTCGAGTCCACTCTCCAGTTTCCTCTCAAGTTCCCTCTCAAGCCCTCTCTCGAGTCCCCACTCAAGCCCCTACTCATGTCCAGTTGGAGGTTCCGCTGGGGGTCCTGCCAACCCCATGTCCTGTCCAGTTGGAGGTCCCGCAGACTAGCCCTCTGCCGGGGGTCCTGCCAACCCCATGTCTTGTCCAGTTGGAGGTCCCGCAGACTAGCCCTCTACCGGGGGTCCTGCCAACCCCATGTCTTGTCCAGTTGGAGGTCCCGCAGACTAGCCCTCTGCCGGGGGTCCTGCCAACCCCATGTCCTGTCCAGTTGGAGGTCCCGCAGACTAGCCCTCTGCCGGGGGTCCTGCCAACCCCATGTCTTGTCCAGTTGGAGGTCCCGCAGACTAGCCCTCTGCCGGGGGTCCTGCCAACCCCATGTCCTGTCCAGTTGGAGGTCCCGCAGACTAGCCCTCTGCCGGGGGTCCTGCCAACCCCATGTCTTGTCCAGTTGGAGGTCCCGCAGACTAGTCTCCTGCCGGGGGTCCTGCCAACCCCTTGTCCTGTCCCGTTGGAGGCCTCGCCGACTAGCCCTCTGCCGGGGGTCCTGCCAACCCCATGTCTTGTCCAGTTGGAGGTCCGCAGACTAGTCTCCTGCCGGGGGTCCTGCCAACCCCGTGTCCTGTCCCGTTGGAGGTCCCGCCGACTACGCTCCTGCCGGGGGTCCTGCCAACCCTATGTCCTGTGCCGTTGGAGGCCCCGCCGACTACTCTCCTGCCGGGGGTCCTGCCAACCCTGTGTCCTGTCCCGTTGGAGGCCCCGCCGACTACTCTCCTGCCGGGGGTCCTGCCAACCCTTTGTCCTGTCTCGTTGGAGGTCCCGTCGTCCACCCTCCTGCTGGGGGTCCTGCCAACTCCTGGTCCTCTTCCGTGGGGGATCCTGCCGAAGCCTGTCCCGCCGGCTCCGGTTCCTGTCCGGCCGACACCGGGTCCTGCCCGGCCTCCGGAGCTGTCTGGTCTTCGCCCTCATGCTCGGCCCCCTGAGTTCGCCCGCTGTGGCCTTCGCCCCACCATGGACTCTGCCTTGCCCCCGGGCCGTCCGCCCGAGACCCCCACCTTGGACTCTGCCTTGCCCCCGGGTCGTCCGCCCGAGTTCCCCACCATGGACTCTGCCTTGCCCCCGGGCCATCCGCCCGAGACCCCCACCTTGGACTCTGCCTTGCCCCCAGGCCGTCCGCCCGAGTTCCCCACCTTAGACTCTGCCTTGCCCCCGGGTCGTCCGCCCGAGTTCCCCACCATGGACTCTGCCTTGCCCCCGGGCCGTCCGCCCGAGACCCCCCACCTTGGACTCTGCCTTGCCCCCGGGCCGTCCGCCCGAGTTCCCCACCTTAGACTCTGCCTTGCCCCCGGGCCGTCCGCCCGAGATCCCTTCCTGGTCCCCTACTGGGCTCCTGGGCGGTCAGCTTAGTCCCGTCCTCCGGACCCCCTCCACCCACCCTGGTGGCCTAGGGATACGTCCCTCCTCCGGACCCCCTCCACCCACCCTGTTGGACTATGTTGGATTTTTTGTTTAGGGACGTCTGGAATCCGTCCCTTGAGGGGGGGGTTCTGTCACGGTTGTCAGGTCAGGTCACGGGTCTATGTCTAGGTTTGGGTGTTTCCGCTGTCCTCTGTCATGTTTTCCTTCCGTCGTTAGTTCCCTGGTGTGTCTCGTTAGTTGATTGTGTTCACCTGTGGCCCTTGTGTTTTCTCCTCCCTCCTCACCTGTGTCTAGTTAGTTGATTATGTTCACCTGTGGCCCTTGTGTTTCTCCTCCCCTGCCCAGCTGTTTCTTGTCTGGTAATTATCCCTCCCTGTATTTAGTCTTGTCTCGTCCTGTGTTCAGTGTTGGTGCTTCTTTTGTTTGTGACCTGGTTCACCGTAGAGTGTTTTGTTTGTTAAAGTTATATGTTAGATAAGAGCCCTTGCAATAAAGGTATTATCAAGTGTTATCTGCGTTTGGGTCCTACCTGCTTCACTCTGCGCTATCAATGCCACTAGTTGCTGAAAAAGAGCGACTAGTGAAATGTTTTATTTAACTAGTAAAGCAGAGGGCCTAACAAGTTTGACCATATATCTAACAAGTGAAATCAAAGAGCCAACTAGTGTAGGCCGCTGCCGTCTGATATCAAGGAAATTGAATAAATACTCAAATGGCTTGCCATACTCTCTAGTTCAACACAATGACTTACTAGTTGACGTGTACGTGCAACTAGTAAAAGTTTCAAAGTCATACATGTTTACTAGTGCATTTTTTGACACATCACTAGTAAACCATTCTTGTGATCATTTTTGACCCCACGGGGTGAGATCTTGCGTGGAGCCCCAGATCGAGGGAGATTATCAGTGGTCTTGTATGTCTTCCATTTTCTAAAAATTTCTCCCACAGTTGATTTCTTCACACCAAGCTGCCTACCTATTGCAGATTCAGTCTTCCCAGCCTGGTGCAGGTCTACAATTTTGTTTCTGGTGTCTTTTGACAGCTCTTTGATCTTGGCCATAGTGGAGTTTGGAGTGTGACTGTTTGAGGTTGTGGACAGGTGTCTTTTATACTGATAACGAGTTAAAAGAGGTGCCATTAATACAGTTAACAAGTGGAGGACAGAGGAGGCTCTTAAAGAAGAAGTTACAGTGAGAGAGCCAGAAATCTTGTTTGTTTGTAGGTGACCAAATACTTATTTTACCGAGGAATTTACCAATGAATTCATTACAAATCCTACAATGTGATTTCCTGGATTCTTTCCCCCCATTCTGTCTCTCATAGTTGAAGTGTACCTAGGATGAAAATTACAGGCCTCTCACATCTTTTTAAGTGGGAGAACTTGCACAATTGGTGGCTGACTAAATACCTTTTTGCCCCACTGTATACGTCTCGTCTGACAGGGGTGTAGTTCTGACGGGGAGCACCAGAACGCCGCTCCGCTCCAGCACTTCCAAAAATTGCAGTACCGATAAGGAGCCATACACATGCTGCAGTTTCTGCGTGTCTGTGTCTTTAGTTGAAAGCCCAGTGGCGATCTGTTCATCTGTCACACTGATCATACAGACAATAACTTTGTTGTTATTAGCATCTGGTTAGCTAGCTATGCTAACGAATATAAGAAGCTTTTTCTACAACCAGTGAGGTAAAGGCACATCTTTATTGTCACGGTTATCATGTCATGTCACAGTTCTATGTCTAGGTTTGGGTGTTTCCGCTGTTCTCTATGTCATGTTTTCCTCCTGTCGTTAGTTTCCCTGGTGTGTCTCGTTAGCTGATTGTGTTCACCTGTGGCCCTTGTGTTTCTCCTCCCCTGCCCGGCTGTTTCTCGTCTTGTAATTATCCCTCCCTGTATTTAGTCTTGTCTCGTCCTGTGTTCAGTGTTGGTGCTTCTTTTGTTGGTGACTGAATTCACCCCGGTGAGTGTTCTGTTTTGTCTGTATTAGTTTCTTTATTCCTTGAAATAAAGGATTATCAGAGTTATCTGCATTTGGGTCCTGCTTCCTTCACTCAACCGTGACAGAAAGCACCAACCAGAAATGGACCCAGCAGATGATCCATTTGAGGTGGAACTACAACATTTTTCCTTTGATTTGGCTTGCTGCTATGATTGGTGGAGGGGAGCGTCCAGTGTTCTGCAGAAGGAGGCCGCTCTGGTAGAGGCGCACCGGTTGGCTATGGAGAAACCAGACTTGGTGAAATTCTTACCTGGCTGGATTTTGAACTTCATCTGGGTGTGTGATTTCCAGCCTGCTGACTATAAACGTCTCGGTGTGTTCCGTCTGGAGTCAACCAGTGCTTCCGCCCCAGTTCCTGCTCCTGTCCAAGAGTCGTTTTCTGGAACTCGGCTGGCTTTTGGAGGTCCACAGAGCCTTCAGGCGGCTTCTAAGAGAAGGAGTCGCAAGTCCAGACTAGCAATCCGAGCCCCAAGAGCCATGGTTCCGGCTACAGAACCGGCCCACACAGCCATGGTTCCGGCCCCAGTACAGGCCCCAGCAGCCATGGTTCCAGCCCCAGTTCTGGCCCCAGCAGCCATGGTTCCAGCCCCAGTTCTGGCCCCAGCAGCCATCATTCCGGCTCCAGTTCTGGCCCCAGCAGCCATCATTCCGGCCCCAGTTCTGGCCCCAGCAGCCATTGTTCCAGCCCCAGTTCTGGCCCCAGCAGCCATCATTCCGGCCCCAGTTCTGGCCCCAGCAGCCATGGTTCCGGCCCCAGTTCTGGCCCCAGCAGCCATGGTTCCAGACCTAGTTCTGGCCCCAGCAGCCATGGTCCCGGCCCCAGCAGCCATGGTTCCAGCCTTAGCTCTGGCCCCAGCTGCCATAGTCCCATCTCTGGTCCCTTCTCTAGTCTCTTCTCGAGTCCCTTCTCTAGTCTCTTCTCTAGTCCCATCTCAAGTCCCTACTCAATTCCTTTCTCAAGTCCTTTCTCAAGTCCCTCCTCTAGTCACTTCCCTAGTCCCTTCTCCAGTCCCTCCTTTAGTCACCTCTCTGGCCCCTTCCCGAGCCCCTTCTCTAGTCCCACCTCGAGTCACTTCTCTAGTCCCTTCTCTCATCCCATCTCAAGTTCCCTGTCGAGTCCCCTCTCTAGTTCCCTCTCAAGTCTCCTCTCGAGCTACCTCTCGAGTCCCCTTTCTAGATCCCTCTCAGGTCACCTCTCGAGGTCCCTCTCAAGCCACCTCTCGAGTCCCTTCTCAAGTCCCCTCTCAAGATCCCTCTCAAGTCTCCTCTCAAGTCATCTCTCGAGTCTCCTCTCGAGTTCCCTCTCGAGTCCCCTCTCCAGTCACCTCTCGAGTCCCCTCTCGAGTCACCTCTCCAGTCGACTCTCCAGTTTCCTCTCGAGTTCCCTCTCAAGCCCTCTCTCGAGTCCCCACTCAAGCCCCTACTCATGTGCCGTTGGAGGTCCCGCAGACAACTCTCCTGCCGGGGGTCCTGCCAACCCCATGTCCTGTGCCGTTGGAGGTCCCGCCGACTACTCTCCTGCCGGGGGTCCTGCCAACCCTTTGTCCTGTCTCGTTGGAGGCCCCGCCGACTACTCTCCTGCCGGGGGTCCTGCCAACCCCATGTCCTGTCCCGTTGGAGGTCCCGCAGACTAGTCTTCTGCCAGGGGTCCTGCCAACCCCATGTCCTGTCCCGTTGGAGGTCCCGCAGACTAGTCTTCTGCCGGGGGTCCTGCCAACCCCATGTCCTGTACCGTTGGAGGTTCCGCTGGGGGTCCTGCCAACCCTGTGTCCTGTCCCGTTGGAGGTCCCGCAGACTAGTCTTCTGCCGGGGGTCCTGCCAACCCCATGTCCTGTCCCGTTGGAGGTCCCGCAGACTAGTCTTCTGCCGGGGGTCCTGCCAACCCCATGTCCTGTACCGTTGGAGGTTCCGCTGGGGGTCCTGCCAACCCCATGTCCTGTCTCGTTGGAGGTCCCGCCGTCTACTCTCCTGCCGGGGGCCCTGCCAACCCCATGTCCTGTACCGTTGGAGGTTCCGCTGGGGGTCCTGCCAACCCTGTGTCCTGTCCCGTTGGAGGTCCCGCAGACTAGTCTTCTGCCGGGGGTCCTGCCAACCCCATGTCCTGTCCCGTTGGAGGTCCCGCAGACTAGTCTTCTGCCGGGGGTCCTGCCAACCCCATGTCCTGTACCGTTGGAGGTTCCGCTGGGGGTCCTGCCAACCCCATGTCCTGTCTCGTTGGAGGTCCCGCCGTCTACTCTCCTGCCGGGGGCCCTGCCAACCCCATGTCCTGTACCGTTGGAGGTTCCGCTGGGGGTCCTGCCAACGCCATGTCCTGTCTCGTTGGAGGCCCCGCCGACTACTCTCCTGCCGGGGGTCCTGCCAACCCTGTGTCCTGTCCCGTTGGAGGCCCCGCCGACTACTCCCCTGCCGGGGGTCCTGCCAACCCTGTGTCCTGTCCCGTTGGAGGCCCCGCCGACTACTCTCCTGCCGGGGGTCCTGCCAATCCTGTGTCCTGTCCCGTTGGAGGCCCCGCCGACTACTCTCCTGCCGGGGGTCCTGCCAACCCCATGTCCTGTGCCGTTGGAGGTCCCGCCGACTACTCTCCTGCCGGGGGTCCTGCCAACCCTTTGTCCTGTCTCGTTGGAGGCCCCGCCGACTACTCTCCTGCCGGGGGTCCTGCCAACCCTGTGTCCTGTCCCGTTGGAGGCCCCGCCGACTACTCTCCTGCCGGGGGTCCTGCCAACCCCATGTCCTGTCCCGTTGGAGGTCCCGCCGACTACTCTCCTGCCGGGGGTCCTGCCAACCCTATGTCCTGTCCCGTTGGAGGTCCCGCCGTCTACTCACCTGCCGGGGGTCCTGCCAACCCTGTGTCCTGTGCCATTGGAGGTCCCGCCGTCTACTCTCCTGCCGGGGGGTCCTGCCAATCCTATGTCCTGTGCTGTGGGAGGCCCCGCCGACAACTCTCCTGCCGGGGGTCCTGCCAACCCTGTGTCCTGTCCCGTTGGAGGCCCCGCCGACTACTCTCCTGCCGGGGGTACTGCCAACCCTTTGTCCTGTCTCGTTGGAGGTCCCGCCAACCGCTCTCCTGCTGGGGGGTCCTGCCAATTCCTGGTCCTCTTCCGTGGGGGATCCTGCCGAAGCCTGTCCCGCCGGCTCCGGTTCCTGTCCGGCCGACACCGGGTCCTGCCCGGCCTCCGGAGCTGTCTGGTCTTCGCCCTCGATCCCGACCCTCTGTGAGCCGCGGTCTTCGCCCGCGGGCCCGGCCCCCTGACTCTTCCTGCCGCTGCCCTCGTCCTCGGGCCCGGCCCCCTGACTCTTCCTGCCGCTGCCCTCGTCCTCGAGCCCGGCCCCCTGACTCTTCCTGCCGCTGCCTTCGCCCTCGATCCCGACCCTCTGTGAGCCGCGGTCTTCGTCCGCGGGCCCGGCCTCCTGACTCTTCCTGCCGCTGCCCTCGTCCTCGGGCCCGGCCCCCCTGACTCTTCCTGCCGCTGCCCTCGTCCTCGAGCCCGGCCCCCTGACTCTTCCTGCCGCTGCCTTCGCCCTCGATCCCGACCCTCTGTGAGCCGCGGTCTTCGCCCGCGGGCCCGGCCTCCTGACTCTTCCTGCCGCTGCCCTCGTCCTCGGGCCCGGCCCCCTGACTCTTCCTGCCGCTGCCCTCGTCCTCGAGCCCGGCCCCCTGACTCTTCCTGCCGCTGCCTTCGCCCTCATGCTCGGCCCCCTGAGTTCGCCCGCTGTGGCCTTCGCCCCACCATGGACTCTGCCTTGCCCCCGGGCCGTCCGCCCGAGACCCCCACCATGGACTCTGCCTTGCCCCCGGGCCGTCCGCCCGAGTCCCCCACCTTGGACTCTGCCTTGCCCCCAGGCCGTCCGCCCGAGTCCTCCTTCTCGGCTTCTGCCTTGCCCCCGGGCCGTCCGCCCGAGATCCCTTCCTGGTCCTCTACTGTGCTCCTGGGCGGTCAGCTCAGTCCCGTCCTCCGGACCCCCTCCACCCACCCTGCTGGACGTTGTTGGATTTTTGTTTTGGTGTTTAGGGACGTCTAGAATCCGTCCCTTGAGGGGGGGGTTCTGTCACGGTTATCATGTCATGTCACAGTTCTATGTCTAGGTTTGGGTGTTTCCGCTGTTCTCTATGTCATGTTTTCCTCCTGTCGTTAGTTTCCCTGGTGTGTCTCGTTAGCTGATTGTGTTCACCTGTGGCCCTTGTGTTTCTCCTCCCCTGCCCGGCTGTTTCTCGTCTTGTAATTATCCCTCCCTGTATTTAGTCTTGTCTCGTCCTGTGTTCAGTGTTGGTGCTTCTTTTGTTGGTGACTGAATTCACCCCGGTGAGTGTTCTGTTTTGTCTGTATTAGTTTCTTTATTCCTTGAAATAAAGGATTATCAGAGTTATCTGCATTTGGGTCCTGCTTCCTTCACTCAACCGTGACATTTATATGATCATTATAGTTATACAAAAATAAGGGAATAAAGTAAACAGGTATAAAATACTATATGACAGTACAAAAAAGTTGTTATTAATAAACAAGAATACAGTTTGAAAGGGGAGTGATTTGTGAATATCCATAAAGAAAATCTGCTTACAGTTCTGTTTCATATGGATGTTGAGAGATGTGTCCATAGATCTCCTAATGTTGCTCTCAAAGTGCACCAGATTGATGCTTTTAACTTCAACATTTAAAAAACAAATCTTCCCGGGGGAGCATGCCCCCCGGACCCCTCTAGAGGAGGTTAGAATCCCCCCCCCCCCCACTTAAATCATGTTCACATGGATAGGAGTCTAAATACATTTGCACACATCTTGTGTCCATATCTTTCTGTTTGGGTGGTCATGCCACAACCTTGCACGTGAATGCATGCGTGAGTCATGGCAAGATATCTGTATTAAGAGGTTGCTTTTTCTTTGCACAGCATGAAAGAAAGGTGAAATGAGTGGGCTGTGATTTTAGTATTTTTAAGCAGAGGTCAATAATTTGTACAGCCCTCGGAGGATGTTGAAAACATTGAAATGGCCCTTGAGAGGAAAAAGGTTCCCCACCCCTGCTGTAGAGGCTTCTCAATTCTTAAATTTCCCCTCCTCGACTCCCCTCCTCGAGACTTAGTCCCGCCCACAGGAGATGCGAGCAGAGGACCGAGGAGGGGAACCGAGGAGAGAGGAGGGGAAGCAGCAGACGTTTAAAGAAATGAGAACTCCTATCCTCTGAGCTGTCATATTAAAGCGACGTCCGTTCATTATTACGTGGCAACAGCTGCATCAACTGTCGAGTGTTTTGTCATAGCCCTGTATTTTATAATCTCTGTTACATCAGCTGAACATTGTTCCCCCACATATTTACTTTGAATTAATTGAGAGTGCGGTATAATGAGACAATAACAGGCTACAGATGCGGACACACACACACACAAATATATTTATATAAATATATACAATTTAAAGTATGAGAGCACTATGAGAGTGCTCATATAACGTAACACAATCAGAGACTGGATATATCCCCCCCTCTCTCTGGTCGCTGAAATGGGGAATTGAAATGACGGCACCAAAAGTTGTATTTACAAGTATTAAAAGTAAGCAGAGGACACCAAACCAACTGAGACCCGTCTGTCCGCCCATCTACGCACTGGCGCGCTGAAATTCATTTCCGGGTCACTACCGGAGGACCGAGGAGTCGAGGAGTCGAGGAGGGGAAATTTGAGTATTGAGAAGCCTCTCTTGTATTGTTTACTCTCAGTACAGCACCACTTTCCGAACCGGAAATGCACGCTGTAATATCTTGGATATTAACGGACAACGGAACAGTTGGTTATTTAACAGGACGCTTTTATTGCTCCCTCCGGGGTTCATCCATTCCCACTTACTGTAACTGTCATAAACATGCCGTAACGTATATGACAACTCCCCTTGTAATCAGTTAACAATACTATGACATCTCCCTTTTTCCCTTTTAACAATATCAACACATATCAATAACTTAGATATCTTTTCTTTAACAATATCAACACATCAATAACTATGACATCTCCCCCTTTTTTTCCTTTTTTTTTTACAATATCAACACCCTTTTTTTTATTATTGAACTGTCCCCTCACAGGTCAAGTCTCTGGACAGGTTTAACAGGTCTACCAGACCTGGTTTGGATCAGTCCATCAGTGTTCCTTGTTGGACCAGGCGAGCCATGTTCTGGGCTGATCTGAATGTCTGGTGTGTTATTCCTGGGATTTGTGTCGTCGTTCGCTGGAGGCCCCGCTACGGGCACCGCTTGGAGATGTCGACGGTTACGTCTGTACAGAGCACCCTGCTCCGTCTCGATGAGATAAGACCTCTGTGTAACACTCTCACCTGCCACTACTGCAGGTGTGGACCAGGTCTTTTGATTGTCCAGTCTGGTGAGAACATGGTCTCCTCGCTGCAGTGGTGTGAGCTCTCTCACGCCATGGCGCTTGTTATAGTAGAAGGCCTGTTTGCTCTTCTCCGCAGCATCTCGAGCTCTGATGTGATGTCTGCTCGGCCACTTTGGTTGCAGGTTCTTGGCCAGAGTGGGCAGCGTCGTCCTGATTTTCCTGCCCATTAGGAGCTCTGCCGGACTGACACCTGTACTGCTGTGTGGAGAAGAACGGTAAACCATTAAAGCAAGTAGGGGGTCCTTTTGTCTCAGAATCCCCTTTGCATAACCATTTCCTTGTGGGTTGTGGAGACTAGAGGTTGTGTGCTTAAAGTCCATGTCACAGGCAAAGCCTCTGAAGACATCGCTGCTGAACTGCGGTCCGTTGTCACTGACAACCTCCTCCGGTATTCCGTACCGGGCAAACGTGGCTCTCAGCTTCAAGATCACATGTGCACTAATCGTGGTAGGCATGTGGAGTATCTCCAGGTATCTAGAGTAGTAGTCAGCTGTGACTAGGTAACTCTCTCTCTCATGTTCACATAAATCTATGTCAATTCTCTTCCACGGCCTGTCTGGGAGAGGTGTTGACAGGAGAGGCTCTCTGTTCTGTGCTCTCCTCTGCTCACGACAGTACATGCAGTTCTTGACTTTGTGTGTGATCTGTGTGGCTATGCCAGGCCACCACACCGAAGTGTTGGCCCTGTCTCTGCACTTGTTAAGACCTTGATGGCCCTCATGTATGTGTTCTAGTATCTCTGACCTCAATCTCCCTGGTATCACTATTCTACTCCCTCTGGTCACTACCCCATCATGCATAGATAGTTCGTTCCTAACGGGAAAGTACTCCCTAACACAGGTGTTTATGTGTGCTAGGTGTTCAGGCCACCCCTCTTGTATGTACCTGATCACTTCTTGGAGCTGCTCGTCCGCTGCCGTCTCCGCGCGGATGCTGTCTATCTTTTTCGGCGATGCTGGAATGCTGCTCATCACAGCTGCTACGTAACACTCCACGTCTGTGTCTCTACTGAGCTCCTTGTCTTCCTGTGGGCTCCTAGACAGTGTGTCTGCCACCACCAGGGTTTTCCCCGGCGCATACTCAGCCTCCGGGTTGAACCTCATCAACCGCATGAGGAGTCGCTGGCAGCGGAGTGGCACATTGTCGAGATCCCTGGAGTTCATCAGTGGGATGAGGGGTTTGTGATCCGTAATCAGTTTGAATGCTGGTAGGCCGTAGAGATACATCTGAAACCTCTCACACGCCCACACGCTCGCCAGGCACTCCTTCTCTATCTGAGCGTACCTGGTTTCAGCGTCGCTCAGTCGCCTTGAGCAGTATGCTACCGGTCTCCAGTCCTCGCCATGGAGCTGCAGCAGGACACCGCCTATCTGCTTGCGTCTGCTGAGACCACTGTGCTCCTGTTAACATCATAGTACACCAGGGTAGGTGACGTTGTGAGGAGCTCTTTAACTCGCTCAAAGGCTGCTTGTTGCGCCGGACCCCACATCCACACTGAGTCTGCTTTTAACAGTGCATATAGTGGCTGGCCCACTGTGGCGAGGTCTGGAATATATTTCCCCAGGTAGTTGATCATGCCGAGTGCTCTCTTTAGTTCCTGCACGTTTTCTGGTGGTTCAAGTTTGCTGACTGCAGACACTTTGGCTGGGTCGGGTCGTACACCATCTTTGTTGATCACCTGACCCAGGAAGTGCAGCTCCTCCTTTCTCAGCACACACTTCTCATTGTTCAGCTTCAGGCCTGCAGACTCCAGCCGTTTCAGAACCTTCTGCAGCCACTCATCATGTTCGCTGGTGTTGCTGCCATGGATGATGATGTCGTCCATGTAGACGGCAACGCCATCCAGCCCTTCCAGCATCTTTACCATCTTCCTCTGAAATATCTCAGGTGCGCTGCTTATCCCAAAGGGAAGACGTTTAAAACAGTACCTTCCGTACGGCGTGATGAAGGTGGTCAACCTCTGGCTGTCTTTGTCCAGTGGGATCTGCCAGAACCCTGACGCTGCGTCAAGTGATGAGAAGACTGTGGAGCCGCTGAGCTGAGCTATCATCCCCTCTGATGTCGGCAAGATGAATCTCTCCCTTTTGACAGCCTTATTAAGCTTCTTTAAGTCCACACAGATGCGTGTTTTTTCCAGACTTTTTCTGGACTGGCACCATGGGTGCGCACCACTCTGTTGGGTCAGTCACGGCTTCAATTATATCGTTGGCTTCCATCCTCTCCAACTCCTCTTTCACTGCACCCAGGAGCGGTATGGGGACCCGGCGTGCTGTGCATACTGCATAAGCTGGTTATTGTCCTTTAGAGCTATCTTCACAGGCTGTGTTTTCAGTAGGCCAAACTCCTGTTCACTGGTGTTGACCTCGCCCACTCACTTTACTAACCCCATAGCTACAGCTACTGGCCTGCTGAGTAGGTTATTCACACTCTGCCCTCTAATGACATAGAGCCTGCATGTGTATGTTTTTCCCTTGTAGCTGATCTGAGTTATAAACTGCCCTAAACAGTTCAATCCACCCCCGGGACCACTCAGCACCTTCTTTGGCCTCTGTAGAACCCTTTTTGGCTCCAGTGTTTTGTACACAGTTTCGCTTATGATACTACAATCGGCTCCAGTATCTATTTTAAATTCTACAGGTGAGCTGCCAATCTCTAATGTGACTGTCCATTCATTATCATTGTGAGGCATGCTATTAACTGAGCCCAGATAATAATACTGTCCATCTTCTGATCCCTCACCCTCAGTCACTTCTCTCACCTGCTTGCTCTCGCACACCCTTTCCCAGTGTCCACTTTTCCCACAATTATTGCAAGTAGACCTCCTTGCCGGGCAGTCATCCTGCTGGCTGTGTGGCATTTTGCTGCATCGCCAGCACTTCCTGTGGTCATTCTCACTCTCTCTCTCCTGGCGCCTCTCTCTCTGTGGGTGCTGCCACTTCTGTGTTGCACCTCTGCTATGCCGTTGTGCTACTTCCTGCACGGCGTAAGCCCGCTCCCCCTGCTGGTTAACTTGAGCTTTTACCTCCTCTGATTGACGCGCCTCTTGTACCGTCATCTCCAGAGTGAGGTTAGGGATCAGCTGTAGCCTCTGAGACAGATCCTTGTCTAGAATTCCCACCACGATTCTGTCTCTTATGTTTTCCTCACGAGCCGTTCCGAAGTTGCAATGTTCCGACAGCTCATATAGTGCGCGGATGAATGGCTCTGCGCGCTCTCCCGCGCGCTGCACTCTCTGGTTGAAACTTGCCCGTTCATGTATAACGTTGCGTCTCGGGATGAAATATGCGTCAAATTTCGCCAGTACAACATCATACTGCGACTCATCTTCCCGAGCGCATACACAAGCGTGCTTACTTGAACTGGACCTTCTTCTTTGTCCAACTTAGTAGCTGTCCTGTACCATGTAAACCGTTTCTTCCAGTCTGACCATTCGGCGGGTTTCTCGAAACAAAAACTCTCTGGTGGTTGAAACTTTGCCATCCTCGACCACTTCTGACACCATGTAATATCTTGGATATTAACGGACAACGGAACAGTTGGTTATTTAACAGGACGCTTTTATTGCTCCCTCCGGTGGTTCATCCATTCCCACTTACTGTAACTGTCGTAAACATGCCGTAACGCAGTGGTTCCCAACCTTTTTTGTCTTGTGTACCCCCTGAGCCTTTTGTCATACCATGAGTACCCCCTCACTCATACGTGCTGATGATCCTTCACAAGTAAAACGTAACTGATTATTGAATGAAAATAACTTTATTTCATCTCCTTAATTTGAACATCTAATTCTCAGGCATTTTCTTAATTTTAATTTAAATCACTCAATAAAAATAAATAAAAATGAATATGTTGCCTTGAAAATAAATAATATAATCAAATAAATACATATGAAATCAAAATAATCAACTTATCTTTGCTATATATATATATATATATATATATATATATATATATATATATATATCTTGTAACATTTAGGCTTAAACCATGGAGCCCCTTTGAATAAGTCCCCTTTAAACAGGCATTTAAACTTTAATTCAGGAACAAAACACAATATCCAGAATCAGTATAGGCCTAGCAGTTTCTTTTCACCAGTCATTTACAACTTTTTAAGCACAGTTAGTATATGTTTATAAAACGGACAAGTCAAATCAAGCAATCTGATGTTTCTTAGCCGTGATATAATGAGCGTATATCCAGGGAATAGTTGTTGTTACTTTTCACAAATCAGTATCCCTCCGCGTCTGAGAACCGTTATAAAATCCTAAACTAAACTTTATATAGTAAACTAACTAACTAACTAACTAAGCTTAAGATGGAAACATGTAAGTTTAACTTCGCCCTCCGGGTGGGCTTAATATGGAGGAGTAGATTGAGAAGTTCCTATCTCCAGAAAAAAAAGCACCTAAACGACGACATCGCTATCTGTTATTGTTGTTGCATAGCAACCACCTCGCACTCTGTGCAGAGGCAACGGAGGGACGGTTTTATTTTATTCCCGGGCTGATTTTTAGTCCCAGTCCGCCACTGAACGTAGCTATTATGAAAGGTAGTTGTAAATCAAACAAGTGCAGTACATTCTATGTTATAAAGCCGTGGAGGGCGGGAGTTCATAAACCAAAGAGTAACCGCCCTTACGGGACGCTGTAATAAGTAAAGCGAACGCACCCGCAAGGACACTTGGCCTCCTATTGGTTGAGGGATTTTGACAGGATTGTTGCACAAATGTTTCGAGCGCGCACAGAATAAATCTGAGAGCAGAACAAATCTGTAAACAATATATCTGAGTGCAAGCGTACAGTTTGAGCCGAAGCAGAGCAACGTGCAAGCACTATTTGAGTGCGAGGACAGGGTTTGAGGGAAATAAATACATAAAGTATGCTCTCAAATGTAAATACCACGCTCTTGAATAAAGATAGGGAATAACCCCCATAGTTTATGTCCGACGCATCTTTGTAACGCACGAAGGACAGGAGCTGCGCTTCTCATCTGTCATGTCATCGAGCTGCAAAGCGAACTGACCGGCTAGTTTTATTTTGTTCACCACTTGTCCAATTATATTAACAGACATATCATTGATCCGACGGGATACGGTGTTATTCGACAGGGGAACTTTCTTGAGTGCTTCGGCTGCTTTCTTGTCTATCATCATTTCGGCCAACGCAGGCGCTGCAGGGAGAATGAGCTCCTCAACAATAGAGTGAGTTTTTATTTATTTAGCCACAAGCAGGGACACGGCGTAAGATGCCTCGAGTGCTTTCATTCACACATTCGTGGCTTTCATCATTACTGTCTGGCTCGACTTAAATTCCGACAGCTTTCGTCTGAAAAATTATTCCCTTTTATCGACACTTCCCGAGTGTTTGGTGCTCTGGTGTCTCTGTAAATGCGCTGGCTTCATCGCACTATTAGCCAGGACTTCACCGCAAAAGAAGCACTGAGGCTGCGGTGGGTCCGCAGAAGTATAAATGAATCCAAATAATATGTTTCACTGTACTGCCTTGGTTTCAGTTTGGCCTCTTTCTTACGTTTCTCGGCGGGCTCCTCTGAACCCTGGCCTGAACCCAGAGCAAGCGGACGTTTCAGTCATTTATCCATAGCGCAGACCTACCCGTATTTTTCTGGCTGCAGGTAAGCAGCTGTTTTCATTGTGGGATTTTGGCGCGGTTGTGCGTGCCACAGACTATTGTCTCCCTAGG
The DNA here is from genome assembly GCA_902827135.1 of Harpagifer antarcticus. Classification (NCBI taxonomy): domain Eukaryota; kingdom Metazoa; phylum Chordata; class Actinopteri; order Perciformes; family Harpagiferidae; genus Harpagifer; species Harpagifer antarcticus. The sequence goes on along the minus strand of CADEHL010001172.1, from coordinate 1,776,565 downwards.
GAAACAAATCGCGCACTATCATTTTTGACGGGATTATTATTTTTTTTACTTGTCACCTTGGAATTCCACGTACCCCCTACAGTTCCCTCGCGTACCACTAGGGGTACGCGTACCCCCGGTTGGGAAACACTGCCGTAACGTATATGACAACTCCCCCTGTAGTCAGTTAACAATACTATGACACACGCTAATATAAAATAAAATCGCACTGACACACACACATATATATATATATATATAAATAACGACATCTTGGGATTCCTAAAGCTTTTAGTCTACTATCCCATCATTCAAGGGTGGTTTTGACTATAAATTTAAAAAAAAAATGTGGACGGACACTATAATTTACATTTTTTTACCATGTTCAATCTGAATTTACTTTAAAATAAAAACACCTATATTGATTCTGACACTTCTACATCCAACTCACAGGTTTATCATTGCTTTGAGAAAAAAGATTATTAATTTAACCCTTTTAGAAGGGAAGATATGGTTATTTGTTCTGGGACTGTCATTTTCGAGCCTGAGACCTGAAAAACAGGCTCAGGGCTTAACAGGTTAATAAAAAAGTAAAGAGGCTCACCAGCCAAATTGTAAAACAAACTCAAGTAACTAAGAACAACTTTCTTCCAAAAGAAAGTGACTAAACAGTACAACACACACAAAGGTAAACTGGAGCACATCTCCTAACAATTCACCAAAACACAGGTTACTATAGCACAGAGACACCATGCTGCACACATGCAGCCAGAGGAGAAGGAGAGAGCGACTGCAGCCTTCCTCAGGTCCTTTATGGAGGCCCTGATTGGGGATTGGGACCACCTAAGGGAGAGGTTGCACCTGCAGGGAGACAATCAGGGGGAGAGGGAGAGAGAGAGACACACACACACACACAAACACACACACACACACACAAACCCCCACGCAGCACCCATTACAGCACGTAACAGTAATATGTGAACAATGTAATAATGGAAAGAATTATAATCTTTTCAGTAGATTTGCACAATCTATGCCAGATGGTGGTTAAACATCTCACGAACACAATGTATGTTCATTTTTCTGTAACTGACATATCTTTACTCTTCTGCTGCTGGGATGTTGAAGAATAATACCACTCTCAATCAAACAACAACATATCCATCACACAGGACCAGGGTCGGGAGGGTCACTTTCAATTTTTTTTAATCCGTTACATTGACTACTTACATGTCAAAAAAGGTAATCTTGTTACATGTAATCCGTTACTCCCAAAGCCTGCACACTACAGGACATAATAGCAAAGGCTCTGACGATTAGTGAGAAGAGGACAGACTTTTTTTTTCTTCAGTAAAGAAATACCATTTATACTGATTCTCTTGTATCGTACACGTTCAAAAGACTTCTGTTTGTTAGTTGTAAAAACCGTGGAGAATGTCATGTACAATATCTTTGGTTTTCTTGTGTACTTTAACTTGTATTACTTTCTTTGTAGTAATACAACTAAAACTTTGCATTTGGCCCCTTTAATTTCTGACTGTAGGCTAGCCTGACCTGTGCGCATGCTTGTCCAAACACACAGTGTCAGTTACTGTAGCATCACTGGTGACTCTCAATTCTGCAATTTGCGACTCGGTTTCGAACTAGAGGAGATCCACATGTTTATATGTTAACTTACTGCTTTCTTTATTTACCATACGCTCTTGAAATATTTATTAGTTGGCAACACTTGTAGTATTGAGAACATATAATACCCAACATTCAACATTTCATCTTGTAGAATTCATCTGGGTTTTCAGACATCTATATTTAGAAAATGTAAAAGGACCAAGTAGCATAAAATGGAGATACTCAAGTAAAGTACACAAAATACAGCACTCGAGTAAATGTGAACAAAACAAAATGTAACCTAACAACACTGATGATGGCCCAAATGTCGTTTCGTTTTAAATGTCTTTGGTATGGTTCCTGTAACTGAAAGGTTCAATAAATCACTGCGCCCACGGGGGGAGTGAGTGGAGAGAGAGAGAGAGAGAGAGAGAGAGAGAGAGAGAGAGAGAGAGAGAGGAGAGAGAGAGAGAGAGAGAGAGAGATGAGAGAGATGAGAGAGAGGAGAGAGAGAGAGAGAGAGAGGGAAGAGAGAGAGAGAGAGAGAGAGAGAGGGGGGAGGGGAGGGAGGGGTTGAGAAAAATAGAGGAGGGGAGATCATGAGAGAGGGGAGGGCAAAGGCGGGTGTTGGGAAGCCAGGAGGAACAACATTAGCCCTCGTTTCTTCTCGTAGTTTGGAGATTTGGAGATTGCAGCTCAGGACGCACCACGGGACGCACCGGAGCGCACGGTAAGAAGGCGCGCTGTCACTCGCCTTTTTAGTGACTTTGAAGGTGCCACGACGAAGTTGGGAAGGTGTTGACATGCTGAGATGTGTTTATGGGGGGGGAGAAAAAGGGAAGAGATGGAGGAGGAAGAGAGAAAGGCAGCCAGGCGAACAGGAAGCTGTTGTCTCCTCACTATTTCCTTCTAACGGAAAGTTAGAAAAAGTTAAAGACTTCTGCTGCACTTTATTTGTGTCTCTAATCGTGGGTCTTTCCAGAACTACACCAAACGGCTTTTCTTCTTCTCTTCTTCTCTTCTTCTCTTCTTCAAACTTCTGCAACACTCATTACAGGCTAGATTGATCTTTTTAACTCTCTTTTTCATACGGTCGAAGTGTCTTTTGTTGTGTCTGTGAAGCATTGTTCTGTTGTCAACACTGAATTTCATATACTGTATGTGTTCGCTTCAAATGTGAAGCTTGGAGTCTGTAGTGAGTTAAAGGTGAAGAAGAAGAATACATGATAAGAAACTATGTACATATCAGTAAATTGCGGTTTAGCAGTGATGACTGTTGAGGAACTTCCACATCAGCATCATATTGCGTAATGATACATCCATATCCTGTATGAGTTGAGCAAACTTTTTGCTGTTCAGTGTTAGACAGTGAAGTAGTTTGATGATTCTAACTTATCAGTGGCTGAAAAGAAAACATACTCTACATCTTACACTAGTGCAGAGGTGGAGAAAGTATAGCCTACTCAGATGTTGTACTTGAGTAAAAGTAGAAGTATAGGCTAGTGTTAATACTCTGTTACAAGTAAAGGTTCTGGATTCAAAAGGTTACTGAAGTAAAAGTACAAAAGTATTGGCATCAAATGTATACTTAAAATACTCATTAAGCAGATTGGTCCATTTCAGAATAATATTTATTATAGCATTAAAGTGTTATCAAAGCTGGTAAAAGTGCAGCTAGCTTTGAATTACTTTGTATACTGCAGGCTAACCTGTGAATTGATTCCAGGTGGAACAAAATCTGATTTAAGTGTTGATTATATTTCCCATCATTCATCCATATTATGCAAAGTAACTAAAGGTATCAAATACATGTAGTGGAGTAAAACTACACAATTTACCTCTGAATTGTAGTGGAGTAGAAGTAAAAAGTAGCCAAAAATGGAAATACTTAAAGGTCCCATGTCATGCTTTTCCGGTTATTACCCATCCCCTTGTGTGTTATGAAGGTTTTTCTGCGTGTAAGGCAAGGCACAAACCCTCAAGGTACACCCTGTAGCGAGTAAAACTCTGACACAGAAAAGACCTGTCTGTGCTGCCCCAGAACGCCTCGTTGGAGATTTCTCTTATTCCTCCTGGGTACAGTGACGTAACCATACCCACATGGACCAATCCGTGGAGCTCCTCACACACACACTCTCTCAGCAGCGAAACTGTGACACGCTGGGGGGTGGTAGTGGAGTGCTTACACTGTAGGTGCGCTGCGTTTGGGGGTGTGTGTGTGTGTGTGTGGGGGGGGTGCGGGTGCTAGTGGAGCCTTGCAGATGGGGGTGCTGCAGCCCCCTCAGCACCCCCCCCCCCCCCCTTCCCGCGTCCATTCGCGATGTCTCGCTGTCTCGCAGATCCCACGCAGCAAGCAGGAAATGAACCCAGCTCACACTGTCCGCTCTTCACAGCAGAGAGCCGCGCAACGTCCCGCCAACACGGCACCCAGACCCCACGCAGCATTCTCATCTGTTTGTCATTACTGGTGTCAGTTTCTGGTTGCTAACGCTATTGTAACACATAATCACTGATGTTCCGCTGTAACGGTGGTGGACTCATCAGAACAGAGTGGGCGAGCTGACCAATCAGAGCACAATTATGAAACCTGGAAATTAGCATAATAGGGCCCTTTTTAAAACGTACTTGAGTAAAATAACGAACTATTGTCATCAGAATATACAATGGTGATTTAAGCTAAACAAATACCTCATCATTTATAAGTTGAATAATATTTTATAATATTATGATACTGCAAAGGAACTAAAATAAATGTAGAGGAGGAAAGAATTAATGATATTTCCCTCTTAAATATAAGCAGAAAGTGAAAAATAAAAGTAAATTGACAAAAAAAAGTTGACCTCGAGTTAACCCTATATGGCATACTGTTGCCCTCAGGCAACAAACCACTTTTTTCGACCTCACACTGGTCCTGTTTAACATATTAAAAATGTACACAACATAAAATAAAAATATATGCATGTGCATGAATACGTGAAGAAGTATATTTGATTGTTTAAAGACTTATTATGTATTCATTAGTTTGCTAAAACTATGTTTTTTTGTTCGTTGCCTCAGGGCAACACTGTGCCACTTAGACCACTTTTTTCCAGGCAATATCATGCAAGTGTACAAAGTGCTCAGCTGTAAAATTATAAACCTAGTCAATGTTTTTACCATCGACTGATATTTACAGGAAATGGACACCAACACATTTTATGGGCAGAAGGGACACGATCAGGCTATTCCGTCTGACAGTGAGGAAAGTGAAGGTCAAGATGTCACACACACGCACAGAGACAGACGCACACATACACACATACACACATACACACACACACACACACACAGACACACACACGCACAGACACACGCACAAACACACACATTTAAAAATTGATATAATATCAGGGACCCCTAAGCTCCTTAAACACATGGTGAAACATTTTTTTCCAAAATAAAAAGTCATGCCATAGAGGGTTAATATACTTAGTTGCTTAGCAACACTGAACACACAGGGGCCTAGCAAACAAATATAGGGCCCCCTTGATAAGTCTTAACTTACTAAGCTTTATACAGTGTAATGTTAAAGGCACAGCGCACATTTCAAAAACGAAATGTTTGGACATTTTAAGATTTGACCTGATGACGGCATTAGAGAGCAAACGTCAAAGCATCACCAAAGTTATTACAATTCATCCCGAGTTGAACATAAATGTATGTACTGAATTTCATGGCAATCTATCCGATAGGTGTTGGTCCTTTCACGTAGAATCATGAATGTGAACCTCGTTGTAGAAAAAAGTCAGAGGATCACTTGAGTTTGTTGGATTTATCTTTTGGGGAATATGGCTGCTGTTTATCCAATTATTTGTTAATCTATCCAGTAGTTAAGATAATTCAGTCTGAACCAAAGTGGTGGACAAACTGACAAAATGAAAACACAATGAAAAATGGCTAAAACCATACGAAAAATAGAAAGAAAAAACAGTAAATATAACGAACACTTATGAGATTTAAAATAAAAAAAGATGAGTATTTTACTAAAGCTGAAAACATCACAAAATAAAAATAATTACTTTAATTTGAAGGAGGAATACGATAAGGTGAATATTGTATGAATAGATTGTATGAGTGTGTTACACGTTGTTAATGAGACCGAGATGAATTATAAAGTTGCATTTGACTATCAGCATTTAAATTCAAACTGAACAAGGACATGGACAAGAGGTCTGAAGGGTCATGTGAGGTGAATCCTTGACACCAAACTTCCTGCTAGTGCTCAAATAAAAAATCCAACTTTGTGTCCCAGCTTGAATGTGGTGTGTTGCCAAATTGATAAGAAGCTGCGTAAAAGCCTTAAAGGTCAATCAAAATGTCAGAGTGTTATCAGGTAAGTTGAGAAGAGGAGTGTGTTTGTGTCCCCTCGAGGTCAGGTGAATTATTCAGTGGTTGATTGTTCGGGTCTTTTGGTGCGGCTCTCGGGGCTCGACACCGTATTGTGCCTTCGGTGTCATACCTCATCTCACTTTTCCATTCTTTCTTTGTTAATGTTCATCATCAGTGGGGTATGTGAAGGAGGTCTTTATAGGCGACATCTCTATTCATACCTGCAGCAGGGTCACAAATCAGTTCAGTTTTCAATGTTACTAAAGGCAGAATTATCTCAAAATGCTAGCTACCCCCTGTTGTGGAGGTGTACACCTAGTAAACTTCATCATTTACTTACAGGCAGATTTACTGAGGAAACTGATATGAATCAGTAACTCACAGGAACAGAGTCGGTATGTTAGCTTTTGTTTGGTCAACCTAGTTAGATTGAAGCTGATTCTGTGGTATTGTGTAGGACTTTCCATTTATTTAAAGTACTATAATTAGTTTTCAGTGCTTCCCTGTATAAAAGGTGATATTTTGTCTTTTGTTGTCAAGGTACATATAGCTGAGGCTCCAAATGAGAGGAAAAACAAGCAACAAAATAAACAAAATGGTGGTGTTAATGGTTTAGTGCCACGGAAAACATGTGAAAATAAGATTCCTTTCTAGGAAGCCGAATCCCAAAGCTGAGACTTTGGTTTTGCCAGTTCCAGAGAGACATTAGACATGTATTTGTGTACGAATTTGACCACTGGACTGTTTGTGTTTGTTTGCCCCAAACATCCAATGTGCCAACTGTATGTTAGTTGTAATCTATTATTAGCAAACACAATCCCTCTTGGCTTTGTCTGTGTGTTTTGTGTTCAGTTTTTGACTGAACTCAGAACTCACCGGCTCTGTGGGTTTCTCTGTTTTTAAACTCAAGTCTCTTTTCTTCTTCTTATATCTCCTTGTTTATGGGGACCAGAGATATCACCAAGACGTTAACTTAGACATTTTAACCCGCATATGTACATTTCTCCCGCTTTTGGCATTATGCACTGGGCTAGTTCAAGTCTATTTCTGCGTTGACCATTCATTTGTATGCGGCTACAGAGCCTTCAAATTATTTACGTGTTCTTTTTGAACATTCAGTAATGGTGTATATCTACACAGAACATGTTTTAACTGCATTTTTTCTGGCTTTAATCAAAATCTATCTGGCTGTCTTTAAACTGTACGCTGCATTTAACTTGCGCTGTACAATGCGACCCAGGCTGAGTTTAAAGTCTATCTTCTTGTTTAACAAGTGCAGCTGGAGGGGTCTCTAAAAAACACAGGTGACCTAAGATCCTGAATGCATCCTTTGTAGAAGGAGAAAGAGTACTGAGGCTGCTGCTGCTCTGTTAAAGTGCTGCTTCTGATAATGTGTATAACACAGTGAGTGCAGTAACACCATATTGACCGAAACCATAGAACATCTTTGGACTTTCTATTCTTAATAACTCAGGCAAATCAGTAGCTTTTAGCATGCACTCTGGAATAAGTGGGTTTTCTGCAACAACTGCAAATACCTTCACCACAGACCGAAGACCCTCAACTCAAGGTATCAGGGCACAGTTTTTGTTTAGCTGTGGTTAGGTCAAATCCTGCACTAAATGTATGACCTACATACAGTTCTTTTAATTGCCAACACATGTATAGGACTTAACTAGAATCTAACAGTCCAAAAGTTGTTTTCTGTTTGCTTTAAATCTGTGCAGCTTCCAGTTGTTTAAGTGTCCTTAAACACTGAGCATAAGGTCATTTAAGATATTAATAGAGCTTTAGTGGATTTGACAAAATAAGCCGCAGTAGAGCTGAAAGAATCAGTTTATTAATATTCAATCAGCAAATATTTTGATATCTCTTATGCAGCTATGCATGTTTTAGTACCTTAGTAAAAATAGCATGTTAGTTTACAATCCTTGTCTCTCCGTCTTTAATGAGCCCTGCTTTTCACATAGGTTGCTGTTGGGGGAAATTAGCAAGAAATGACTATCACTGATACTTCCTGCTATTGTCGTGTCACTGAAGCAGATTCCTGGATTGACATTTTTGAGGCAGATATGACGAAATAACAAAGACGCCCAACTTTAAGTGTTTTGCTAAATCAACAGCTGGTGCACATTTCTGTACAAAAAGGAGGTCTGCTTGTTAATGCAGTACATTTGATTAGATGGAACATTTAAAAAATCAACCTTAGATTAAAGATTCATTTTAGGTTTTGATTATGTGCTACTGTGCAATGTTCTCTCTCGTCTTCCTGTGTGGTATTAGTTGCATTGGGCAATGATCTGGAGCGTTCAGTAACATAAGAGGATGTACTATAACATCCTCAAAGAGCCTGCCTGGGGAAATTCTCAAGGCACTGACACCATAACGACATAACAAGGACATTTCTGTTATTTAATTATCTTTTTTAATGTATCAATGGTTTGGTCCATAAATCATGAACATTGACAAATATATAAGATTCAGTTTACTATGATATAAGACAAGCAAAAGAAACCATTTAACCTTTTTCCAAACCATTACATTTGGCATTACTGCTACAATTTTTTATTTTTTTAAAGTTGCTGGTTCCTATTTCTGAGTCATCACTGAATCGACTACTCTTTACAGCTCTACTTAACTCTATGGGTGGTTTATTGCTAAGTTGCTTTGAAGAATACAGTGTGCGCTGCCAGCTATTATTAGCAAGCAGCATGATAAGACAAGTACCTGTTGAGGGAGATAGAGCAGAACATTAAGGCTGGTGTATTTTTAAAAAGATGGGAGCTCTATAAAACCAAAACAGGACTTTTTATCATTTGATTTGGTGTAAAATACAAACATACACTGTTCACAGAATACACATATAGTGGTAGGACGCTTTACCTTTTGAAGCCTGAGAAGCCTTATAGCTTATCTCTTTGTTATTTCTGAGAGCACAAGGCCTCTCATCCTAACAGCCTTTCTGCTGCAGCAACTCTTTTAAAGTTAGACTCCAAACCTCTCATATGGGATACAGTACATACGCAATCTCTTCTACACACCTTCCTGTATTTCTCCTGTTCTGTTTGCTATTAGACAAACCAGACAGAGAGAGCGAACATGCTGAAAACGAAGCAGCTGTGTTCATTGGCTTATCTGTTACTGTAGGTCATTGTGTGATTGGAGGATCTATGGAAACTATTATGCAACTACTCATATCTTTTCCCAGTTGTTTTAAAGGTCCCATGTCATGGCCCTTTCTCCCGATCACAATTCCATTGTTGAGGTCTACTAGAATAGATTTATATTGTGCAATTTTCCAAACTCACATTGGTTTCTCATACAGCATCTCTGTATAGTATGTGTATTCACTCTCTGTCCTAAACGGCTTGTTGGAGCTCCTGCCCCCCCTCCCTGCGAGCCCAGTGTGCTCTGATTGGTCAGCTCGCTGATTAGTCCACCACGTTACTTTGAGGGTTTGTGACTTTGCAGACCGTTTACATGCATAACAACCTTCATAACACTCAAGGGGACGGGTAATAACCGGAAAGGCATATCATGGGACCTTTTAAGTATACTGGATGTAGCTTTGGTCAAACAGTGGAATGCTGTGAGAACTGTTCTCTTATTTCTCATGGGGATTTGTGTATCTTTGTATTGGTGTAATTTTTGAAAAGAGCTGTGCAAATGTCAAGTTGGATTTTAGATGGACTCTTAAGGTGGGGCTGAGCATCTTTCAAGGGAGATCAAACAAAGCTTTTATTGATGGTTACTCTTTACTGAAAGTACACACGTTGGGCCCTTAACATGTTTAAAAACAGATTTTTTAACATTATCGGACTTGTATTCAAGACTCAACTTGGGTTTTTGAAGGATACACAATTATCTTAAGATGGTCTCTTATTCTACTTTTTATTCTAACTGTAAATCTTTATTGAATTTCCAGAAAATGTATCACATAATAATTGATATTCATATTGTGATATAAAATGACTTACCATACATAAAGCGCACACACACAGGCTCACACTAAGAGAAACATGTTGTTTCTTTTAGCAGCAAACAGGCGGTTGGTTTTGATAATAGAGCTCTGTTCAGTTTGAGAAACCAGAGATCAGTAATGGGACAAGACACCCATTCATCTGTGTGACCTCTGATCTGTTATGCCAGTCACAGGTGGCTGTCACACTGGGATACTGTTACTCACCTTTGTTTGCCTGGAATAGCATTAACTCCAGGGTTTGTTGCCTGCACTCTAAAATGTAAGTAAAAGGCAGACCGAGCTACAGACTGACAGACGGGACAGGTTGTCACAAGGCCATGACGCAGCCATTGAATCCAGATTTGCTAGTTTCCACAACTTGATACAGAAACAGTCGTAGTAATACTTTCACACTAGTAAGCTTTATCCACCACTGCCGTAACAAGATAGAAATTAGAGCATCACTTAAAACAGTGACTTCATTGTTAAAGATGGATCTATTAGCACTTGAAATGTTGTTGCTCTATGAAACCTGATGTACTTATATGATTCTGTTTTTCTTCAAGTTTGTATTTTGTTGGTCGAACGCACTTATTGTAAGTCCCTTTGGATAAAAGCGTCAGCTAAATGCAATGTAATGTAATTAGGTAAAACAATAGTCACAAAAGATACAAATCTAAAAACGTTTTTCCAGGATGAATTAAACTCAAGTTGGAAGAGTTTTTTGGTGACATAAGTTGGAAGAAACTGGATGCAAAAATGACTTCCTAACACATTTATCCTCAAGGAGATGTCATTGAGGGGAGAATGGAAAGTAAACAGCCGGGTCATTTGGCACAAAATGCACCATCAGTGGTCCGAGTGTAATGCATTCTGGATGAGTTATCATTCTGAGTAACTCGAACTTGCTTGAAATCTGTTTCTTCTTACAGCTTCTTCCACTTGGACGTGCAGTAACATAAAGATGAATCCATTTATAGACAAACTCCTGTCAGGATGCTGTGGGATATTTTGGGCTTTTTACAAGATATATCAGGCTGGACAAAAAAAACATTATAGTGGAGTTTGTTTTGATCATTAAATAACATCAACTTTACCCTTTAACCTACCCTAATTAGATTCAGGTGGAAAAAGGTCCACCAACACAAGAAATACTACAACTACCAATAATAATGACTTTATTTGAGAGCTGTGTTCTCAATAACTCTTTAACTAATTCTCTGGAACCAGTTTTGTCTCTGTGGTACGTCAGCGCTGTAAAAAAGCCTGGAAAGTCTCAGTATCAGCCAAAAATTCCCCAACACAATCTGACATTCAAATTAAAGCCTCTTTAAATCTTCATGATGACTGCAATGAGTTTAAATGTCACCTTTTTTCCTGTAAACACATGACTCTGTTTGGCAGAATAAACAGGCTGGTTCATTTAGACTGAATGGATAGGGGGACTGTTTGCTTTGGGCCCTTTGTGGTGGGATATTGTCAAACAGTGGACATGTGTTGGGCGGTTATGTTGTGCCCTTAAAAAGGGAAATAGTGAGTGAGAGAAGTGAAGACATAAAATCACGCAACTCCCGCCTTCACTCGTCTGAATCGAGCGAGGAAGTGCGCAGTGATCCCTCCCACCGGAACCCCATCTATCTCTCAGAATTGACTATTCTTGTCTGTCACAGTTACAAGTGTGTGTTTGTTTGCATCCACTCTATATTTAGTTGTGTTCATTTGTTTGCATGTCAGTCAGCACAAAACCCCCCAAACACCTGGGGGAACATGTGGACACGGAGTTAAACACACACAAATGCTGCAGACAAAGCACACTCTGTCATGTGTGTGTGTGTGTGTGTGTGTGTGTGTGTGTGTGTTTTCTACAGCCTTGTCATTCCTGTAAGAACTCACACAGTCTTCAACAAACACATGTGGTGGATATGTATAGCTTAAGCGTTGACGTCACCTTGGTAGCGTTTAAAATCTACCACTTCCTTGAGGCAAACCTCAACATTGGTGGGCACACACACACACACACACACACACACACACACACACACACACACACACACACACACACACACACACACACACACACGTATACATCATCATTTGTACTCAATTAAGTCCTTTTCTCTACTGAATGCTGTTAAACCAAAACTTTTTTTCTCGTAACATATATCTGTATTTTGTTTCAACATACAGTATATTTGCAATGGTTACAGTAAGAGTAGAAAAAAATATTCCTGTTCCTTAACAAAATGGTAGAAACACCACAGAATATGTATAATATATACAAAGATATATCCCATTACAAGCAAAAGGCCTGAATTCAAAGTGTTGCTTAAGTAAAAGTAAAATGTTATTAGGAAAAGTCCCTTTAAGTACCCATAATGCAGAGAGGGTCCGGAGTTTAATTGTTGTATTAGTTAAATGATCTGTTTGTATGTGTAACCAATGTTTGCCCAATTCTGAATACTTCCAAATACCTCAAATACCTGAGAGTGAATAGTTTATAGCATAGCAGAATAAACAAGTACACAATTTACCTTTTTGATTGTATGAAGTGGCAGAAAATGAAAGTGATTTATTGAAGTACTAGACTAAATTGTACTAAATTATGGTTCATGATTAAACAAAGTTACTTTCCACCACATAATTTGCAGCTCCAGAGAACCTTGTTTGGAACCATTGGCTTGGAACCGTTTTAGATTCAGCTTCTATGCTGATAAAGAGCCTTGGTGTGAAGCTCACTGTAACTACAGGATCTTATGATTGTTAGCTTAGTGTGTCAGGGCTGTGAGAGGGAAGCCACTAAAATAACTGCAACAGACAGTTGCCACTTTTGGGTCTCGCCATCACTCAGTGAGACAGAGGGCAGGGCCAGACTTGGCTCTTGATTTTGAGCTCTTCCTGTCAGAAGGAGCAGATATCTGAACGATGTCTGCCCTAAGAGAGGAGCCTCCCTCTGAGTCACTCTGCTCTACATGGGAAACACATTAAGAGGCTGGAGGGCTGATGCAAAGCTGAAGTAAGAGCTTTTGTATCCAAAAGTGGGAAAGGAAGGCAGATGAATAGCCATGTATCGGAGTTGATGTAAACTGGACTTTAAAACAATGTTGAGGCTTTCCTTCCTCTTTTCATCTTTAGACATTTGTTGATTCCTTGTGGATGTTTGTTCAGCATGTTCCCTAAATATACACACTTGTGTCTCAACGGCATAAACTGTATATAAAAGTGGACATAATCACTGAGACATCACCAGTTTGGTGTTCTATCTTCTTAAAGGTTGGGGCGAAGTATAACCAAATACTAATCAAGATTATTTTAAGCAACCAAAATGTTATTAAAAACTTCCATTAATGGACAACACGGAAGGGTTGCATTTCTTAGACGACAATGTGGACAACACCCAACCAGAATAACGCTGTAGTCTTAAACTATAAATATTAAGGTAGCCACACCCTAAAGTTTTCCCTGATTTATTGTCTATTTTTCTCTGAAGTGGGGCAACATTTACTAAATAAACATTATGCTGTGTTGAAGAAGTCCTGAAGCAAGTGATTGAAACTCATCACCACTGACAGATCACCTTTAACACTCAACCATCTAGGTTTAAAGGAGACCATGTACTTTGATATATATATATAAAATATCTCTATCATTTACTAAACTTTTCCAGTTTTGAATAAAATGTATTTCTTTGAAAATATTTTGTTGCAACCTAAGAGTTCCATTAACTGTTGTTTAAAAGGCCATGGCAATGAATACCATAATAGAAAAGTAATATGGAAAACATTTCCTGCTGGCAGCTGCTAGGCATTAAGTCATTCTTATTTCAACAGGAATGATGTTTATACTCTCCAGTTTTCAGGAGTGTGTGTGTGTGTGTGTGTGTGTGTGTGTGTGTGTGTGTGTGTGTGTGTGTGTGTGTGTGTGTGGTGTGTGTGTGTGTGTGTGTGTGTGTGTGTGTGTGTGTGTGTGTGTGTGTGTGTGTGTGTGTGTGTGTGTGTGTGTGTGTGTGTGTGTGTGTGTGTGTGTGTGTAGTTGACTCAGATATATCCTTAAGTTTCCTCACAAAACAGCTGTCTCTCCTTCACAGACCAGTATGATGGAGAGATAGCAGTAGGAAGAAGAGAAGATGTCTTTTTTTGGCATGGACTGTGTCAAGAAAAAAGAGCAAGGTAAGCCTTAACTGCATGGATTTTAATTATCATTATGGTTACAATTATATCCTTGACTTTTGAAACAGCAATCCCTTCAGGACAGTAGTTGTGTACTTGTTAATGTTACAACAAGAACTTTATCAGCAAATGTAGATGCTCAGTCACTACAGTGAGGCTATTATGTTAAGATAATTATTAAGGATTCAAATAAAGTGCTTAGAAAAAAAGGACACCATTTTGATGACAACTCAGCAAATCCTTCTGCTGAGGAAGTTCATGTGATGGGACAAGCTTAGGGTAATGGTTCCTAACCTTTTTTTGTCCTAAAGGAACTCCTCTTCTAAAATTAAGTAAACTGAAGACAGCTAAGTGACATAACAATAACAGTAAAGACCAACTAAGTACACAATTAATCAATTTTGTATATTGTTCATTGGACGAACTTTCTAGCAAAGTATTCTCCTACAATGTTACATCAGAGGTGTTCTGATGCCTAGCCATTGGTCTATAAGCTCTTTCTTTTTTTTAAACTGTATATTAGAGGTGGTTGGCTGTTTGAATGTAACAGATTGTGTTCAGTGTACACCTTGTCGTAAAGTGCATACTTTATACTGTATAGAGTAAAATATATTATTTGAGATCAGTGTGTAACATAGCAAACTTTGTGGTCTCTTCATGGCGAGACTAAGCTGCCCTACCACTGCTGGGGTTTACAGTTTGGGTCACATTATAAACCTATGAAATGAAAATTAATGTCAATTAATAACGATTTCCCTGTTTTTCAAATCAGAGCTGGAGAGGAAGCTCCGCGCCAACGACCGCGAGTACAACCTCCCCTTTAAGTATGCAGTAAGTGTCACAAACGAGCTGAGGACCAAAATGCAGAACACGGGAAACCAGAGATAGTCGGTAACCAGCTTTATTAGAGTCTATAGGCTGGTAGGAGACAACACGGCAGATAGTAGGCAAAGGGCTGGTCGGGGACAGGCGAGGGTTCCAGGAGACAGCAGGACGGGAGTCGTAGGCACAGAACGGGTCAGGGAGCAGGCGAGGCAGGCTGGTCAGGGACAGGCAGGGTCGAAACCGGGAGAGCAATCTGAGGAGTAGTGCGGGAAAGACAAGCATGCTGCAAAGTACGATCTGGCACTGAGGTGAAGGTGAAGTGGGCCTAAATACTAATGGAGCTGATGGGTGTAACAGAGTGAGAGAGAGAGAGACAGGGTGTGACTACCAGGTGACTATGGAATGATAATGCAGAAAATAGGTGAGTGAGAAAGCAGACTGTGACAGTAAGTATTACAATGTTGATACGTGTGTGTTGTTGCTGCGTCTTTCACTCACATTATTCATCAGTGTGAGTCTCTATTGTCTTCTACAAAGGCTTTTTTATAGAGAAGGGGGATGTACAGCAGATGCAGCCCTCTTACATTATGAAAATACTGTTTACCATTTATCAGTAGGTACAAATATTTAGCAGAGGTTTGGGGTGTGTCTTCCTGCTCAAGTGTCTGGATGTTATCAGGAGCCTGGATGTCAGCCAGAGTCTAAGTCCCCTCAGTCTGCTCTCAGTCTTGATGCAGTCAAGGTCAAAGTAGTTTTAAAAAAGAAAAGAAAAAGGTGGATAACTTATTTTAGCATTGTTAACGTGCATTGTGGTGTTTTCTGATTTAAAATAAAAGTAAAAAAGTGAGTTATGTAGAAGAGTGAGATGAGAAGTAAAGGCTAAAATAAATATAACTTAGAACTATGGTCCAAATAAATAGTTCCCTATCATACATATATACAGTGTAGATACTGTATATGCCGCACAATACAATGCATTTAAAAACTCTATCAAACAGAGCAGCGCTGAAATTGTAAAACAGTATTTAGCAACCTAACCTCACCAGAATGCGTGACTCCACCACGTCTCCTTAACACCGCATTGCGTGGTGGAGTCACGGACTTTGCTACATTTACTTGTCGGCACCACGCAAACAACCCCAACGTAAAGTGAATGAGGCTCCTTTGTCGTGGTGCACACACGCATTTCTACAACGTCCTGCAGTGAGCTTTTATTCTATAAAACGTTTTTTAAATCTACTTTATTATAAAGTACATCACATAGATGCATACTTTTAGTATTCATATACAGGGATACATGTAAATCTATGAAAAAAAAAGAATATGAAACTGACAAACCTAAAAAAAGGAACATTGAAAGTTGAAACGGTCAATGGAAAAAGTAAATTAGAATTGCATACTATTATGAAGTAATACAATTAAATAAATATTCAATTTTACTTTACATTTTTTCTGTTCAATCTTTCACTGGATAAACCTTGTGGAAATACCAAACACTCTTCCGGCGTGTGTATTTAAGCAGGAACAAAATCTCTAGCCTGTGGGCGTTGTTATTATTAGTAAAGACGCATGGTGATATACTGACATGGGAGTCATGGTCCGGACGGTTAGGAGCAGCCTCCTGATAAGATCCACCTGGCACAAGGCAAAAGCCTCCCACTGAAAAGTTCTCTTATGAAGTTTAACTCAAGTATTTTAAACAAACCAGCAATTAGAAATATCCAGTTACGTTTTATTTCAGGTAAACAGAGCTTTAACCCAGAAATGTCTAACATGGGGAGCGTGGGTAATACTAAATGGTTTCTTGTTGGATATTTTCTGAAGATCCCTCACATGCTTGGTGCTTTTGTTAAAAGAACCTCTGAAGAAATCTTAGCAAAGGCTCATACATACAGAGAGAGGTTTGTTTTTAATTGTATTTTCCCCCTAGAAGAATGTCTAGGAAATACTCATCCAAGAAATGTATGTTAAACTTTTACTCCTACACTTTTTTGTCTGTTATTTGCCTCATTATTTCCGTTAATCTGTTTTTTTTAAATGTCATGTTTAAAAGCAGTATGTGTGTAGTCATATGTGAAGAAAGTATATTTGACATCAAGGAAAGACTACTGTGACCTACAGAAAGGTTGGGCTTCTATTTCTTCTATGTTGTTGATTTGGAGGTAGTGCATTCAAAATGGTTTTCCGGTCACATGTCTGTCTGCTAACCTCCTGACATAATATTTTGGTCTTTGAATGTCCAGACCACAATCATAGGCAAATATTTGTTCAAGCCATACATGTAATTATCCACCAGGCTTCTATCATCCCGGATGCAAAGAGCGAGATTTCCATAATACGGTTTTATAGATACATATAAACCATGTCCACAGAATGAAACAAGCCTCACACATTTAGAGGACCGATAAGTGTCTTTTTTTATTTGTGTGTGTCACCAGCTACTCTGTTATTGTGTTTTGTTTGTTTGAGGTGCTATCAGATAATGTATTTCAAGTTGAAAGCTTAAATAAGATAAGATGTCCCTTTTGCCCTAGCCCTTTCTTGGTCCCCCGGCTTCCTTTATTTTTTGTTTGCCCTTTGATTGTCTGTTTGTTTTGTTTGTCCACCATGTACCTTGGTTCCCTTGAAAGGCGCTATATAAATATAATTTATTATTATTATTTTTACTTTAATAATCCTAATTTAGGAAATGTTCTTGCAACAAGGCATTGCACATACTAACAAATTAAAAGAGTAGAAATAAACAATTCTAAAATAGAAACATCTCAAAATAGAAATAGAAATATACCAGCATAAGATAAGAAAAATATACAGATGACCGTGAAGTGAACAAATCTAACAACACTATTCAAGGGAAATTATATTTACCTTTTTGTGAGGGGATAAAACATCTTTTGAAACAACATTTTTATTAAAAAGATAGTTTTTTCAGGAATTCAGCAGACGCTCTCTAAAATGACTAACTAATTCACAAAATGTGTCATTTCATTTAATCGTTTATTTGAATAGGGACAATGCACATTAATGAACACTAAATATGCCGGATTTTAGCTTTGAGCTCATTTCCATCCGTAGTCCCTCAAATACAACATAAGAACATGACATTTATAAACATAGCAAAAATAAATACATGATATGCAAAAAGAGCAAGAGCAGCATACACAAGTATTTATGACATGGCAGTACAATATAACAGCAACGACATATAAAGTGCAAGAGAAGATGCAAGAGCTACATCAAGTGCAAGAGGAGATACCCCTGTGTTAAAGTGCAATTAGTGGTGATTGCACGTCTGTTTGTTTCTCAACCATTCTTTGAGTTGACCTTTAAAGCTATTGAGAGTGGGACAATCCCGTGTCTCAGTTGGGAGGCTATTCCACAATGAGCTGCCTTTAATAGAGAGGACATTTTGTCCAAAAGTGGTCCGTCTACGATGGACTTCACAGTCTCCTCTGGTTTCTGACCTAGTGCCTCGTCCAGTGTGTTTTTTGTGGATGAATTCCCCTAAGGGGGGGGGGGGGCCAGTCCATGTAAACATTTATAAAAAAAACACATACTTTTAAAAGACTTCAAATTGTCAAAACTCAAGAAATTGTGTTTTTCAAGCATGGTACAGTGGTGGTATGAATAAGGCTTTCTGTCAAACACCTTGATAGCTCTCTTGTACAGCTGTTCTATGGGTTTCAGGTTTGTGGCACAAGTAAACGACCAGTTTGTCAAACAGTATTCAATGTGGGATAGAATCATGCAGTGGAGGTCTGACTTTGCAGCATTTACAGTTAAGAAGGGTCTGATTTGTTTAACATTTTGCAAGTTGAATTTAATGGTATTGGATACTTTCTTGATATGTTTCTTAAAATTCAAGTTCGAGTCCATTATGACTCCAAGATACTTGAAGTGGAGGACTAGTTCTATTTCTGCTCCGTTTAAAAACACGTTGGATCCTTCGATTTTGTACTGGTCGTTTACTGAACATCATGCATACTGCTTTTTTTACGTTTAACTGTAAGCAAATGTTGTTCAGCCAGTGTTGAATCTTGTCCAAAGCTTTTGAGAGACAAGATGAGAATATTTCTGTATTTTTCCTGTGTTTAAAGATGACCGCATCATCGACATACATTTGTACATTCAAATCAGGACATACATTAGGCAAGTCATTAATGTACAGAGAAAACAGTAATGGTCCAAGAATGGAACCTTGTGGAACCCCAACAGGGTTCACAAGGTAGGGGGATTTGGTACCATTGACCAAAACACACTGTTTTCTGTTCGATAAGTAGGACTTTAGCCAATGTATAGAAACTGCAGAAACATTTAAATAAGTCAGCTTTGTAAGGAGAACTTTGTGGTCAACAGTGTCAACAGCCTTCCTGAGATCAAGGAAGACAGCACCTACCTATGGGCTCGTGTCCAACATACATTTAACCTTTTCCACAAAGACACAGTTAGCTGTCTCAGTGGAGTGGTGGCAACGAAAACCAAACTGCATTGGGTGGAGTGGAGCGAAACCTTTGTCTAAATGTTTGGTGATTAGTTTTGACACCCATTTCTCAGCTATCTTAGAGACACAAGGGAGGATGCTGATGGGTCTATAATTGGACATCATTGCCTTATCCCCAGATTTAAAGATCGGTGTCACCGTGGCCACCTTCCAGGATGATGGGACTTCCCTCGTGCTGATAGATTGATTCACTAGCATAGTAATTGGTTTTATTAGACCGTCAATATGTGTTTTTATAAAGTTGGTGTCTAAATCATCTGCATCCCTAGCCTTAGAACCTCTTAATCCTGAGATTATATTTTTTACCTCAACCTCCTGATTTCCTCCAGGTCAAAAACGGGGTGTGTATCCACAATCGGGCTAGGTGAGATCTCAGATGGCGGGAAGAGCTTTGTAATATCCAAAGCACTAATTAAGAAATACTCATTGAGAGAGCTGGCCAACACTGCAGGATCTTTTATCAGGGCATCATTGATTTTTAATTCTAAAACATTATTTTCCTGTTTGGTATGTTTACCTAATAGTTTATTTAAGATTTGCCAAAGTTTTTACCGTTACCTTTCACACTTTCAATTATATTGATGAAGAAGTTCGCTTTGGCCTGTCTTATTGTTTGTGTTACCTTTTTATGAGCATGAGTGAATTTCTGTATATCAGTGGATAGTCCGGATTTCAAGCTCTGCTTCAATAGTTGGGATGCGGTCCAATAGTCCAAAAATCAGCTCCTAACGTCCAACCCTATCGTCTATCCCTTGACCTCTGTGTGAAACGTCACGGGGTTAAGGGATAGATTTATTTCTTTGGAAATGTTATTTTAAATACAATTAAATCAAGTTATTTTGGTAAAACTAATTAAAAATATAACTAAGAACATATTTAAAAAAATATATATTTTTTTTTTAATGTTTTTAAATATTATTTTGTAAAACATCTTAGGCCCTCAGAGAGGGCCTAGAGGGCCCTGACGGCTCGCCACTGCTAAGCTAAATGGACTATTGGACCTCAACCTTGGTCTCTAGATTTCATTAAATGCCTGCATTGTAGATTGTAGATGTTCCTTCCTTCTTCTTGAGAAGGAAGACATTGTATCATTAATTTTAGACATAAATGGATTACTGTTTTCACCAATATCTTCAGAGGACACAGTGTCCCCCCAATCAATCATTTTCACTGCATCCATAAAACATTGTTGCAGGTTTTTGGGGATAAAGCGAGAACCGAAGGCAGGGGTTTTAGCTGTGGCCATCAGCTGTGGCCATCAACCTATTTTTTGTGAGTTTCCTGGTAAAAAGAATAAGATTACGGTCAGAAAGACCAGTCAGGAAGTTGTTGGTTTTAACTTTTCTGTCAGCTTTGTTAGTAAATAATACATCTATCATTGAACAATTATGTCCGATCTACCTCGTTCCTTCATCTATAGGCATTATTATATATGACATATAACATATGTTATTACATATGTTATTTTTATAACATAAAAAGGGCCTAAATATTTTGATTGCAAAGAACTAAATCTTATCTATCCTCCTTTTTTGTACACCTCTTCTAGACAAATGCCATCAAGACCTCCAAATACAACCCCTTCACCTTCCTACCTCTTAACCTGTTTGAGCAGTTCCAGAGGATCGCTAATGCCTACTTTCTGTTTCTTCTGGTGCTCCAGGTGAGTGAAACAGACACACAAACATATATGTGCAGGAAACATAAATGCAACGCTTCCATCCAACTAGCTATTAAAACGTATTAAATCTCTCTAAATAAAATGAAAATTAGACTTGTTCCTCTCAGGTTAGTTGAAAACCATCTAAATGTTTGACATATTTGCAAGATAGAGAAATAATATTATGCTGGAAACGGATTTTAACTAATCAAACTGACTGACTGCTTTGCAAATAGGCATTCTTGACACAACACAATCCACAGTGAGCAACTATTATTTCTCACAGTTTAGATGTGTGTTAACCAAACAGGATGTAGAGATTAATCAAGTGCAATGAGATTAAGGAAGTGTAATATCCAGTACAGGAAATTGCCTCATCGTTTGCAAAATAGTCATATTGCTCGGGCTGCTCTGCAGACAGACAAGGAGGAACTGAAGCCCAATGGCAGATTCAAATGAAAAGGTTTTGTATATTTGTGTCAAAGGGCCTAAATATTTTTTATGGTGCCTTTTTATGCATCAGAATCTATCAGGGTTTGATCATTTTTGAAAATGGCTAACAAGGTACTATTTATTCTTAACTGTAAATATATTACAACTAAAGGAAACCACTTCAAAATGATCTTGTATCCACCCCAAACAACACTTATCCTCTCACCTGTCACATGTGTTCATTTTATACAGAATGTCTTTAAGAATAGGTGAAGATGTTTTTGAGTGACAAACAAAGACATGCAAACCAGAATGGAACCTACTTGGAAGACCTGATGAACACCTTGTATGCAAAATTGTCACTCTTATATATTGATTTGCACCTTAAATATAAATAGTAAACTTGTCATTTTACTGTTGAGATTTTGGGCCCTAGGAACTTTTGCAACTTAATGATCATTTTCTTTTTATATTTAGATTCATGGACACTACGTTTTTGCACACTTTTCACTTTGTATCGCAACTGCTGCATACCATGATTTGCAGTATAACATTGTCTCATAGACCAAATAAAATGCATTTAAACATGGTTAAAGAAGATATATTGATAAAAGTTTTGGGGCAAATCATGCAATTTTTCTTTTAGCCATTCAAATGTTTTTGCAGTGCAACATTGTTAATCGATGTTCTGTCATGACTCATCTTCCTCAAATCTAATTTAAATTGTGGTCCTTTTGGCAATGACGCAGTTTGGGAAACATTTTCACAGAGTTTGTATGTCCTTCATGGTGTTTAAGTTTGAATTAACATAATGCACACACTGTTCCCTCCCTAACACCCACAAACAGCAGTCTTTGTGTCACCTCACTCTACCATAATCTTTCCCCAATCACTTTAAAACCAATGTAGTCTTTCACACTTGTTATATGTGCGATGACATTACAGTTATTGTTGTCATGCAATTGCCTGTCTTTATTGTCTCTACATTTTTCTGCGACGCACACTCATTTTAGGTTTCCCTGTCATTTGTTTAATTTAATATACGCACAAATAAGTGTACCCTGAAGTGAACTGAAAACAGTTTTCTGTGTGTTCTTCAGGTGATTCCTCAGATCTCGTCTCTGTCCTGGTTCACCACAGTCGTGCCTCTGGTCCTCGTGCTGACAGTCACCGCTGCCAAGGATGCCACTGACGATATTGTAAGCAAACATGTCTAATGCACCTTTCACAAATTCTACTAGGTAAAGGGACAGTAAACAAACAAACAAACTCCGGAATCACAAAGAGAAACCCATACCTCTTCTGTACCCAAATAGTTCAAAAATGTATTTAGGGTTGTAATAGAAAAGGTTTGGGATTTTTGTATCTGCATCTGAGGTCTGAGGAAAGTTGTTTTTTTTCTGTGATCGATTGACTGATTGATCGATCACCTTTTAAGAGTACCATGTCTCTTTAAGAGCACCATGTCTCAAAGTCAGTGAAAAAGAGCACCTTCTCAGTTTGTTTCTGGCCTTAAAAAAGTTTTCGGGTCAATTGAACAAAGATTGACCTCCTTTTAATGGCAGAAGTGAAGGTAGAGTCAAGTTGTCAAGCTTGGCTCTACTAGTTAACTCTGGTTTATTTCAACAATGAAGATCATCTATTAGCTTGACTATAAAAAAATACCTAAACCAGGAAGGGAAACGATCCTAAAACGAATCATTTAACCAGCCACAAACTGGCTGTTCACACCTAACAACAACATAAAATAACATATCAAATATAAAGACAGTATTGTGTCTTTTCTGCAGCCTTAGCATTATCACAACTACAATTTAAGCATATAAACACTAATCCAATAACCTAAAAAAAAGCGCTGGAAATGCTCAAAAAGCAAAACAACAAGGAAGACAGTTCAGGCAATCATCCCCTCTCATTAACTTCAAACATCAACACATCTGGTGTCCAGTTTTGCTACACATCCTGTGCCTCATCTGAAAAATGAATAGGGAAAGCAAGTTCACAATCTGTTCAGGGAATTCCATTAAATCTTAAGTGAACTTCCTTGATGATAAGTGGCTTTTATATACTGTACAGGTATATCTTCTTGCTGCTTGGCATATATTGATGCAGCTCTCTTACAAACAGACTGAGTACTACTGTATGTTTTTTCATGTAGCTGATAATCACTATTTACTCTCTGACTGTAGGGGGGAAAAAACGTTCCACTAACATCAGCAGTCTTATGTACAAAACACTTCACACTCCTCTTAACTGATGTGAGCGCAAAACAAGTGTTTATCAGTAAAAAGTTTCCCTCCCCATATCAAAGCTCTACTGCAAGTTCATCAGGAAGTCAGTTGGTTTTATGTTTTTTCGGTTAATGATTGAAAACCTGTTTTCTTTTCTCTAATCGCTTAACGGGAACCGAAATAGAATGAAAAGTACCTCGAAAAAACAATGACAGGAAAATTACTTTTTGTTTCAAGGACATCCAAGCACAAAAGTGTTTGTACAGTGTGTGTGTGTGTGTGTGTGTGTGTGTGTGTGTGTGTGTGTGTGTGTGTGTGTGTGTGTGTGTGTGTGTGTGTGTGTGTGTGTGTGTGTGTGTGTGTGTGTGTGTGTGTGTGTGTGTGTGTGTGTGTGTGTGTGTGTGTGTGTGTGTGTGTGTGTGTGTGTGTGTGTGTGTGTGTGTGTGTGTGTGTGGTGTGTGTGTGTGTGTGTGTGTGTGTGTGTGTGTGTGTGTGTGTGTGTGTGTGTGTGTGTTGTGTGTGTGTGTGTGTGTGTGTGTGTGTGTGTGTGTGTGTGTGTGTGTGTGTGTGTGTGTGTGTGTGTGGTGTGTGTGTGTGGTGTGTGTGTGTGTGTGTGTGTGTGTGTGTGTGTGTGTGTGTGTGTGTGTGTGTGTGTGTGTGTGTGTGTGTGTGTGTGTGTGTGTGTGTGTGTGTGTGTGTGTGTGTGGGTGGGTGTGGGGGGCACCCAATCACTTAATGTCAAACCCCAAGAAGAAATAATGGGTTCATCATG
Organism: Harpagifer antarcticus; assembly: GCA_902827135.1. Taxonomy (NCBI): domain Eukaryota; kingdom Metazoa; phylum Chordata; class Actinopteri; order Perciformes; family Harpagiferidae; genus Harpagifer; species Harpagifer antarcticus. Next base: position 1,752,062 of record CADEHL010001172.1, on the reverse strand, counting down.
GGTTAAACATTAGCTCCAGGAGAAGAAAAAGTACTTTTGTTTGGCAACGATGTCACTCCTGAACAGTTCTCATCGCCAAACCCTACTGTTCCTCTGGTGAAGTCAAACAGAAACAGCCAACTGACCATGTGTGGCAAGGTCGATTACCTTGCAAAACAAACGCTGAATAACTATCACCAGTGTCACCAGTGTTGGGAAAAGCCTACTGATTTCAGTCAAACTGCCAATTAAGTTTTGTAATGTAGGAGTTGGCTAGAGAAATAGTTTTTGTATTTCTTAAAAGATAATGACACATTTGTCGGGTAATATTATTTATACAATATGAAGTCAATTACATTTTGGATTTGTAAGAAGTTAACAGTACAATAATTAATGATCGTTAAATTCAGTAAATCCTAAATGTGGGTGCAAGGGGATACAAGGACTGTTCTTAATGATTTACAGTCAACAGGTCACATGTTGCAAGTTATATTTCTTGTGCGTACTGTAAGTGCGTGCATACGTATGTGTGAGTAAAAGGTTTTTATAGGATTTCATAAATAATATCAAGTTAAAAACAGAAACTCCTTGAACTGCAAAAACTCCATATCGGTTTCACTAAGGAAGGACAATTTATTAATTTATTTTATACAGTAGGGAACATTTGTCATTCCTTGATTTTCACTCTGAATAGTTTTTTACCCGTGCAATTTTAATAATTCAGGATAGTAAATGAAGCAGTTAACTTCTCCATTTCAAGAAAAAGTACAGACACATTTGAAAGCTTTGCTAGCGATTACTAAAGAGAAACTTCCTGACTGCGCTGACTGTCTCAGTACCTACCTTTGTGAGTCACTCACATACATAAATAGTGATTGGACGCTAAAGACTGAGACATAGGAAGTGTCATCATGACTTATCAATGAAGGGGAGTCAAAGTTTCTAATAAGGTCAAAAGGTGTAATTTAGTGGAATATCTCTCATGGGAGGTTCCCATTTTGAGAATGTTACTCTATCACTTTATCTTCTCCCACATTTTTGCAAGTTAGTATCTATATTATAAATGATTACACAATGCTAGCCATGGATTGGCCATAACAAACACCATGTTCGAACATAAGGATGCTCATAAGTGTACGTGGTACCAGAGCACCCTAGGTAGAAGGTCCATGATCGATTTCGCTATCGTATCATCGGACCTGAGGCCGTATGTTTTGGACACTCGGGTAAAGAGAGGGGCGGAGTTGTCAACTGATCACCATCTGGTGGTGAGTTGGGTCGAGTGGCGGGGGAAGCCTCTGGATAGACCTGGTAAGCCCAAACGTGTAGTTCAGGTGAACTGGGAACGTCTGGAGGAGGCCCAAGTTCAGGAGGCCTTCAACTCACACCTCCGGCGGAGCTTTTCAGGCATTCCTGTGGAGGTTGGGGACATTGAACCAGAGTGGTCGGTGTTCAAAGCCTCTATTGCCGAAGCCGCGGCGGGGAGCTGTGGTCTCAAGGTCCTAGGTGCACCAAGGGGCTGTAACCCTCAAACCTCCTGGTGGACACCGGTGGTCAGGGAAGCCGTCCGACTGAAGAAGGAGGCCTTCAGGGATTTGTTATCCCGGGGGACTCCCGAGGCAGTTGCAAGGTACCGACAGGCCCGAAGGGCAGCAGCCTCATCCGTGGCCGAGGCAAAGCAGGGGTATGGGAGAGGTTCGGAGAAGACATGGAGAAGGACTTTCGGGCGGCACCAAAGTTGTTCTGGAAAACTGTCCGACACCTCAGGAGGGGGAAGCAGGGAACCATCCAAGCTGTGTACAGTAAGGATGCGACGTTGTTGACCTCAACTGATGGAGTGTTAGGGCGTTGGAAGGAACACTTTGAGGAACTCCTGAACCCGACAACTCCGCCCTCTATGTTAGAGGCAGAGCTGGAGTATGACGGGGGATCAACACCAATCTCCCGGGGGGAGGTCACTGAGGTTGTTAAACAACTCCACAGTGGCAAAGCCCCGGGGGTGGATGAGATCCGCCCAGAAATGCTGAAGGCTCTGGGTGTTGAGGGACTGTCTTGGTTGACACGTCTCATCAACATTGCGTGGAAGTCGGAAACAGTACCGAAGGAGTGGCAGACCAGGGTGGTGGTTCCCCTTTTTAAAAAGGGGGATCAGAGGGTGTGTGCCAATTACAGAGGCATCACACTACTCAGCCTCCCCGGGAAAGTTTACTCTAAGGTACTCGAAAGGAGGGTCAGGCCGATTGTCGAACCTCAGATTGAGGAGGAACAATGCGGATTCCGTCCTGGTCGTGGAACGACGGATCAGCTTTTTACTCTCGCAAGGATCCTGGAGGGGGCCTGGGAGTACGCTTATCCGGTCTACATGTGTTTTGTGGACTTGGAGAAGGCGTATGACCGGGTTCCCAGGGAGTTACTGTGAGAGGTGCTGCGGGAGTATGGGGTGAGGGGGTCTCTACTCGGGGCCATCCAATCTCTGTACTCCCAAAGCGAGAGCTGTGTCCGGGTCCTCGGCAGTAAGTCGGACCCATTTCCGGTGAGGATTGGCCTCCGCCAGGGCTGCGCTTTGTCACCAATCCTGTTTGTAATATACATGGATCGGATTTCGAGGCGTAGTCATGGGGGAGGGGGTCTGCAGTTCGGTGGACTAAGGATTGCGCCACTGCTTTTTGCAGATGATGTGGTTCTGATGGCTTCATCAGTCTGCGACCTTCAGCACTCACTGGATCGGTTCGCAACCGAGTGTGAAGCGGCTGGGATGAGGATCAGCACCTCCAAATCTGAGGCCATGGTTCTCAGCAGGAAACCGATGGACTGTCCACTCCGAGTAGGGAATGAGTCCTTACCCCAAGTGAAGGAGTTCAAGTATCTCGGGGTCTTGTTCTCGAGGGAGGGAACAATGGAGCGTGAGATGGGCCGGAGAATCGGAGCAGCGGGAGCGGTACTGCAGTCGCTTTACCGCACCGTTGTGACGAAAAGGGAGCTGAGCCAGAAGGCAAAGCTCTCTGTCTACCGGGCCATTTTCGTTCCTACCCTCACCTATGGTCATGAAGGATGGGTCATGACCGAAAGAACGAGATCGTGGATACAAGCGGCCGAGATGGGTTTTCTCCGCAGGGTGGCTGGTGTCTCCCTTAGGGATAAGGTGAGAAGTTCGGTCATCCGGGAGGGACTCGGAGTTGAGCCGCTCCTCCTTCGCGTCGAAAGGACCCAGTTGAGGTGGTTCGGTCACCTAGTTAGGATGCCACCTGGGCGCCTCCCTAGGGAGGTGTTCCAGGCACGTCCAGCTGGGAAGAGACCAAGGGGTAGACCTAGGACCAGGTGGAGGGATTATATCTCTTCGCTGGCCTGGGAGCGCCTTGGGATCCCCCAGTCAGAGCTGGTTGATGTCGCCAGGGAAAAGGAAGTTTGGGGCTCTCTGCTGGAACTGCTACCCCCGCGACCCGACCACGGATAAGCGGAAGAAGATGGATGGATGGATGGACAATGCTAGCTGGTTCAATGGAATTTTCGTCAGATCTATTCTGCAATTGTTGGTAAAGACTTGAGTTTCTTGTGGTCCTTTTTGACTCTGTATTTATTTTTGTTTTTGTTTGTCTTTTTTCCAGAATCGCCACAGGAGCGATAATCAAGTCAACAACAGAAAAGTTAAAGTCCTTATTGACAGAAAGTAAGTTTGTTTAAGTACAATCAAGTTTCATGTGCATACTGTATGAATCATGCGCAGGAAACCTGTGGCAATATACGCAAAGTTTCAGGCAACCAAATCCTGTGTTTTTATTCATTTTAAAGCCACGATCAGTACCTTTTAACCTGTTGAGTACATGTAGGCGTTCCTCAGGGAATCTTGTTGGGTTCCCTTCACCTTTACATTTTAATAGCAACCCTCAGGTCAAACCATGACCAAAACAAGCACTCCCTCCACCACCCTGCGGCTTCTTCCTGTTGGCTAAAATATATAGAGTTTTAGTCACAAAGTTTGCGAAGAATACACAGATGGGTGGTAACACCAGATTAATTTACAGGAATTTTTTTTTAAGTCGGCTTGTCAATAAACAGAATAATTCAAAATCAATTAAAGAGGAATATGGGCTTGAAATATAATTTTTAGACATCAGGGTCCTAGTTTCAGAACACAGTTTATTTATTTATTTATTAAGGGTGCAAGTTCATCTCCCTTAATGGTCTAATGACTGATGCAAATCCAGAAATATCATAAAGAAAAGCTATACTAAACACCTCTTTCAATGTTATTATTTAAATATGTTATGTTTTGTTTTTGCCATGTCAATGATTATAGTCATGAATTACAAATTGATGAATTATCTTTAATTACATGCAGTCTGATTCTCAGTATCCTTTATTTACTTCTGTAACATAGGGACATCACTGTGTAACACTCGAGCTTCTATTGGCTAGCTCTACAACACATTGTTAGTGATAGGCGAAGGGGCCGGATGTCTCTAAGCGGTTGACCAATCACAACAGAGCCGGGCAGCTAACCAATAGCGCAGACTGGGCTCTGGTTTCAGACAGAGGGTGAAAAGATGTGCCCGAGCACAGGCAGTATATATTATCACAAAAAAGCAGAAATTTGAATGATTTCAACACATAAAAGCTAAATAGTTTGAGAAAAACTCTTCTGAAACCTAATGGAGGCACATTTTAAATACACTGAGTATTGTCAAGTTTATTAAAAGATAATTTGTATTTTGCTTTGTAAAAGGTTTTATGTAGTGACTCATTTATTTTTAAGGTGTATGAAAAAATTCATCATGTGTTACTTTTTGACATATTGAAAAAGATTGTGAAAATGTCCAATTTCGTTAGAAGCCTATCAAATTAGAGAGGGATTGAAGGAAACAATGAACACTGCTCAAAGTTGAATCGCTGGCACAAATGTATGCATGAAACGGAAAACCCATAAGCATCAAATACTTGTATTCCAGCCAACTTCTAAGAACTGTGGCTATTACTGGAAACTGGCAGGAACATGCAGTGAAGGAAAGGAAACTAATATTAGGATGACCTCTGTGTTCAATGCTTATTTATGGATGTTTTATTTTTCGACAGTCCTGAAGGAAAGGGAAAATAATGCATTTTCTCTGAACTGCAGAGTGTAGAGTCCAAACATCCACTTAGCAGCCTGTTTCCTGTTTTCAGACTGCGGAGCGAGAAATGGCTGGACGTCCAAGTGGGAGACATCATCAAGCTGGAAAACAACCAGTTTGTCACAGTCAGTACATTTTTGGAATATTTATAAGCTATTTCTCCTTCGAAACAGATTTTACCTACAATTATGTTCCTTATATTATGCATATGATAGTTTTGTTTATTATTATTATTATTATTATTATTTTTTAAATCTCTTATAAATCCTTCTGTATTTCAGGCCGACCTCATGTTACTCTCCAGCAGTGAACCACTCAACCTAGTGTACATCGAGACGGCAGAACTGGATGGGTAAATACATTTTTTGTGTTACGTCATGATGTGAGCTTGTTAAACATATAAAGAATACATGAGGGTAGGGGTGGGAATTTCCTTGTTCCTTGAATCAGTACATAATGGTGCTAATTTCAGGACCTTGTTCAGTCCGCTGCGTGCTAATAAAGGGGAACATTATGGCGTGAAAGCACTTTCTCTTCGTTCTTTAGTTGTGTCTATTGTTTCTCCCTCTTCCTTTGTCTTTTATTTATCACCATCCTCTCCTCTTCCGCAGAGAGACTAACCTGAAGGTGAGACAGGCCCTGACCGTGACAGGAGATCTGGGAGAGGATATTGAAAAACTAGCAGACTTTGATGGTAAGGACAACCAAGTGTGGATTTTTGAAATCACAAGCATTCAGAATATGCATACTTACTCACTCTCTCCATCCCAGTTGCTATCTTCTTTACAATACAAAAAACCTGGATAAGCTGTTTTTATGCCACATTGTTCATACTTGGCTCAGCATTTTGCACTTTGAAGCACAGCAGCAAAAAGAGCGAACACACAAAGACAAATCATACCTCAGTAAACAATCAAATCAAATCAAATCAAGTTTTATTTATATAGCACATTTAAAAACGATGTTTGGTCGAGCCAAAGTGCTGTACATGTAATAAAAACACTTTACTACAGTACAATAACAACAAAAGACAGTCATTGCAACAGCAAATATAAAAACAAAACACACGGAAAAGTCAGGAGTCGTGCTCCGCTCTAACTAGAAGGCCTGAGAGAAGAAGTGAGTCTTAAGTGTGGATTTAAAAACCGCTAGGGTCTGGGCCGACCTGACATGGAGGGGCAGAGTGTTCCAGAGCCTGGGGCCAGCTGCTGCGAAGGCTCGGTGCCCTCGGGTTTTGAGCCTGGTCTTGGGCACTACCAGCAGCAGGTGGTCAGCAGACCTTAAAGCTCTGGCTGGGGTGTAGCGCTGGAGGAGTTCAGCTATATAGGCCGGAGCCAGCCCATTTAGTGCTTTAAAAACAAATAAAAGGATTTTTAAAATCAATTCTGAACCGAACTGGAAGCCAGTGCAGTGACGCCAGAATTGGGGTGATGTGGTCATGCTTTTTGTGGCCAGTCAGCAAACGTGCAGCTGCGTTCTGGACTAGCTGCAGGCGTTTAATTGAGGCCTGGTCCATACCCATATACAGAGCGTTGCAATAGTCCAGTCTCGAGGTCACAAAGGCGTTAATAACCCTTTCCAGGTCTTTAAAAGATAAATACGACTTGGTTTTGGCCAATAGTCTTATTTTAAAAAAGCAGGATTTGACTACGCTGCTGACCTGCTTGTCAAATTTAAAAGTACTAGAGAAGGTCACCCCAAGGTTCGTGACCGAGGGGAGGATGTTTTGTTGGAGGGAGCCCAGAATATCAACCTGGGAGGCTGGAGGTTGGGGTCCAAAAAAGATGACCTCAGTCTTGCTTTCGTTGAGGTTTAGAATGTTTTTGCTCAGCCAGGATTTTATCTCAGTTAAGCAGTCCATCAACTGTTGTAATGAGTGTGTGACACTTGCTTCGAGAGGGAGATATATCTGTACATCGTCGGCGTAGCAGTGGAAGGGAATATTATGTTTAGAATATGTATATATGTAATATGAAAATGTTAGCATTTTAGACATTTGATGCTGTTCACTGTTACATTTGTATTGTATATTTATGTTAGCATTTTCTTCACCTATATGTCCGTATTACTTCCATGCGTATTGTTATATGTGTTTATTTATTGTTTTCTAATATTAACAGCATGTCTATTTCTGTGTGCATTGAGAGCAACACTAGACTAAGTCAAAATCATAACAATAAGTATTAGGCGACTAAACTGGGTTCAAAAGTCCCACCTCAACGTTTGAATCCCTATTATAATCGATAGTCACACATGAATGATATGGATACATTTTTTAATAGGGGAAGTACGCTGTGAGCCCCCCAACAACCGCCTGGACCGCTTCACGGGAACACTAACCTACGCAGGTCAGAAATACTCGCTGGACAACGAGAAGATCCTGCTGCGAGGCACCACTCTGAGGAACACCGGGTGGTGCTTTGGACTGGTGCTGTTTGGAGGTGGGGAAGGACTCACAGACATGTCTTCATAAATTAAGATTAACACAAACAGTACTTTATTTAAGAGGCCCTATTACTGTATGCTTCTGAGGGTTTTCTCTTTCCTGTAGTGTGTTATGTGCATGTAAATGGTCAGTTCTCTTTTATTAAATGTTCACTCTTTTGCATTTACAATACATCACATATGAGAAGAATTACAGCAGAAAAGAGCCAAAGACAGCTTAATGTTACCTACAGTAAGCATGCATAAAAAAATACTAAAGATCAAAAAAAGGATAAGGATTTAGCAGCCAGGTATATACTGCACAGTTTTTAACGGCATATATATATATATATATATATATATATATATATATATATATATATATATATATACATACATACATACAACAAGAGGTGTGTGTGTGTGTGTGTGTGTGTGTGTGTGTGTGTGTGTGTGTGTGTGTGTGTGTGTGTGTGTGTGTGTGTGTGTGTGTGTGTGTGTGTGTGTGTGTGTGTGTGTGTGTGTGTGTGTGTGTGTGTGTGTGTGTGTGTGTGTGTGTGTGTGTGTGTGTGTGTGTGTGTGTGTGTGTGTGTGTGTGTGTGTGTGTGTGTGTGTGTGTGTGTGTGTGTGTGTGTGTGTGTGTGTGTGTGTGTGTGTGTGTGTGTGTGTGTGTGTGTGTGTGGTGTGTGTGTGTGTGTGTGTGTGTGTGTGTGTGTGTGTGTGTGTGTGTGTGTGTGTGTGTGTGTGTGTGTGTGGTGTGTGTGTGTGTGTGTGGTCAACTAGGGGCTGTGCTGGTTGTATAGTCTGACCGCTGCAGGAAGGAAGGACCTGCGCTATCTCTCCGTGAGAAAGCGGAGGTGCAGCAGCCTGTCGCTGACGGAGCTGCACATTGAGGACAGGGTGTCCTGGAGGGGGTGGGACACATTGTCCAGCAGGGAGGACAGCTTAGCTGCCATTCTCCTGTCTCCCACCACCTCCACAGTATCCAGAGGAATCCCCAGGACAGAGCTGGCTTTCCTTACCAGTCTGTTCAGTCTCTTCCTATCATCAGCCGAGATGCTGCTGCCCCAGCGGGCCACACCATAGAAAATGGCTGATGCCACAACAGAGTCATAAAAGGTCTGAAGTAGTGCCCCCTGCACCCCGAAAGACCTCAGTCTCCTCAGCAGAAAGAGTCTACTCTGTTCCTTTTTGTACAGAGCAGCAGAATGATCAGTCCAGTCCAGTTTATTGTTCAGATGAACATCTAGGTATTTGTAGGATTTTCACAATCTCTATACAATACACACATACACAAACAGGAACTATAGACATCCATTAGTGGAGGAGTGTCAGGCAAGCTGGCAGCTTCCAGTCCACATTTGTACTTGGTCCGACCTGGACTTGAACCGGGGCCCCTACAGTTCTCAAGCCAAGTCCCTACAGACAAAGAAAGCAGAATTATAATTAAGAAGGGAATCTGAAAAACTAATCTTAAGTGCAATGTCTGATTCAAGTCTTATTTCACACTAAAAGAGGTTTAAAATTGAGGAAGTTATGAGATCATTTATTTGTTTCTGTTCCTCTTTTGCAGGTCCAGAGACAAAGCTGATGCAGAACTGTGGGAAAAGCACGTTCAAGAGGACCAGCATAGACCGACTGATGAATGTCCTAGTCCTTTGTGTGAGTCTTTTAATGATTTGCCCGTTTCCTCTGAACTTATGATAAACATCAGTTAAAGGGACAGTTCCCCCGACAAATCAAAGTATACACTTTCTGTCATGGGGTTTGCAAGGCAGTTGGGCCTAAACCCTGAACAAAGGAAGCAGGTATAAGTACAGAAAAGCGTGCTTCAATTAAGATTAACAATAGTTTATATAAAGGGTAAAATAGTTTTTTCAAGAATGATTTCACCAAACAGCTACTACTTTTAACAATAATAATAACTAGAGAATGCAATTCCTGAAGAAATTGCTAGTGGGAATACTTTATGCCGAAAAGCTGACGCTGAATTGCTATTCTGAAATGTAATGTGTAAGAAGAAAGTGAAGAATTTAAATTATACATGAACACTGGGGGCTTGAATGTGTGATAAGAGAAGAAAAGAAAGTAAAAAAGCTTGGAAAAGCAGCGGCATGTTTGAACTGCAAACTATTGAACTAACTTGATGACGAATGATCTGTCGCCATGGCAACGTTATTTGACGACACCCCATAATACGCTTAGATGTTTTGATGGCTGCATCGTTACCACACCTGTGAAGTTTTGGGCCGTTTGGAGCATTTTCACTGAAGTTATGAGAAAACCGTGTTTCATAGCGAGCAATGTGTTGCCATGTCAATGGCATTTGAAGAAATTTCAAAACTGTCCCGTAGATGTCTTCACGGCTGGACTGTTAGCACACGTGAAGTTTGAGCACTTTTTGACCATTTTCATAGGAGTTATAGCAATATCGTGTTTTACGACGAGGGATGCGTTGCCATGGCAACAGCTTTTGAGGAAAACTCACTAATGGCACATAGACATGTTGAGGGCTGGACCATTAACTATCACCTGAAGTCTGGTGGTGTTTTGACCATTTTCATATCAGTTACGACAACATCGTGTTTTTTGGCTAGGGATGCGTTTCCATGGAAACAGCCTATGGTGAGATCTCAGATTTGACGTAGAGCTGTTGAGGCATGGGCCGGTGATATACAAGCGAAGTTTGGGGACGATCGGACGGTGTCCATTGGAGTTACAGCGACATCGTGTTTCATGGCGAGGGATGCGTTTCCATGGAAACGGCATATGATGACACCCCATAATTGACGTAGAGCTGTGTTAACCATTATCTGAAGTCTGCTGCTCTGAGCATGTCAGTTGGAGTTATGACATCATCGTGTTCCATGACACAGGTGTTTATATTTGAGCTTACTACTGTCCAGAGATCAAAGGCTTCCATGATGATGTGGTGATGCGGCTGCTGTGGTGGGGAAAGATGAGGCTGAACTTACAATGGGGTTTAATGGAGACATGTTGAAAGTTTTTGTCACTTCATGCCTTCAAGAGGCATTTTAATTATTTATTTTTTATTTTTCAAGCTACAAGATGTTTTCCTACGTTTCTCATGAAAAATTATGTCTCAGGACTGTAGGGTTTGGGAATTATGGCAGGTTTAAAAGAAAATATGAAGGCAAAATCCAATCTGTCCTCCACTCTGTGACATCACGCACTCTAAAATCTGAAGAAGGCCTCTTTACCAAGGTCTGAACAATGTTTAATATCTCTAAAAGTACGAATCAGATTTAAAAGTTGTTTAAGATGAATAATGTCAGAAAGATGTGTAACATTTTAAAGTTGGAATGAGCTTTCTGAGTGAAAGTATGAAGAAGCAGTTAGCAGTTGAAGAAGGAGCAGTTAGCAGTTGAAGTTGCATGAAGATTGTTCAAGTCTGAAGAGTTTCTCCATTGACTTCCATGTTAAAAATGTAATGAATTATGGGATGGATCTCTGGAATTATGAAAGTTATTAATAAGAAAAGTAATAGCCATCGATTCCCGACCGAGCTGAACATTTTGATGTTTGAACGGAGTTTCTGCGATGTGGAATGTGGGAGAGGAAGTGGTGCAAAATAACCCGGTGGAATAATAAAGAATGTTGTGCGTAGCATAACAGATAGTTGGAATGCTGTATCAGCATTCCCACTAAATTACATTACATTGCATTTAGCTAACGCTTTTATCCAAAGCGACTTACAATAAGTACATTCGACCAGGAAGACACAACCTTGAAGAAAACAGAATCATATAAGTACATCAGGTATCATAGAGCCAAACATTTCAAGTGCTACTCAACTGGCTATAGATAAGCCAGTCCTTTATTAGTATATAAGTGCTTTGTTAGTAATTCTATCGCTCGAAGTGGAGTCGAAAGAGATGAGTTTTCAGTCTACGCCGGAAGATGTGCAGGCTTTCTGCTGTCCTGATGTCAATGGGGAGCTCATTCCACCATTTTGGAGCCAGGATAGCAAACCCACGTGTTTTTGCTGATGGGAACTTGGGTCCCCCTCGCAGCGAGGGTGCAGCGAGTCGTTTGGCTGATGCAGAGCGTAGTGCACTCACTGGGGTGTACAGTTTAACCATGTCCTGGATGTAGGAAGGGCCAGATCCATTCGCAGCATGGTATGCAAGTACCAGTGTCTTGAAGTGGATTCTAGCAGTTACCAGGGGCCAGTGAAGGGAGCGGAGAAGCGGAGTGGTGTGGGAACATTTTGGAAGGTTGAAGACCAGACGAGCCGCTGCATTCTGGATGAGCTGCAGAGGTCGGATGGCACATGCAGGTAGACCAGCCAGGAGGGAGTTGCAGTAGTCTAGGCGTGAGGTGACGAGAGCCTGGACCAGAACCTGCGTGGCTTTCTGGGTCAGCTGGGGACGAATCTTCCTGATGTTGTAAAGCGTGTATCTGCAGCAACGGGTTGTAGCAGCGATGTTTGCAGAGAAGGACAGGTTGTTATCTAGGATCACACCCAGATTCCTTGCAGTCTGAGTCGGGGAAACAACAGAGGTGCCGATGTTGATTGTCAGGTCAAGAGTGGGACAATCTTTTCCTGGAAGGAAAAGCAGTTCAGTCTTGTCAAGGTTGAGTTTGAAGTGATGAGCAGACATCCACTGAGAGATGTCAGCTAGACAAGCAGAGATGCGTGCGACGACCTGGTTCTCTGAGCGGGGAAAGGACAGAATTAATTGGGTGTCGTCAGCGTAGCAGTGGTATGGAAAACCATGCGGGCTAATGACTGATCCGAGCGAGTTTGTGTACAGGGAGAAGAGGAGGGGACCAACAACAGAGCCCTGAGGGACCCCTGTAGTTAATTGACAAGGGTCGGACTCGGACCCTCTCCAAGTTACCCTGTAGGTACTGTCTTTGAGGTATGAGGTGAGGAGGGAAAGTGCAGAGCCTGAAACTCCAAGTTCTTGGAGAGTGCGAAGGAGGATCTGATGGTTCACCGTGTCGAATGCAGCTGACAGGTCCAACAGGATGATGACAAAGGAGAGAGATGCTGCTTTGGCAGTGTGCAGTTCCTCAGTGACAGCAATGAGAGCAGTTTCTGTGGAGTGACCTGCCTTGAAACCAGACTGGTGCGGATCCAGAAGGTTGTTCTGATGGAGATAACAGGAGAGTTGTTTAAAGACAGCGCGTTCAAGTGTTTTACACAGGAACGGGAGGAGAGAGACAGGCCTGTAGTTTATAACATCAAACGGGTTGAGAGTGGGTTTCTTTAGGAGAGGGTTTACTCTTGCCTCCTTAAGACTATTTGGAAAGTGACCAGAAGTTAGAGAAGTGTTGATGAAATGGGTGAGAAACGGTAGAATATCAGGAGCGGTAGTCTGAATAGTCTAAATAATACATTTTATTTATAAACGCGCCTTTCTACGCTCAAGGTCGCCTTACATGGTACACAAAGTTAAGTCTAGTTTTAGATGTATTGCAAAACTCTTCAAGATCTTGTGAAGTTATGATATTGATTTAAGTGTGCAAAATAGTTTGGACTGCTAGAGTGTAACTTCCTACATAAAAAAATGTATCTGGCTTTTCTGTATCTGTGCATCAGCTGTAATATAAACTTGCAAAACCGTTATTTACATATCTCCAACATTGGTGATGCATCAGAAATCAACACTTACTGAACTTAAATGTTGTTTCTCAAAATGAGTTTGCGAGCAGGTTCCATTTTTGTGATGTATTTCCATGCAGATTTTCGGTTTCCTGGCTTTCATGTGCACCATCCTGGCGATAGGAAACTGCTTCTGGGAGCTGAACGAAGGCTCACAGTTCACAGTTTTCCTGCCCAGACAAGATGGCAACGATGCTGGCTTCTCCGCCTTCCTCACATTCTGGTCCTACGTCATCATCCTCAACACTGTGGTGCCCATATCTCTCTATGTTAGGTAAAGACGTGTGTGCAATGGCTATTTATTTAATGAGATTTTGAACTCAAATGCAGAGATAGCAAAAATACACACATCCTTTACTCAAGTATAAGTACAGAAACTCGTGTTTAAAAATACTCTGGTAAATAAGTAGAAGTACTGACTAAACTTCTTTACTCAAGTAAAAGTAAAGAAGTATGGGCTTCGAAATGTACTTAAGTAAAAAGTACCCATAACTACCATCTGTTTTAAAGAGTAACTGACCTCACTTTATATTAATAGAACAATAATGTTAGCTAATGAATGTTTCCATGCTGAACAACAGCAAAATGACAACGTTTTCATTGGTCCCTCTTCTTTAGAGAAGACCAGGAAATGAAGGATACACGGATCGTGTTAAAATCAATAGGCACGTAATGACTCTAAATAATAATGATAACGCCACCAAACACAGATTAAAACTAAAGTAACGCGCCTGTTTTGAAAATGTAAGAAGTATAAAATACAGGTATTTGTGTTAAAAATGTAAGAAGTAAAAGTAAAACGTCTTCAGAAACATAAGTAGTGGAGTAAAGTACTGATACCAGAAAAATGTACTTAAGTACAGTGATGAAGTATTTGTACTCCACTGCTTCCCACCTCTGCTCAAATGACATCAAACATCCAGTGAGAGTAGGGAAAAGTTAGCATAATGTTTAAAGACAACTTCTTCTTCTTCCTGCTACTTCTTCGGCAGTGTGGAGATCATCCGGCTGGGGAACAGCTTCTACATCGACTGGGACAGGAAGATGTACTACTCACGGAGCGACACCCCCGCCGAGGCTCGCACCACCACGCTGAACGAGGAGCTGGGCCAGATCAAGTATGTCTTTAGCGACAAAACAGGGACGCTCACGCAGAATATCATGACCTTCAACAAGTGCTCCATCAACGGCAAATCATACGGTGAGACTCGTAGACTTCTACCCGTAGTTCTGATGCCGTTTTCTATAATCAAGTTTGTTTTTCGTTTTGTGAATACATCAGCAGCTCTGGAGACTTTTTCTCCACAACAATGGCAAGAGGCATCTTAGGGTTTCTGACTCAGAAAAAAGTGCCTTTGTTTGTGATTTATGATCAATGTAATCTATAATAGCACACAATGATGCCGCACAGCATTTTATAATTGTGATAATTCGTATAGGAATACAGAATGATGTCATATTATAAAGAACATATCGGCTATTCATTTGAGTACACATTCAATTCCAATACAAAGTTGTTTTTAATATTTGTATTAAAAAGCATACATACAGCATTGATACGGATTCAGATACCATGCTTCATTTTAGATGTCCAACTGCAAAATAAATACAAATAGAAGGAGAGGCAAAACAGAACAGAAACATCATGACTCAAACTTACAAAATCAAACAAAAAATAAATAAGATAATAATTTTAAAAGAATGAATAAAAATACAAAAATAAATGATTAACACGGTAGGAAAAATCAAATAATAGTATAGTTAAATTAATTATAGTTCTTCTATATTCTTCATGCAACTGGTTCATTTATGTTTCTCAACTTAATACTTTTCTTTATCTTTTTCAGGTGATGTGTATGACTGCACAGGTCAAAGACTGGAAATAACTGAGGTGAGCTGGATGTTGATAATTAAAATTCAGCAAGTACCTTGCATACCTAGATTGCAATTAATTAAGTCATTTGTTTTTTATGTCATATTTTTCTATACAACTTCCCCGTTCCCCTGTTTACAACAGTGTTGCTTTATCATCTCGGAGTCATTGGATTTAACACTGTGGATGCTTAACCACAACACAATAGCTGTTGTCAATAAAATAACTGAAGACAGATTGATATCATAATGAGGATAAGGCTTGATTTTACCACATCAATTATATAAATGAACCTCTCTCTCTCTCTCAGCATACAGAGAGGGTGGACTTCTCCTTCAACACACTGGCGGACCCCCTCTTCAGGTTCCACGACCACTCCCTGGTGGAGGCGGTGAAGCTGGAGAACCCAGAGGTCCACACCTTCTTCAGACTGCTAGCCCTCTGCCACACCGTCATGGCAGAGGAGAAGAAAGAAGGTTAACACATCCTCTGTCTTTGATAGATAAAACCAAATATTGTAGCGACCACAAATGGCCAACTTCATCTAGACCTGAAGGCAAATCCACTTCCCTGACCTTTCTGCTCCTTCAGGTGAGCTGTCCTATCAGGCGCAGTCTCCAGATGAGGGAGCTTTGGTAACCGCCGCCAGAAACTTTGGATTTGTCTTCCGCTCACGCACGCCGGACAGCGTTTCCATCGTGGAAATGGGACAGCAGCGCAGCTATGAACTCCTGGCCATCCTCGATTTCAACAACGTCCGCAAGAGGATGTCCGTCATAGGTCAGTAATCCTCTAAAAACAGATTGGAAATAATTGAGAGTTAAGGTTCCTAATCAGTATTCCTCTGTTTTTGGTGGGGGGGGGGGGGGGGTTGGCCCACTAACAACCCACCTCAAAATTGTAGCCATGTGAGGTAAAAGAAAAATTATAATTATAAAACAACAAATGATAATCATGTAAAATGTAAATGGTCTGCAAAGACTAAGATCCCAAAGTTCCCCCCAACTGAAATGCCTCCATTGGACTCCTTTGTTTACTTCTGTAACATAGTGACATCACTGTGTAACACGCATGCTTCTATTGACTAGCGCTCCAACACATTGTATGATATAGGCTAAGGGGTGGGACATTTCTAAGTGTCCAATCACAACAGAGCCGGCCAGCTAACCAATCAGCAGACTGGGCTCTTGTTTCAGACAGAGGGTGAATAGAGGTGCTGCGGCACAGGCAGTATGAGAACAATAAAGAGCTTTTTGAACATTAAAGCATGTTAACAAGTAGAGGCACACAATACTAAGCTTTGAAGCTGAACATCAGCATAATAGGGCGCCTTTGAGAAGACACTTTGGTGACATATACAAAATGATGCAATGAAAAAAAAAGAAAAACTAGATATTAAAATAAAGCACTGCTTTCTTTTAATAATGTATTTCTTTGCTCTTTTTCCCTTTTCCTTATTCTTTATTTTCTATGTATTGTTTTTTTCTCATTAAGGCTACTCAAAACTGTGTCGATACATAACAAATACAAATAGATTGGGACTGTATTTTCGTATCATCATTTATTTCAATCTTGAAAAAATAACTATTATTAAGTTGTGTGTGTGTGTGTGTGTGTGTGTGTGTGTGTGTGTGTGTGTGTGTGTGTGTGTGTGTGTGTGTGTGTGTGTGTGTGTGTGTGTGTGTGTGTGTGTGTGTGTGTGTGTGTGTGTGTGTGTGTGTGTGTGTGTGTGTGTGTGTGTGTGTGTGTGTGGTGTGTGTGTGTGTGTGGTGTGTGTGTGTGTGTGTGTGTGTGTGTGTGTGTGTGTGTGTGTGTGTGTGTGTGTGTGTGGTGTGTGTGTGTGTGTGTGCAGTTCGGAGTCCAGAGGGGAAGCTCTCTCTCTACTGTAAAGGCGCAGACACGATCATCTACGAGAGGCTGCATCAGTCCTGCAGCAAGCTGATGGACGTCACTACAGAGCAGCTTAATGTCAGTAACATCTCACTGTGTGTGTACATGTTTGTCAACAACAAAGGACATTTCTTTTTGAAAAGCAAGGCAAGTTTATTTAAATAGCACGTTTCAACACAAGGCTATTTAAAGTGCTTTACAAAAAGGAAAGCCATTAAGAGCATTAAGAAATAGTGCAACAGAAACACATTTTAAAATGGCCTTTAAAAAAACTGTCATTGAAAAGCAAAGAGAATAAAATAAACATAAAACAAACTATATATATATAATAACACAGGTATAAAATGCATAAATACAAGTTACAGTGCAGTGTAAGATATGAAAAGTTAAATTCAAAGCAGCGGCAAAAAGAACGAAAGTTAATTCTCATTCTCCATCTTTTGCCGGATGTCTGTCCCTGCATGGCTGTGTGTTAGTCAAGTGTGTTTGTGTGTGTTTACAAAGTTCATCCTAATGAGCATGAAACTGCGTACATGTAGTTACATCAAGTCCACAGAGAGGACATTTCAAAACCTTTCAAAAAGCTTGGGAATGGAGGCACAGACATCAAACATAAAGTATTTACATGACATATTATCAACACATCCAGAATTAAGAGAGTTCATGTATTATACAGAAACATTACAAGCTCACACCACCCTAACCCTAACCAAACATCCCATAAACTAATCTCCCTAACTGCCTGATGGTCTAAAACATGTATTCAATCAGTCTAAACATCAGTTGAAATAAAAGAGATCAGAGCTATTTTAAAGGTCCAAATAAGAGTTAAAAGGTTTTGATCCGAGGTTAAAAAAATCAATCATCATTGGACTCAAAGACTCGAATATGGATTATGTATTTGAGGGCTCATAAGGTCAGAAGTGCATACATCATTTCAAAAGTAAAGAAAATCCATAAGTAAAAGGATCAAAAACAACAATGCATCGCTCCATCTCGCAGTACTTTCCCACATCCCTACCTGACCATGACACCTACTGGTTCCTACTAAAGACATGAATCTTTAAAAAGAGCTTGCAAATGCTTTGTAATCACCTGCTTGATGCTGTAGTCTACAGTTACTCAAACAGGAGGAAATGCATTTGTCAGGGGCTATTTTTACAAACAATGTTATACAACTTTTGTTTATTTATTAGGATTGTGTTGGATTGACTCAAGATAAACTACTGTAACATCTCCATGTTCATCTTTGTGGACAATTTATGTGATTTGGAGGAATAGCCCTTCTGCCGGGGTCTTTTTTCAGTTTCTATTAATTTCCTTATATCTCCCTTTAATTCATTTTTTCAGATCAAAAACGGATTATCTCCAAAAAGTTTTTCTCTCCTCTTGGAGTTTATTGCCTGAGTCAGAAAATACACACAGCTGGGTGTATTCTGTTCCTATCTCTCAATACATCCAGTCTGTGTGTGTTGGTTGTTCCAGGATATGTGTGGTGAATTTATGAGTGTGTACTTGCATATGTAATCCATTCAAGTATGTACATGCCGCTCTACAGGAGTTTGCAGGGGAGGGTCTGCGGACTCTGGTGCTGGCCTACAAGGATCTGGATGAGGGGTATTTTAATGAGTGGAAACAGCGCCACCATGAGGCCAGCACCCTGCTGGACGACCGGGAGAGCAAACTGGACGAGCTATACGAGGAGATAGAGAAGGACCTGCTGGTAGGAAATATGACTCTCTTTTCACTAAGGCTCCTAATGTAAATACTGGATTTTGTGTTTGAATTGCATGTTGATTGTGTATCTGAATGTGTGTGTGCAGCTGCTTGGAGCGTCAGCCATCGAGGACAAGTTGCAAGACGGAGTCCCTCAGACCATCGAGCAGCTGTCCAAAGCAGACATCAAAATCTGGGTTTTGACTGGTGACAAGCAAGGTGCATATAAAGAGAGAATTGTATTTACTATATATCGTATAACTGTTTTGGTTTGCAAGGCCGTTCATCCTTTTTTTACTTTTAATTTATTGAATTGGTTTGTCCCTATTTGTAATTAAAATATAAACTCACTTCTTTACAGGCAGTACAAGTTTAAAAAAAAGTATAATATGCCTTAAATCTGAGGGCATGTCCTTACATGTATAATAGAACGATTCAAATAAAACAATATTAAGAAGAAAAAAACGAAATATGTATATTTATATACACTTATTTTATGTATATGTATATATATATGTATGTATATTTATGCATAGATACATACATACATACAGTACATACACACGCACATACACACACACATACATACACACATACATAGACAAATTTAGTCTCAAATAAATCATGATTATACTAATGTATTAAATTACACTTCATTTAGCTGACGCTTTTATCCAAAGCGACTTACAATTACCAATTACAGGGACATTCTCCCTGGAGTAACTAAGGGCTAAGTGCCTTACTCAAGGGCACACTAGTGTATTACAACTACAATAGTTCTGCTTATAGCCCATAATTATATAGCAAAGTCGGTTGTGCCAAAACATTACTATCCAGCCACTTTATTTGCCACTTTGCAGAGAAACACAATGTACACAACTATGCTTATCCAGTAAGCCAATCGTTAATCTTGGAAGAATATTTACACCAAACATTGTGTGTAGAATTTCCTTTTTTTCTCTTTTGTGGCAAAAGTTTAGTTGTCTGTCTGCTCATATTTCTAACCACATTTGACCAAATAGATCAACCTTTGTATTTCGCTTTTTTTGAGTAACACAAATAATCCAGATACTCTAAGCAGCATCCTAATTTTGCAATGTGCATCATAACATATCCTATCTCCTATCAAGTATTTCTGATGCTGGCCTGAAAATCATGCTGAACCAGAGTCTTTAACTCTTGTATGACTATTTTTATTGTATTTTTGTTCTGCTCTTCATATCTGTCTAAACAGTTTATTTACTAATAATTGATGTTCCAGAAACGGCGGAAAACATTGGATACTCGTGCAACTTACTGCGGGAGGAGATGAACGACGTGTTCATCATATCAGCCAAATCTCCCGAGGATGTCAGACAGGAACTGAGGTCAGAGGAAGTGTAAAGAAACCGTTTGAGTTCACACTGAACTGAAGAAACTGAGCTGATTATGAAGCGCTGCTGTGCATCCAACCATTTGTATGTTTTCAGGGATGCACGAACCTCCATGAAACCAGGAGAGGATTCAGTGTGTTTGCCGGAAGGCACTCTGGGTAAAGGTGTGAAAGTGATGGCAGACGAGGCGGTGAATGGAGAGTACGGATTGGTCATCAACGGACACAGCCTGGTACGCTATGAGAAGTTTCCCAATTACAATCTGTGACTTGGTATACTCATACCTAAACTGGGAGAAAGTGATATTTGTATATTGCAGCAAAACCTCAAAAATACATTCCATAATATGGAACATTGCTTTCATTTGTGTGAAAAATAATTAACCAGACCTATTTAATAAAGACCTCATAAAAACTCAGAACCACCTTCACTGTTTGTATTTTGGACTTGCACTTTCAAATTGAGATGTATATATATTTAACATAACCATAATTATACATATCTCTATTTATGTACACCTTTAATATTAATTTATACTGACTTTTATTGTGTATTATTATCCTTGTGTAAACCTACATTTATGAAGGGATCAATAACGTTTTATTTTATTGAATCTTAATAAATTAATTTAGTTACAGTCGAGCGTAATACATTTTTTGATGAACTACTTAAAATGTGTGAAAAAATGAATTATACAACACCCAAGTAAGACTTCAGCAGTGCCTCTTTTTCACTTGTTTTGCAAAAAATATCTGATCTTTGCTCAATCTGACCACATCAGTCCAAGCCCATACCTGGTTTTTACTACCGCTTATTGGTATTTTAGCTACATCCAGTCTCTGACACTGTACAGGTTATATTTTCAGCTGTTGTATAATTCCGTTTCTCATCCCTTCCCTATTTCCCCCCCATGTTCCCTCAGGCGTACGCCCTGGAGCGCAGCATGGAGCTGGAGTTCCTGAGGACAGCG
The DNA here is from genome assembly GCA_902827135.1 of Harpagifer antarcticus. NCBI lineage: Eukaryota > Metazoa > Chordata > Actinopteri > Perciformes > Harpagiferidae > Harpagifer > Harpagifer antarcticus. Next base: position 1,731,097 of record CADEHL010001172.1, on the reverse strand, counting down.
TGCATGTGTAAGGCTGTGATCTGCTGCAGGGTCACTCCTCTGCAGAAGGCTCAGGTGGTGGAGCTGGTGAAGAAGTACAAGGGGGCGGTGACCCTGGCCATAGGAGACGGAGCCAACGACGTCAGCATGATCAAAGGTACCAGAGCAGCTCTATGTGTAGAAGTTAAAGATAACATCATCACATAACATGTCAATTAGCTCTTGATTTACAAAAAGGACTTGCATAAAGTTCAATATCATAGACATGTCTATGGGGGCATTTTGGGTATGTTGCCCAAGGACACTGACATGTTGACTGTAGGAGCCGGGGATCGAGTTTTGGTACATCTCTGCCCCCTAGTGGCCTCAAATTGAGTTATGCAGCTTTAAGATGCAACATTTTATGTGTTATCGCAGGAAACAAGAACAAAGTGACAGATTTTTTCTTCACTAATAGCAAATATAAATGTATTTTTATCCTAGCTGTTTTTTTGGATACAGAGTGATTCAAACACCTCTTTTCTTCCTCTCTTTGTCCACACAGCGGCTCATATAGGCGTGGGCATCTCAGGCCAGGAGGGCATGCAGGCGGTCCTCTCCAGCGACTACTCCTTCGCCCAGTTCCGCTTCCTGCAGCGCCTCCTGCTGGTGCACGGCCGCTGGTCCTACCTTCGCATGTGCAAGTTCCTGCGCTACTTCTTCTACAAGAACTTCACCTTCACCTTCGTCCACTTCTGGTTCGCCTTCTTCTGCGGCTTCTCTGCGCAGGTGAGAGTCCACTACGATAATTTACTGTCTACTTTTAATGGTTTAATGGTCTCTAAATATCTCAAATATATTTTGCAAAAAGTATTCCATGGTGTTTTTCTAATGGAATAAAGGAAAACAAAACTCTTTTTTTTGCTGCAGCTTACGTTGCATTTACCAAGATCCTTTATTTTGGTTGATATGATTCTCTCCCATAAATCCCTTGGATTTGTATCTGATGGCCTTCTGGAGGGGCTTGAATTTTGACCTTGCTGCATCTGTAGTATTAATATAATATATAATGTAAATATATCAGCCACTAAACAAGTACATATTTTTCAGATCCTACTCCTGATGTTTTACCTAGAATAGGGATTTTTTTGTTTTTGCGCTGCTACTTATTCTTTACAAAATAAACATCTTTAACTCTTCTTTGTTTAAGAATAAGGTTTGCAACTTTGTCTTTCAGACGGTGTACGATGAGTGGTTCATCACACTCTACAATCTGGTGTACACAGCTCTACCTGTCCTGGGAATGAGTCTGTTCGATCAGGTAATTTAAATATATTATCATTATATATATGAATTACATGTATGAGTATTTATGTATGTTGTTTATTTATTTATTGTATTATTACTAATATTATTTATTTATCATTAGTACTAATACTTAACTTATTTATTATTTATTTTTCATTCACGTATTAAAACAAATCCTGCTATTGGAAAAAGGCATACACTACTAAGCCTAAGGCATGTTTATTTGTTTTGTTTTTATTAAACTGCTTGTAAATCAATCAATCAATCTAAGATAATAATACTTACAATACACACAGGTTCATAAAGTGTGGATGTAGTACGTGCATCTATCGCTCTGGAAAAAACATTGTAACATCTCAAGCTCTACATGCATGGGAGCCATTCCATTCCAGTGTTTGTTGAATACCAACACAGATACATTATGTCTTAGTTGTTGTAGTTTATAGAATAAGATAAATGTTACGTGTTAATAGTACTCAAACACATACCTATACATAGTAAAACCAGAGAAACTGATAATTTTGCAGTGGTCTCTTCATTTTTTCGAAAGCTGTTTATCATAAAAAACAGCTGACTTCTTCTCCCCCCCCCCCCCCCCTGGTCAGGATGTGAACGACGTGTGGAGTTTCCAGCAACCTCAGCTCTACGTGCCCGGTCAGCTCAACCTGTACTTCAGCAAGAAGGCCTTCTTCAAGTGTGCCCTCCACAGCTGCTACAGCTCCATGGTGCTCTTCTTCATCCCCTACGCCGCCATGCACGACACGGTGAGGGGGGACGGGAAGGACGTCGCCGACTACCAGTCCTTCGCCCTGCTCACACAGACATGTCTGCTGTTTGCCGTCACCATCCAGGTGAGAGGAAGCTTTACTCTTATGGATAGTCTTTTGCAGTAATCAGGCTTAGAATTAAAGGCAAGGCAAGGCAAGTTTATTTATATAGCACTTTTCAACACAAGGCAATTCAAAGTGCATTACAAAAAATGAAAGACATTAAGAAAATGACATTTAAAATCAGTCATTAAAAAGAAAAGATAATAAAATAAACATTAAAAGAAAAAAATACATGGATAAAAGTTACAGTGCAGTCTAAGATATGAATAGTTCAATTAAAAGCAGCGACAAAAAGAAAAGTCTTCAGCCTGGATTTGAAAGTAGTCAGAGTTGTAGCGGACCTGCAGGTTTCTGGGAGTTTGTTCCAGATATTTGGAGCATAATAACTGAACGCTGCTTTACCATGTTTAGTTCTGACTCTGGGGACAGAAACTGACCAGTCCCTGAAGACCTGAGAGATCTCGATGGTTCATAATTTAGCAGGAGGTCAGAAATGTATTTTGGGCCTAAACCATTCAGTGCTTTATAAACCAGCAGCAGTATTTTGAAATCTATTCTTTGACACACAGGAAGCCAGTGTAAAGACTTCAGAACAGGAGTGATGTGATCCACTTTCTTAGTGTTAGTGAGGACTCGAGCAGCGGCGTTCTGAATCAGCTGCAGCTTTCCAATATATTTTTTAGTGAGACCTGTGAAGACACCATTGCAGTAGTCGAGTCTACTGAAGATAAAAGCATGGACAAGTTTTTCCAAATCCTGCTGTGACATTAGTCTTTTAATCCTAAATATGTTCTTTAGGTGATAGTAGGCTGATTTAGTAACTGTTTTAATGTGACTGTTGAAACTCAGGTCAGAGTCCATGACTACACCTAGATTTCTGGCTTTATCTGTTGTTTTGAACATTGCAGACTGAAGCTAAGCGCTAACTTTTAAACGATCTGCCTTGGCTCCAAAAACCATTACCTCAGTTTTATCTTTGTTTAATTGGAGAAAGTTCTGACACATCCAGTCATTGATTTGTTCAATGCACTTACTCAGTGTTTGAATTGGAGCATAGTCTCCTAGTGAAATTGTTACGTACATTTGTGTGTCATCTGCATAGCTATGGTAACTTATTTTGTTGTTCTTCATCATCTGAGCCAGTGGTAGCATGTAGACGTTAAAGAGAAGAGGCCCCAAGATGGAGCCTTGAGGTACCCCACATGTCATATTTGTCAACTCAGATGTGTATTTCAGGGTTCGTACGGTCATTGAAAACCTGGAAAAGTCATGGAAATTCAAAATGCAAATTCCAGGTCCTGGAAAAGTTATGGAAAACAATATTTTTCCTAAAGTTTTGGAAAAGTCATGGAAATGTAACTAAAGTTGCGTCAAATTTAATTTACATTTAATCTAATCGCCGAAATAATCTGCGGTCGCGAGCTGTTTTGTGCCATCATGACGCGCATGGTGTTATTTTTTAATATATGAAGCGCGAGCTGTGTGCTCGAGTCTTCCTGCCTGTCGCGCCGGCTGAACTCTGCTGCTCCGGGATGAGGGTCAGCTACATTATCTACGGTGCGTTCGTTAACTGTGCGGAGTCACTGTGGCACAGACTGTACCGCTGGTGAACAGCTGTTAGAACGGGCCGTACAGGAGTTCAGAGCGGCAGAGCGTGATGTGAACTGAAACGTTTTTCTGTCGCAATATTATTTAAGGAATCGTTGAGCTAGCTAGCTAGCATACATTGTCACTATCTGCTAACGTTAGCTTTAGCCTTCGTTTTCTAATAGTTTTTTTCATAGGCTATAAACAGAGGTGGTATAAGTATGGATATTGTGCTAGACTAGAGTAAAAGTATAAGTACTCATACTTTTATTAAGTACAAGATCTAAGTACTCAGATCTTGTACTTAATAAAAGTAGAAGTACTCAGGTCTTGTTCTTGAGTAAAAGTAGAAGTACTCAGATCTTGTACTTGAGTAAAAGTAGAAGTACTCAGATCTTGTACTTGAGTAAAAGTAGAAGTACTCAGATCTTGTACTTGAGTAAAAGTAGAAGTACTCAGATCTTGTTCTTGAGTAAAAGTAGAAGTACTCAGATCTTGTACTTGAGTAAAAGTAGAAGTACTCGGATCTTGTACCTGAGTAAAAGTAGAAGTAGCAGAGTGTAGGAATACTCTGTTACAGTAAAAGTCCTGTATTCAAAATGCTCCTCAAGTAAAAGTAGAAAAGTATTCTCATCAAAATATAGTGAAAGTAGCAACAGTAAAAGTAGTCATTGTGCAGATTGGTCCATTTCAGAATAATATATATGATATGTTTTATAATGATTGATCATGAAAGTGTTCTCAAAGCTGGTAAAGGTGCAGCTAGCTTGAATGACTTTGTATACTGCAGGGTAGCTTGTGGATTTACTCCAGGTGGAACTAAAGTCTGATTTAACACTTGATTATATTTCACATCATTCATCCAGATCTGTAAAGTAACTAAAGGTATTAAATACATGTAGTGGAGGAAAAGTACACCATTTACCTCTGAACTGTAGTGGGGTAGAAGTACACCATTTACCTCTGAACTGTAGTGGGGTAGAAGTACACCATTTACCTCTGAACTGTAGTGGGGTAGAAGCACACCATTACCTCTAAATTGTAGAGGAGAAGAAGAACAAAGTAGCAAAACATTGAAATACTTAATAAAGTACAAGTATCTCAAAATTGTACCCAAGTATAGTACTAGAGTTTATGAACTTAGTTACTTTACACCACTGGCTATAAAGATAGAAAGACTACGCCTTGAACAGAGGCATGAAAATACATTTTCAAAATGCTCAACAGTGCTGCCAAAATTATAAACTGACTGCTACACAATTAAAATAAATGCTTTTATATATTTCTATTAGATGTGACTCTTTAGCGTTTCTGTTATTATTGACACTGCTGCTTTAGTTGTTCTGACTGCTAAAATCCTCTGTTATTCCTAAACCGATATTCCGTGGGGCAGGGGGCTGGAATATATGGAATATGGAATATTCATGGCATTTATGAGGTAAAGGTCATTGAGAAGTCATAGAAAAGTCATTGAAAATCATTGGTGAAAAAGTGTATGAACCCTGGTATTTACCTATATAAACAAAGTTGTTTCTGTCCTTTAAGTAGGATTCAAACCAATTTAGAACTGTTTCCGAAAGTCCCACCCAGTTTTCCAGTCGGTCTAGTAATATGCTTGTGCTCAACAGTGTCAAACGCAGCACTGAGATCTAATAATACTAACACTGAAGTTCTGCCACTGTCTGTGTTTAAGTGGATGTCACTGAAGACCTTTATAAGAGCAGTCTCAGTACTGTGGTTTGGACGAAAGCCTGACTGGAACACATCGAAAACAGTTATTTAAATGCAAGAAATTACTCAACTGTTGAAACACAACTTTTTCAATGATTTTACCTAGAAATGGGAGGTTTGATATGGGCCTGTAATTGTTCATTACTGAAGCATCTAGATTATTCTTTTTTAAGAGCGGTTTAATGACTGCAGTTTTCAGGGCCTGTGGAAAAATACCTGAGTGAAGAGATTTGTTTACTATATGAAGTAGATCTGAGGCCATGCAAGGCAAAACATCTTTAAAAAATACTGTTGGAATAATATCAAGGCAGCAGGAGGAGGATTTCAGAAGTTGTATAATGTCCTCTAGGTTTTTATTATTAATCTGATGGAATTGTGTCATGGTGTTTGAATTGATATTAGGTGGACATAGGAACAACACATTTGCTGTTCCTGATGCAGAGGCACTGACTGCTTGTCTGATTTTCTGAATTTTGTCAGTGAAGAAGGAGGCAAAATCATTGCATGCCCTGGTAGATAGAAATTCAGAGGCTACTGACACTGGGGGGTTAGTTAGTCTGTCGACGGTAGCAAACAAGGCACGTGCGTTGTTTTTGTTTTTGGTAATGATGTCAGAGAAGATCGATTGTCATGCGTTTTTCAATTCCAAATTATAAAGGCCAAGTCTCTCTTTATAGATTTCAAAGTGAACCTGGAGATTTGTTTTTCGCCACCTGCGTTCAGCTTTTCGACATTCTCTTTTTTCTGTTTTCACGGTCATGGCCTTTCTCTATGGAGATATTTTCTTGCCAGACACTTCCTTCCAGGTCACCTGTTATGCAAAATCCCCTTTTTTTTACATAAACATGTGTTCTGCGTTAAGAGATTCTGAAAGTTTCAGGAAAAAATACCCCCTCTCTTTTTGTCCTGATCCATTTCTATAAAAACCTGTCTGAAAATGAGCTGATCAGATTTTGGCCACTTTATGATGTCATAACGATTTTTTGGCTTGTGTAACCACTAGCCAACCAAGGTAACACCCCCCACCTTATCATCTGAATCTCCTCCTAGACTAGAGCAAAAGAGTAAAAGACACAGAATCAGCACTTTTGAAACAGGGCTGAAACAGAGGGGATTATGGGATGCTACAATGATCTGTTTGGTATTTGGAGCCAAACACTTCAGAGTCATGTTTTGTATCTGAAACCTATAATATATTGATGAAAAACAGTATAATAGGGGACCTTTAAACAAATGACTCAAATGTTGTGTTTTCTCTCCGTGTTCATAGTTGGGTTTGGAGATGTCTTACTGGACGGCAGTGAACACTTTCTTCGTGTTGGGCAGTTTGGTCATGTACTTTGCTGTCACGTTCACCATGTACAGTAACGGCATGTTCCTCATGTCTCCGTCAGCCTTCCCTTTTATCGGTGAGTGGGCAATTCATTAACTTACAAGATAATTGAATTTAAAGAAAGTCTTATGTACGTTTCCAACATTCGTCTTGGTTAGCGAGTAATGCTTTGCTTATATTTTATAAGCCTCTGACAGAGAAAAGTTGCCAGTATAATTTAAATGAGTTTGATTATACTTGCAAACACAGTGTCAGAATAGTGTTCGGTGTGTTTGCACATTCAAAATGTTGTTTTACAACAAAACCAACTACTAAAACTGGCTCTGATCACTGATGTGATTATCCAAAATAAAGTTTATTTTTTTAGATAATCAAATTCTCAGCACCCTTGTGTCAAAAAGGTCACCAAGGTCAGTTTTTCAGCAAAACATATATTTTAAAAAGTATCCTTTCAATCTTGACACGAAATTTGGCAGTTAACATTTCAAACAATTTCCAACTCGAGTGATGTTTGTTTTGTTGCCTGAACTTCTCTTCAACAATAGAAAATGATATTATATCTCAGGAATTAAATGTTTTATTGTTAATCTTGTCTATTGAACAGTTAACATTTGTATTTTTTCCCTCGTTCAATGTTACTTCCATCCAGAAAGTAAAGGTTATAAGTGCATTTTTTTTTTAAACTGACATTTGGAAAACATAGAAACATTTACAAATCTTATTATGTGTGTTTGTTTATCCAGGAACAGCCCGTAACTCTTTGAACCAGCCCAACATTTGGCTGACGATCCTCCTCACCTCCATCCTGTGTGTCCTTCCTGTGGTCACATACCGCTTCCTGTTTATTCAGCTCTGCCCCACCATCAACGACAAGGTACTAATGAAGCTACACTTAACCTCCAGGCATGCTAAGAGTGAAGCTGGAGGCTATCATCAGTGTCATTCACACACACACACACACACACACACACACACACACACACACACACACACACACACACACACACACACACACACACACACACACACACACACACACACACACACACACACACACACACACACACACACACACACACACACTACACAGAGAAAATGAATAAGTAGCCAGAACTTTTATAGAAACAATCTTAAAAACGATTTTAAAATTACAAAGCTAGTAAATCATGACAAAATACTTGAAAGATGTGCAGCAATCGAAATAAAAATTGGGAGCTGTGCAGATTTAAAAAGAAATAGCTTTGAACATAAATGTGCAAAGTATACAGAGTGATGTGCAGGGTTCATAGTATTTAAGTTAACAAGATGTGTTCCAATCATAATTATTTAGCCGACAATCAAGCAGTAAGATGAGGGATATTTCTCAAACATGACAAACTTATTTATATTAGCTCTGCTTCTCATCAAAACCAGTATGTAAACTGCTATAAAAATACCTAGCACAACATAGTGATTATAGCCACATCAAACATCTTGGTCCTTGAAGACTCATAATTTCCCCAAATGAATCTCGAAATAAGTAAGCACATGTTTTGGATAAGTGAGCCAGCCTTTTAACAATCTGCCCCAAACTCTCAGATGATGTTCAAGGTGAGACAGGCCAAAGCCTCACCCGCACCCCCGCCTCGACGCACCCGAATCCGGCGCACCAGCTCCCGCCGCTCAGGCTACGCCTTCTCCCACGCGCAGGGCTACGGGGACCTGGTGACCTCGGGGCGCTTCCTGCGGCGCCCCGCTTTGTCCCGATCCTCAGGTTTGATCAACGCAGGCCGCACCACCACGGGTTTCAGTCCCATGGGCCGATCGGCGGGATACAGCCCGACGGGACGGCCGCAGAACGCCAAGGTCTCGGATGTGGAAGTTATGTCGCTGCAGATGTACAGAACTATCACTGACCCTTCCCTCTGACAGAGAGAGGGTTCACTTTAAGATCTGGGAGGAGGAATGATGTCACCTGGACAACAACTGGTGTTTTAAAAGCTTCCATTTGTTCAATGAAGAACTTTGCTTGGGCTTTCTGGAAAACGTCATATTATCTGCACGGTCATCCAAGACAAGGGTTTGAAATGACCGTGCATTTTATTTTGTAACACTTTTATCAAAGGGAACTACAGCAAAGTGTGTCGATGGATCCCTTTCTTTAGATCATGAGTGTTCATGTTCAACATGCCTCATGCATAGCCATCAAATGAGAGGACAATGGAAACAGCTACAGGGTGATTCACTCACAGATAGAAACAACCAAAGAAACCAGGGGAAACTTTTTGACTTCAAGAAAAGGACAAAGTGTCATCATGTTTACAGATTTCCTTTACCTCGGGAGTCTAGATGCACAGCAGGGCTTTGTGCAGAGGAAACAACCAGCAAAGCCATTTTTGTATACAATTATTTTTTATTTTTTGGTGTGTTTTTTAAAGCATTTGATTGTTTTCTCTTTAAAGATTTTTGCACTTTGGCAGTGGGAGGCAACTGAATGTTTGAACGATCATGAATGTTTCGTAGACAAATTTCATATTCTCAGTGACGGCAAAAATTAAGAATATCTGCACGTTTATAATTGTTTACTTCAATCAACCTTCTCCGTCTGCATTTAAGAGGTTTATCGTTCTGTACACAAAGTTATATTGGTGATATTTCAATCGATTCCTCAAGGTTTTCCAGTAGTTCAGCATCTTTGGTGCAGTCTTGGCATTCTGCATTCAGAGACAAACGCTTGTGTTAAAGGGCCAGTGTGTAGTATTTATTAGGATCTTTTAGCAGAAATAAATATGTATAATATTAATTTCATTAATGTAAATCCTCTTTAGACCAAGATTGGTTGTGTGTATGTGATCTTAGGATAAGCACATCTATATTCAGTTGGCTGCAATGATTGATACAGCTAAATCCTACAAACTGCAGGTCCCTTTAAATGTGACGTACAAGTCATTTTGATTTGACATTCCATTAAAAAGCTGTTTATCAGATACTCCATCATATCATAATAAGTACGGGATAGGCTAAGGGTGGGACATCTCTAAGCTAAATTGACCAATCACAACAGAGCCGGCCAGCTAACCAATCAGAGCAGACTGGGCTCTGGTTTCAGACCGAGGGTGAAAAGAGGTGCTGCAGCACAGGCAGTATGAGAAAAATAAAAAGCTTGTATGTAGACATGTCACAGTAGAGACACAACATACAATTATGAACCTGACATTGAGAATAATGCGGCTTTCACACCAGCGCTTTTCCCTTTCTAGCTCCGAGCGGGAGCTTTTCTGGTTCAGCTGAGGTTTCCCTTTTCTGCTCCCGCCCTGTTCACACCGCCCAGAGCTGCCGCTGCTGCGTCATGACGTCACCGTTTACGTGCCTGCTTCATAAAATCCAAACCGCGCGGAAATCCCTCACATCAACAACAACAACAATGGCCGATTTGTATTGAAGCGCTGTTCGATTTGGTTATCCTCTTACGAAACGAAATGGAAGGCATCGGACGACTTTACAAGGGACGACTTTACTTGGAACTTTACAAATATCACATGCGAAATGCAAGACTTCTTTGTGGTCTTCAGCATCTACTTCAACCCGCCTCGACGTAAGAGAGACGTAAGAGAGACGTAAGAGAGACGTAAGCGACGCCGCCTCTTAGCTCTGAAGCTCTTGCCTCTAGACCGACAATTTTTTGGAGCTGGAAGTGAACCGGATTCCGGAGCTAAGAGGCGGCGCCTCTGCGGTGTGAACAGGAAAAAACGGTACTTTTCAGGCTCCAGCTCCGAGCCGGAGCTGAAAACGCGTTGGTGTGAAAGGGGCATAATAGGCCCCCTTTAAGAAGGATGGTGGATGCCTTAACGTCATAAACGGTATTGTGTGTATCTGTAACCACATGCGATTCAATCAGTCAAATTAAATATCAGCACACTAAAAGTTAAACCAAAGAATATGATTTATTAAGGCTTTGTGTGTTGTAGTCTAGTTTAAAGAGTCTGATGCTGGAGGTCAGTGTGGTGAATCTGATTTGCACCACTGCCAACTCAGTTTTTATTACTGCAAAGTGTTCATCATGCAAATATATTGAAAGTGCAGAATAAAACATTTAATCCATGTTTGTAAGCGGTTTCCTGCAATTGTATCTTTGTCAAAATGTTTATTATGTTTTAAATCAAGCTAATTTGGTTGTTTGTTTATCGATATTGAATGTTTTCAGTGACGAAAGGTATAGTAGAGAATCCAGTTTGTGTTTAAACTGGAAATAATTCAAAAGATGGTGACAGCTATATATCTTGCCCAAATTGCAGGTCTGCTAATGTCTTTTTACAATATTTCTGGTACTTTCCAAAATAAATTGTAGCAATAATAAAAACGGAAGATATGCATCAGTATTTTACTATCAGATATATTTAGCCCTGAAGACTGAAGCTGTAACATGAGGAATATTCTTTACAATTATTTACCAAACATGAAAATATCATTTAGTTCTGCTTTTCCTCATCATTTTGTAAAATGTTTTTACTGTAATAAAAATATCTAAAAGATCAAGATGTTTTGTCTGTGCTCTCAAACCTTTTTTCCTTTAAGAAAAATATATGTAATTTACATTTCTTTTTTGAGACATTCTCTTGAATGCAGTGTATTTTTCTAGAAACTTAGAGGTAGACATTTATTTTTTGTAAACAACTTAAATAATGGTTTATGGCAAATTCAGTGTTTTCACAGCTTTCCACTGATACTTTGGGCCACTGGGTCTGGAAGGGCAGTTCGATCATTTCTCTATAATCCAAATGTGAGTGATTCTGTATCAAAGTGGCTCTGCTTTTAGAAAATATGATCTGCACCAGTGGTTTTCTGTATATTTTCTCTGTGACATACCTTGTATAATGTCTGGACAGAGAAGGGACTTTACACTGCCTCTTCATCTCCAACATAAGTCCAATAGAATTTCGAGTGAACTTTAAAGTACTGGTTGACCGGCAAATGTTCATACAACATATTTCTTTTAAATGATTAGAGACTGCCCAGAACCCAATCTTTTTATAATCCATCGACATGTTCAGAAACAGCAACCAAAATGAAAAGAGAAGGTAGAGATATTACTCATAGTTATTAGAGAAATGAATGTCAGTCAAATTAAAGAACATTTGAAATGAAAGTAAACATCAAATATAATTGAGTTTTTATCAAATTCTTTGTCTAATAAAACTACAAAATGATGCTGAGCCATCTGACTGCTGTCAGATCGCTGTCACCAGCAGATGGTGTAACAACCCTTTAAACCACATCAGTATAATACCTCCATCATGTTTCCAATTACTGTTGTGTAACATTGAATGAATATTGTCTTGCTGGAACACAACAACTGTGGAGCTTCATTAAAGAAATAAAAAACAACACTTTCCTGTTATATTGAGGGACACAGGCAGTAATATATGCAGTAGTAATATATGACACTGAACTGTTGTCTTGCTGGTGGTTTGGTGAAGAGTATTTGTTACACCCCACCCTTAAAATGGCCCTATGGGGCTAACAAAATTCCACCACTGACCAAAATAGAACATTATTTATATTGTTATATACATGATTACATGTCAGACGCTTTTATCCAAAGCGACTTACATACATCCCCACAGGAGCAATTTGGGGTGAAGTGTCTTGCTGGGACACAACGACATGCTGACTGCAGTGGGACTCGAACTTGCTACCCCCTGATCTGAAGTCCAGCACACTACCCACTGAGCCACAGCCTCCCTAACACAAATAATCAAATCCATAGAATGTATTATAATCAAACATAGTGTACAAATATCCATCCTGGACAGAGACAGATCCACAGCCCTCCCCCCCCCCCCCGCCAGAGGCCTCTCTTCTGCTGCTGAACTGGAGCTTTTAACCTCTTCCTTCTCCAGGTGCACCTCATCTGAAATATGTTGCAGCAACGCAGCACACCTGACGAATTACAGGGAAAAAGGAACACATACAGCCGTAATACCCCCACTCTTAAAACAATGAATAAATAGAAAACTAAGACCGTACTATTCTATTCGTTAACATGTATTTATAATTTCACTGACTGTTTAAGGCTGTATGTAAGGCAGCCAAACGCACATAAGCACACTAGGCTTAATATATCAATATGAAAACAGATGTGTATTAGATCAGACAACTATTTAGGACTACTGACAAAAAGTGTCAACTTGGGTCAAATGTGGAACAACAAGATTTACTAATTAATATGCAGACACATAGAATAAACAGCAACCTCACAAGTAGCCACATCAATTAAACAAAATGACTACCACCATGAGGTAACAAACAAACTACAAAGCCAACCAAGTTACTGCGTTTACCGACACAAACCGCAACACACATGTCCAACACAGTGTGGAGTGCAACAGCCACAAACCAAAAGGATCACCACAAGTAGATCAACTACAAAGTTGCTGCCATTCACTAATAGCAACACACTATGATCCAACAAAAGGGAACTGCCACTACCACAACACAAAAATGGTCACCATGTGATCTTCCAACAACATACACTGTTACTGATGGATGCAGGAAACCAGCAACACTGGTTCACGAAGAGATAGGTTGTTGTGCTCCCTATCTCTGTTTCTTATCCTATATCTAATAGAACTGTTCGGGTCTTGATAGATTGAGTGGGGAAGTTCATGAGATCTTTCTAGAGGGTTATCAAGAATAACTTTTATCCAATGACCTTTTCCCTCTCTGTCTGTGTCTGTGTATTCTCTTGTTCCGATTAACCCAGCCAAATCTTTGTTTTCTTGTTTTGTATCTATATCTACGCCGGGATCCGGAGTCGAGGCTGATCCTCTTGCTGTAGTCCTGTGTCTTGGATCCTCTATCCTGAGTTCTGGATTAAGTCGTGGACTTTGGGTCGTGGCTGAACCTGTCTCTGCGGTCCTGCCTTGGGTCTCGCCATGCTGCTTCCCTGATGGCTTCCTCAGGATTGTAGCTGACATCCTCGTGGATTCATCTTCTTATTACAGACACATGCATTTCCTTACATTCGGTCTATATGCTGTAAAATGTATTATCTCTTCGATTTACACACGGCATCTATTGCACGTCTGTCCGTCCTGGGAGAGGGATCCCTCCTCTGTTGCTTTCCCTGAGGTTTCTCCCATTTTTTCCCCTTAAACTGTGGGTTTTCTCTGGAAGTTTTTCCTTGTACGATGTGAGGGTCTAAGGACAGAGGGTGTCGTTTTTCTCATACTGATATTCTGAACAATCTGTGCTGTTGTATTTGCTGTAAAGTGTCTCTACTGTAGGCTATTTTTATTATATGTACAGCACTTTGGCTCGACCAAAAATCGTTTATAAATGTGCTATATAAATAAAACTTGATTTGATTTGATTTGAACACAAGCTCACTTGACGAACCAGGCATGAGCAACTACTAATTTGCTACAATTAAATACATGGCAGCCACAACACCCATGTGACCACCAAAAAGCGGACTGCAACAATCACAACACACATGGTCACACTGTAGTACACACAAATGTTGCCCACTCACACCTAAGCAGCAATCCGAAAGTGAACCAACAAATATGGAGTGCAGTTATTACTAACTAAAAATGTGACAAACCACAAGTTACTGAACGTACAGTTATTATAGCTACACAGAATGGCCCAACAAAAGAAGAGTCACAAGTTGCTGTGTAAAAATAGTGAATACAAGCAGTAGTGAGGCACCCCAACCAACCCTGAGCTGCTGGTGGAGATGACTAACTTAACCTAGCCTAGCCTAGCTAGTCTTCAGTGGCTTGCCGAGCTCGATGTGACTTTAAATGCTGAACTCAGTGCATCACCAAGGACCTAGATATAGCCTACAGCAATACACTAAAGCCCCCACTCAGGATTACCACCAAAAATAAGAAAGGCAAAACAAAAAAGTGGTAAGATCTTCCAACCTGTCTGGTGACTATAGGGTGCTAACTGAAATTGCTAGCTGGTGAAACAATCAAATACCGAACTAAACAGCAATAACCACACATTAACTCAATCCAAATCTCTACAAAGCAAACAACGGCCACTAGATACAGACAAATACTTACACATTTACCTCACCTCATGGACATTCAATCTCAGACGAGTCCGCATTTCTAGTGCCCTACACTTAAAATGGCTCTATGGGGCTAACAAAATGACACAACTGACCCAAATAGAACACAGAAGACACCTTCAAATAAATAAAATCCATAGCATTTATTATAATCATAGTGTACAAATATCCATCCTGGACAGAGGCAGAATCACAGCAGTCCTCTTGACCTCTTCTTTCTCCAGGTGCAGCTCATCTGAACCTCGTAGCACCAACACAGCACACCAGGAAAGAGGAATAGGGAAAAAGGAACAGGGAACACATAAAGCCGTAACAGTATTTATGATGTTGAAAATGGGCATTGTGTATGAGATGAAAAAACAATAAAAGAAAGTTGGCTCAAAGGTGTAAAGCTTCATGTTGTTAGATTTTAAATTGGGTATATTATTGGGTAGCAATTGTAATTCATCCTGAAGAACATGAATGTGTTGTTCACAAAACCCATCTACTAACAGTGAAGAAATGTAACAGAATGAGGGGACAATTTAACTTGCTCATGGCGCTAGTGGGAATGCCAGGGGATGACAATGTCAGTATAAATTATCCTCTGGGGACCATGAATTTCAGAACATGATGACATCCATCCTCATGCTGCTAACACGTGTGCGTCATGATGCAAGCACATCTGTGATGGGAGGAATCATCCACTCCAGCTGCAGTGTGTCAGTTTTGCAGCTTTTTTTTACCAAGTGCACAATAATGTGGATCAGCTAAAATGATTCCCACTCTAAAAGCTCTGTGTGAATCTCAACAGCACAGCCCCTTCAGAGCTGAGTGTGTTCAGCCTCCTACACACTGGAATTGAAACACTTCACCTGTACTTTCAAGGCAAAAAGCTCTCATTTACGTTTGTATATCTGAAAGTATCTTATGTCTTAACAAATGATATAGCTTATTAACGGTCAAAGTTAATACAAAAAGAATGAAAGCCAAACATGTGATGTTTCCGGCTTTTCATATGTGAGGATTAACTCAATTTATTTAGGTACATGGAGTGGACCCAAGTACAAAGAAACACAATGTGAATACATCAAGGGCATCAGGAAACCTAGAGTATTCATTTGTAAAGACCATAATCATCAGCCTCCAAAAGTTAAATGGAAAACTAATAAAATTAAGAACGAATTAAAGAGCTTTACTTCAGCTTAAGGACTTTTACTTTATTACATTTTAGAAGGAAATGTTTCATTTGTTTTACTGCACAGCATGGCAGCTTTACTGTAGGTTACTTTTGAGATTGAGAGTTTACACAGAAAAGACAGTATGAATTCATAAAATATCAATCAGAATCAGATTATTGTGCTATGCAAAAGTATACAAAAGTACAATTGTGCCTCCTCACCCAATACAACTGCAAAAACTCCAAATGATCAATTGACAGATTAATCAGTTATGGTAATAATAACAACAGCTGCAGCTCTGGACTCCGTGGATCTCATGACTTTACAGTGTGCCATCTGAAGGGGAGCGAACAGATCACATATGATGGTTACACCGCTTTACGCTTCACCTTGACTGAACATGTACAATACAAATCTTAGTCATAATGAGCCTTGGAGAAGGAAAGGTCGGCGAGGGCCCCCTCCTCTAATTTGTAAGGTGTGTTTCTCAGTAGATTCACCAGGGTGTAACCTGTCTCTTTCCCAGGGCATAATGGGATAGGCTCCAGCCCCCCGCAGCCCTGAAGGGGGTTTAGCAGCTCAGACAATGGCCTGATAGATAACATGGATGGATTATTCATACTCACACCCTGAGATTATCTGGGATGAAGAGGATATTTTTCACCTATAACTATCATACAGTTTATTTTAAGAAGTAAAAAACCTGGCTCATTTAAAGTTCAACAAAGAAAAAAATGTCAAGGTATTCTCCTGGCAAATGGCTTGTGTCGGATGGGTATTTCATAGTCAAATAAATACTTTAAAAAATATTTATAACCTCAAACCTCTCTTCTTTATGATTATAGTTGTGTCAGAGGCAGACATTGAAATGTGTTTCTGCATCCTTTTTTAGTATTCTTTTTACATCTTTAGCAAATGTTTCATTCTTAAATTGTAGGTGATGGGGTTGAAACTGTTATTTAATTAGCTGTGTTCAAATTTGGTCAATCATGTGGGTTCAATACACGTGAATTATTTCTGCCTATGCTCTTTCTCAAACTATAATAAGTATTACATAAATACACTGCAAATAAATGATCTGCTAAACTGTGATTAAAATAAAAGTGAAAGCTCTACTGCCCTCCTGCGACAGAAGAAACACTATTAACTGAATGCTGCATTCAGGGCATATAAAAAAAAGTAATTTCAGGAGTCTCGTTGAAAAACACATTTTGCTTCAATATATTGAGAGGTATGACAACCTTTATTTCTTACAGTATGTAAAACATGTGTTTAAATGTGTAATTTTTTTGTGTTATCCGTTTGTATTAATTTAGCATGGGATAGAATAGAACCGATATAATTGAATCGCCCTCACCCCTCGCATCACTACAATTTCCCATAGACTTTGAATGCAGCACTGGGACCAGACTGCCTCACATTGTTAACGTTGATTTCTCCCGTTCAAGCCAACATTTTTGTCTCCCGTGAGCCAAACCGGGGTCAGAGGCTCCCACAAAACGCATGAAATCTCGGCTACGTGTGGCAGGGGGACGAGCAACGTTAAACTGTAAGATACTCCGCAGTGTATTGCTACAATTAGAGTCAGTAGCGCTCGGTATAAACAAGCTAACGATAATGTTCACGATTCAAAATATGTCATATTCACAGGGGCGGCGAGTCATTGTTGTAAATAAGAAAAGCTCATGTGTTCGGCTTTTAGTCTGGGTTTCTGGGGGGTGTGGCTTTTTTAGTACGAACTTAAACTGGGTTAAACACCTGTCTCAGGTCCTTATTTAAAGAAGATATGACTTTACTCAGCAGTCATTTTTTTCCCTTGCTGGGCTGAAAGGAGGAGGCTAGCGTGTTTCCCATGGCTACACCAAGCTTTCACATGGGGGGGGGGGGGGGGGGTTAGTTTATTCGCCTTCCTTATTAGTGGTGACTTAATTATTGTTACTATTATCTTAAGCAGCTGTTATTTAGTTCATTAATTGAAACGGGTGAAATAATAGAGATATTAGGGACGGGGAGAGCAGCTCCAGGAGTCGTGACGTCGCCCCCAAGGTGCAGGTTCATTAGTCCGTCAGTTAGGTCTCCTTTTGTTTGCACACCTTCTTCCAGTTCATAGTCGACGTTTAATGGTTTAAACCCCTCCCCTCCCCTCCTCTCTCGATGTGTTTCCCACTTGCTTCGGAAGCTCTAACATGAGGAGGGTTGTTTGGCTGTAACCCTGCCCAGACCGGAGGCTGCTGGTAGGGATGGTGCCGCTGTGAAGAGCCGGGGTGCCGTTTTTCCGAGGACATGCCTGCGGTCGGTGGAAAAGGGAGGAAGTGCCTGGACAACATGACTGTTTTCAACCAAGAAAATGTTGAGGAATTTTACGTTATTGGAGACGAGCTGGGGAGGTAAGTTTCATTTATTGAGGTATAGTCTTATTCCGTATACACTTCCCCTTTTTAAGGTAGAAGTGTGAGAGCGAGGGTGAAAAAACTACCTTATCTCAGTTTATACAGGATTATATTAAGCATTTTTACCTATCTGTCTATTCTTATAGCGAAACCTTGATGTATGTTGTCATGCCACAACAATGCATACAGATTTAAAGCACATACAGTGATGCACACTGTCATTCAAGCATGCTCTCACACTGATCCTGTGTCCCCACACTGTGATTAATGCACTCCATAATGCATCAATGTCAGTGATGAAGCGGTTAGTGTCTGGTACTGTTGCTGCCTCTGCCTGGAGATTTATAGGAGGAAGCCGCCGGATGGTATCACTCTATACATCTTTACAGGGAGAGGATTTACATCATGGCACCGCCTGCTTTCATTTCATTCACATAGTGTTTGGTCAAAGGTGAAAGCTCTACACAGAGAAACAACAATGTAGATGATAGAATGTGCCAAGACAGGTGTTTTGGTGCTTTGGGTCTGTTGAGTTTCTTTCAATCACAAACAAGGGGGCAACATTCAAGCAAAAGACTGAGTGATGGCCTTGTGTTCCATTTAATATGAAACCGCAGTGTTAAAACTGATGGCTGTCTAGTTCTTAGCTTAATTTTTCTGCTGCATGGATCAAAACGATACCCCAAATACCACCCATGACTGTCAGAAACATGGAAATGGATCTCCGTGAGTTTCTGGTTATCAAAGTGACACATGTACTTGGTTTTGGTAATAATCAACCAATTGTTTTCTGATCTCCAGGGCCTGTCTGGCAACACTGCTTCTCCTATTAGCGCTCACCTTCCAGCACTGTGGGGGAGAGCTGAGGCTGCTCTAGTTGCTTTACTATGCTACTTTGGTAATAGAGACGGTTGAGGAGCTTTGTGTAATGGGATTGAATTTCTGGCTGGAGGTAAAGAGACGGCTATGTCAGTGTGATTGTCACATTTGGTCGTAATTCCAACATCAGGATCCAGTCTCTATTGTGAGCTGAGTGTAGCTTTTAAGATGTTAAATTGGGTTGTACCCTCATAGTTCAATAGGTAGGGCAATTTTTGACATTGTGTTGAAATATGGTAAACATTGGCTGCTCTTGTAATAAAGGCATCCATGCAAGCTGCTGTTGCTCTAATATAGAGCAACCGACTGGGTATTGTGCAAGGCTGATTTTGAAAGGATTTACCTGTAATGAGACAAGAGTATTATGTATGACTTAGGGGAGTTTAAGGCAACCGCAAGGTAAGAAAAATACATTAAGTACAGTTGGTTCAGATGATAATTTATCAGTGGGAGGCATGTTTTGCTTTGGGTAAAAAAGGCAGCTATTAAATGTTGTAATTTCAAATCACAAACAAATACCATTTTAGAAAATGTATCCTGCTTTCATCAGCAGGCCACTACTTTTTATTTTCTATTTTGGGTAAAGCGTAAATGAATGCCCTCAAACGGCGAGGGAACAAGTGGATCAAAACTCATGAACCAGGTTGCCTTCATTAAAAACGTAAATGATGTACTTCAAACCATTTACTGAATCTAACCTTGAATGGCATGCAAACCATAGGATAAGCAAATGTATGAATCTCGTGCTGTATTAACACATTTTAAAATATTTTCTTACATGCTTTAACCTAGATGGACCAGTTAATTTATTATCAAAAACTGGTGAGTCTGTCTATTCATTAGCTAGATTACAGCGGCATGACCTGCACTGTAATGCCTTGCACACTTAAAGACAGAGAGGCTTTTGATCTGACTGTACTCCCGGCCTAACTCTGGCTTGAATTGGAATGAGGCCCAATTTGGTTTGGCAAAACAAGAAAATGGGAAATCACCCAAGCAGGGACTTTATCCTTTCACTGACACTGCCTGCTTTACTTTGCATGCATGGTAGAACTGAAGTCTGGTGAAGCCAAGCATCTAAGCTTCATTAGTAGCTAGTAGGGATGGGTACCGAGCCCCGGTATTAAACGTGCCCCGGCGCTGAATTATTAAAGACCGTGGTACTGTTAAGCTCCGACATTATCGGTCTTTTTTTCAGTACTGGAGACATCTAAAATATATGCAGTGGCGGCCGGCCCATAGGGGCACTAGGGGCGCCGCCCAACCTCTTCCCACATGTTTGATTGTCATTAAAAATAAAAAATAAATAAAAAAATATATTTAAAAAAAAATAAAAAAAAATTAATTTGGCAAGTATCTCACACACACACACACACACACACACACACACACACACACACACACACACACACACACACACACACACATAATGTTTGTATAATCTCCTGATTTTAAATGGGAATTAAATCATTTGATTGTTCCCAAAGCGCCAGTGTTTTGCAGTTTGTGTGGGCCTACTGTTGCACAGTTTTGGAAGATTCATAGCTAACCACACTGAAGATTATGGATTATCTCATATTTTTAAGCCTCAATTTTCCTCCCCCCCCCCCCCCCCCCCCCACCAGATAATTTAAGGGGTCATTTCTCAAAAATTTCTTCCGGGGGAGGATCCCCCCGGACCGCCTTAGTATGGTTTGGTCCCTATTTCCATAGCCCCACCAAAAATATTTTCCACCAGCCGCCACTGGCCATATGTATTATGCTACACAAACATTATATTGCAGTTTTAGTGTCATCAACTTCATTTCTAATATGCAAAAACACTGCAAAATCCATCTGATTCTTTTTAGTAAACACACACACACACACATCTGTAGCCCGAGGGAGATGTGTAACGCATCAGTTAGGGTGTGCAGTCTGATCCTGTCTCAAAGTGTTTCCCCGGCCACTGGAATCACCTTCTAAGTCTTTACTATCCAGAGTGATGGATTCATCAGACCTTGATTCAACCTCTTTTTGACCTGGATCAGTGTTTCTCTTCTTCGTCAAAGTGGTGTGTGGTGTTCCAAATAGAGCTGCGTTTTTAAATAGCTAATCGCTATTGTTTTGACTGATATTGCAATTGCGATACGGTTTACGATATTAGGAGGGATTGATCATTTTCGAATCGTTCTTGTCATTATTCTTGAAATATATATTAATATAATGATTGATGACAATTTTTTGTTTTAAATCTGTATAATATCAGTAGTAGGATGAAATATCCCTGCAGCAATACTTGATATTTCAACACAGTCTCACTCCCTGATCATCAAAGAGCGACGCTTGGTCAGGGTCCTTTGGCGTGCAGTTGTGACGCAGCAAGTCTCCTTCAGCTTCATAAACGGACGCAAAGAGCTTTCAACTGATTGCAATGTATTCGCATCGGCGGCGGTATTTGACGCTCAGGGAAGCACCGCATCGGTCCATGTCGGCGGCAGTTAAAGGCAATGTGAGCGTCCATTCCCATTGGATAACAGATGATTTTACACCCGGAAGTAAGTATTCTCCTTCCTGACGATTGATTTTACAGTGATATCTGCACTACTCGTCAACTCAAACACACCAGATTATCCTTGTTAATTACACAACATTGTTTGGTTTAAATTGTGTGCAATGCTTTTGTATTTTTCCCCTTCGAATCGCACACTATTCAAAACTGTTTTCGTATTTCCCATAATTAGAAGTTGCCAGTATTAAACTGTGTACATCCCTGGAGGTTTAGGGGATGGGAAACTCATTGGTGTCTATAGACAAGTGATTGGAATATGATATATTAGATACATAATTTGTAAATTGCAGCCAGATTAATGTTGTAGATGTTGTTTCAAAAGTTCAGGTGTTTAATATTCTTCTGGCCTGTGGGATGAAACTGTCCCTGGGTCTGGTGGTTTTAGTCCTGATGCTGCAGTACCGCCTGCCAGACGGCAGCAGACAGAACAGTTTGTGGCTGGGGTGATGGGGGGGTCTTTTGTAATCCTGAGGGCTTTCTTTAAGGTTAACCTGGTATTTTTACTCCACTACATTTATTTGAGTTACTTTACAGATTTGGATTAATTGTGTGAAATATAAACAATCCTTAAATCAGACTTTAGTTACACCTGAATACAATTCAAGGAAGGTGATTGTCAAGTGCCAACAATCAGGCGGGATATTTGATAGTTGGTGCTTGAGAAGAATAAAAATGTATCTGCAGATCCCTATACAGCATATTCATTACTCGTTATTCTCTACTAATAGTTAGCCGTGTGTGACATAGTGGGTTGTCTGTAGGTGTTCGGATCAGGGGGTCCAAGGTTCAAACCCCATTGCAGTCAACATGTCGTTGTGTCCCTGGGCAAGACACTTCACCCCAAATTGCTCCTGTGGGGATTGTCCACAGTATTGAGTATGTAAGTCGCTTTGGATAAAAGCGTCTAATAAGTAACATGTAATGTAATGTAGTTCATTAAAAACTGTATATAATGGCTGTTTTGCACATCCTTTTCAAGAATTCTCTGTTATCCAATGGGAATGGACGCTCACATTGCCTTTAACTACTGCCGACATGGACCGATGCGGTGCTTCCCTGAGCGTCAAATACCGCCGCATTGCAATCAGTTGATAGCTCTTTGCGTCCGTTTATGAAGCTGAAGGAGCCTCGGTGCGTCACAGCTGTGCGTCACAGCTGTGCGTCACAGCTGCGCGCCAAAGGACCCTGACCAAGCGTCGCTATTGGACTATCAGGGAGTGAGACTGTGTTGGATATTTTAACACATAGTTAGCCTTTAACAAACATTGTGCTTTCTGTGATTCGAATATTGCCCTTGTCCAGATTGCGATTCTCAATACAATTTTGATTAATCGTGCAGCCCGAATACCAACCCTCTAGAGGTGCAGAAGGCAACTTCAATCATTGAAAGTGCAAAATGCTCTGTCATTAAGAGATATCAGTGGAGTCGCCATCCCAGCTGCTGTTCTCCTGAATGCTCATTTTCTCTAAAAGGCCAAGCACTGACCACATCTGTGCTCAGTTGATCTCTAATTGCCTCCCAGATTGGCAGATCAATTATTTTTTCTGGGCCGAGATCAGCAGGGGATAACTGAAGACAGTTACTAGTGTCTAAAGGATATCAAATTTGATACCTCTTTGAAATTATGGTTAAGTGAAGAGAGGAGCATTGTTGAGGCATTAAAGGTGTTCATAGTAGTGGTGTGTCGCCTGGCTGTTAAACCTGTTGGGGAAAAAAACAAGCGCACTATCATTGCTTACGGCCTCTCAAGCCTGCAGTTGAGAAATAGCTGCACATTGAAGGGCGTGTCATTTTTTCCATTGGTCAATACATTGTGCCAGAGCTAAATGATTATGTTGACTAAGTGCACCGAGTATTTGATGAGCAAAATATAATAATTATGGTTTAAATAATTCATTCTGCTTGGTTAATGTGAAATATTTAGGTTTTGGGGTTGGTCTACCAAATTATTATTCTGTTAATTGAGAGAATACTCATACGCATTTAAAGTGGAAACAATCATTAGCTTCACCATTTATGTGTGTATATATAACCAATTGCATGGCAAAGAAGATGAGTATTGAGTGTTTTCCTTTTTAATTGTACTGCTTTTTAAAACATATTTTACACCCTAATTTGAGAGAAAAACTGAACTTAAACCCATACTAATTAAATGTGGCGAAGCTACTCTCAGGTGACGTTTTTCTGTTGTCTGGGGATGGGGGGAAACTGGGACACCGTACAGCCTTTACAATCAAGATTGTTTTTCCATTGCTGTCAACTGAGAGAGAAACCCCCATCATGTCGGCAGTATACAACACCGACTGGTTGATATCTGATCTTTCTTTCAAGGCATTGAATATCACAACAGTCTAAAATATCAACAAGCCATTTTTCTGGTCTGCCCACAGCTTGCAATGGTTCAAAAATATCAACGTCTTCATGAGGAACAGGCGGTCGGGTCATGTGTTCTTCTTCAGTTTCCATGTTGTCATTTGTTTGGAGACACACTGACGCTGCTGTTTTCTGGACTTGGAGAGAGAAACATGAACTAAGACATTCGCTGACTGTGGAATTAATTTGGCTTTGTGCCTTTCATCTCATCCTCAGGGCAGGTTTTTGTACTTTGCATATTTTTTGCAGTGCTCTGCCCCTATCATTAGTCTGCATTAATCTAACCGCCGTACCAATTGGCCCTCTTGTGTCTATCTGACGGATGTGTGGCGGCCATCCGTAGAGGAGAAGGGGTCGGTGTATTTCAGCAGGGATTCTGCAATGCAAATGAACATAAGACACCAGGACTGTATTTGGGTGATTCCTCAGTAAAAACCACCCCAAAGACTCATTTCTATGAATACAAAATAGGATTATATTCAAGTTATATTCATGAATTAAATGGTGATACAATTTAGACAATACAATTTGTATTTTACCAGCAATAAACTGCCACTCTCTATGCAAGTCCTTAGAAATAAATCTACAGAATATTCACTACAACAAACAGTGACATCCATTTTGCTATCACACACGCACCGGCTAATGCCATGCAGCACTCCATGCAGACTGTGCCCCAGCTACTGACCTAGATTTACCCCCCCTACCCTGGCTTGCATTATTGGATGGAGGGGCAGTCTGGGTAGCAGGAGTGTTCTTAATGATGCCTGCCACTCACTCACCCCCCCCTCCCCACCCCACCCTCCTCCTTTAACCCAGGGAGCATTAGCACTGTTGCATAAATGCAGTGGTACCTCTTCTCCGGATAAGGTTTCCAGGCCATTACATATGCAGGTTTTTCTATCACTAATAACATGTTACTGACTATTACAGCTTTAATTTGAGGTTGTTTTTTATAAAGAAAGCTAAAAAGAAGAAATGCAATGTTTACACAATGGGACTGAATTATTTCTTATGTATCAGTTCCTCTTTTGACCCCAGTTGAGTTAAACGGTTTGTCAGTATTGTCACTTTACTTTTTAAGTTGATACCTTTATTTCCCTATTGCTTTTGGAGATTATATAATACTGATTGAATGTGTACCCTTCCTACAAATCGTTAGCCTAATAGCATAATTGCCCAAGTCATATTTGAATGTTTTTGGAAAACAAGGAAAAGTGCCCTGCAAAAATGCCTAAGTCAAAGCGATGACTTAGGCAGATAGTGATTTTGGACTCTAAAATGCATTCTGATAGGCTGTGGACATAGGCAATAAGGCAGGGTGATGCAGCAGTGGTAGGAGAGTAAAGTTAGGCAGATATCACAATTTGGCCAAAAAATGACTTAGGCAATTATGCTATTAGGCTAACGAAATGCTTGTCCATAGAGCAAAATATAGTCAGTATTTATTCTTTCTTTGATTTTCAACATGGACATATAATAAGTCAGTAAACACCCCACTAGTGTATTTCTGAAGCTCGTTGTATGTAAAAACAGCGCTTGCTAACAAGTGGCTAAATGGGACTACTTGGCGCCATCAGGCAAAACATTAGCCGACTTTAGCTTAGCGGTGGTGATTTAAGGCAAGGCAATTTATTTGTATAGCACAATTCATACAGTGATGCAATTCAAAGTGCTTTACAGGATCAAATGGATAAAACACAATACATTTTTACGATGGTCAAAATGAGAAGAAATACAAAAACACACAAAACAATTAAAAGAAAGAAAACCATGTTTAACAGTTAGAACATTTTAAAAATGTAAAAAGCCATATTAAAAAGAAATGTTTTTAGACCTGATTTAAATGATTCTAAAGTGCTAGCCATTCTCAGATGTTCTGGGCGTTTGTTCCATGCATTAGGAGCATAGATGCAGAAGGCTGCTTCCCCACGCTTTGATCTCACAAATGGAACAGTGAGCTGGCCTACGCCTGAAGACCTAAGGGGTCTGCTGGGTTCGTACCGCTGAAGGAGATCCTTGATATATTTGGGTCCTAGCCCGTTTAGTGCTTTTATATGTGTGCAATAAAATCTTAAAATCAATTCTCTCTCTTACTGGAACATTATAAAATGTTCTCTTAATTGCATTTAGACCTCTTCTGGCTTTTTCTTTGAGTGCATTCACTGCCATGTTGAAACTTCCCGATGCTGTTATAGTTAAACCGTGGTAGGTATAACCCATACTATGTTCAATGATATGATTGTTTATGGTAAAATGGTATTTGTTCTCCTGACATCTGGGACGTTTTTGGAAAACCATGACATTAGTTTTTTTCATATTGACTGCCAGGGCCCAGTTCTTACAGTACTGGTCTACTATGTCCAGCTGTTGTTGTAGTCCTTGTTCAGTAGGAGACAGCAGAACAAGGTCATTGGCATAAAGCAGACACTTCACCTCTCTGTCTAAGAGGGAGAGGCCAGGAGCAGCACAGTGATCCAGCTGAAAAGCAAGTTCATTTATATATATATATTAAATAAAGTGGGACTTAAATTGCAACCCTGACGAACGCCTCTTCTCTGGGTGAAGAATTCAGTTAGTTTGTCTCCAATTCTAACAGCACACTTATTCTCTAAATACATTGATTTAACCAGATCGTACATTTTGCCCCCTATTCCACAATGTAGAAGTCTATAATAGAGCCCTTCGTGCCAAATACTGTAGAGTCGAAAGCTTTTTTGAAATCAATGAAACAAGTGAATATCTTACCATTTTGTGTTTGGTGTACATGTTTGTTAACTAAACTGTGAAGGGTATATACATGGTCGGTGGTGCGGTGTTTTGGAAGGAAGCCAATTCGATTTGTACTCAATATGGATTGTTGGTTAAGGAAATCTTGTGTTCTTTTATTTAGAATACTACAGAATAATTTCCCCAGACAGCTGCTGACACAGATGCCACTGTAGTTATTAGGGTCTGATTTGTCTCCACTCTTATGAATGGGGGAAATTAGCCCTTTGCACCAGATGTCAGGAAAACATCCTGACTGCAATACGATATTGAACAGCTTTAACACTGTACCCTGCATCTCTGGGGTGCTGCATCTGAGCATTTCGTTTTTAATGTTGTCTGTGCCACAAGCTTTCCTTGGCCGGAGAGATTATGTCTGTGTGCTCAATTCTTCCCAAGTCATTGGGAAATCAAGGGGGTTTTGGTTGTCTTTAATAGTTTCTTCTAATGTTTGGAGTTTCTCTTTTGTAATACATTGATTTGAATTCATTAGATTTATTGATATGTCTTTGTACAAACTTTCAAAATGTTCTCTCCAGATGTCACTGTTTTGGATGGGTAATGCTTGTTTTGTGTTGAAGTTGTTCCACTGATCCCAGAATTGATTTTGTTCAATGGCTTTCACAATATCCTCAAGTTTCATGTGGGTATAATTTTGTTTTTTGTTCCTTATTGTACATTTATATTTGTTTAAAACTTCATTGTATCTAATGCGTAAGGCTGGGTTGTTTGGTTGCCGATGTTTTTCATTTGCTATTTTTCTCAGGTCTTTTCTGATGGTCTTGCATTCTTGGTCAAACCATTTGTCAGCATTTTGCCTTTTTAACAGGCTTCCGCTTTTGTTTCATAAGGTCAGCTTTAATAGCTGCCTTGTGAAATATCATATTGATATAATCAATGGCCATGTTTACACCATCTTTGGTAGGAACATATTGATTTTGGTCAAATAGTGACATGTCATTCATCAGATCAGGTGAGTTCAAGGCCATGGTGAATGTGTCTCCACTGTCTGGGGCCCATCTGTAAGTAGGATTTAATGTATACAGC
This sequence comes from Harpagifer antarcticus, assembly GCA_902827135.1. Classification (NCBI taxonomy): domain Eukaryota; kingdom Metazoa; phylum Chordata; class Actinopteri; order Perciformes; family Harpagiferidae; genus Harpagifer; species Harpagifer antarcticus. The sequence goes on along the minus strand of CADEHL010001172.1, from coordinate 1,703,118 downwards.
TTACTGGGTTCCCTTGTTGTGTCACTCATTTGACCTGAGAGTTTAAAGAACACATTTATTTGGTTGTGGTCTGAAAAGGGGGATTGCTGTCTGACAGTGAATGCACTGATAGTGGAGGGGTCCATGTCAGTGATTGCATAGTCTACTACACTAGACCCTAGAGCTGAGGAGTATGTGAATCTCCCTAAAGAGTCCACTCTGAACCTCCCGTTCACTATGTACAGGCCTAAGGCCCGACAGAGATGCACTATCTCTTTGACATTCTGATTGATTTCAGAGTCAAGGCTGTTCCGATGGGTGACTGTTGGTGTTGTAAACAGGGGGGGCTCGCCAAATACTTGGTGGCTGCCCTGTGGGTCTATGACATCAGGTTCAATTCCTGTTTGTCCGTTCAGATCTCCAGTTAGAAGCACATTTCCCTGGGCCTGAAAATAGGCTATTTCTGAATGGAGAGTTTCAAAAATGTCTTCTTCAAAATAAGGAGAATCTACTGGGGGTATATAAATAGCACACACGTATAGATTCCTATCAGTTATGCCCAGGGTTTGATCTAACCTTAGCCAAATGTGTGATTTACCTTGTTTTACTACTGAGATCTGACGGCAAAGATCTACTTTATACCACACCAAGATCCCCCTTGATGTTCTGCCCTTGCGTATGTTTTTTGATTTTATAGAGGGCACCATGACTTCATTATAACCTGGAGGACAGTGAGTGAGCAGATCATTTTTACACCATGTTTCTGTTAATATAAGTAGATGAACATCTTTGATTGATTCTAAGAACTCTGGATTCTCACTCTTAACCTCAAAGGTTGAGGAGTAGAGCCCTGAATATTCCAACAGGTTATGAAAAGAATGCATCTTTTTTTCAAAAACAAACAATCAAAATGAACCTGTATAGTGAGACAAATATATATTAAAAAAAAAATATATATATATTTTCACTAATATTACTATTGTACTGATTACTACGATAACATATGTCTTAGCTGGACAGAAGTCGGGTGCACAGGGTGTGCAGCATCATCCTGATGTCTCCCAGTTCAGAGGTAGCAGGGGGAGGGAGGGTGGCAGCAGGCTGAGCTACAACTGCAGCATAGCTCCGCTCTGTAGGCGGGGAGGGAGACGAGGAGCAGCTGTTGCTGCATATCTCTGCTGCTGATGTTGTGCAGGTGTTGAGCTGGTTGAAAGTAGCCTCCTCTGGGTGTGTTGGGGGCGTGGGGAGTGGGAGGTCCAGGCTGAGCTGTTGTGTCTCCTCACAGCAGGGGTGGTGATCCTGGGGTGGTGATGGGGAGGAAGCGCTCTGGGAGGGTCTATAAGGCGGTGGTGGGAGGGCTGCGTCCCAGGGCTGCATCTTTGAGGGTCTTTGCAAATATCCCCACCCTCTCTCTGTGTAGGTGGAGTCCATCATAGAGGTCCCAGGGGCCAATGGTTGAGTGGAGGGCCAGGTGGACATTTGGTAAGGTGGCACATCCTTTTCTGATCTCCATATTAATGTCATGGATGACATGAGGAGGGGTGTCTGTCCTAGGCAGCAGGGTGGAGACCACAATGCGGGTGTCGGGGAATTCCTTACTGGCCTGCTCCGCCATTTTCCTCACTGCCTCAGCAGTGTCCCTACGGAGGGTGTGCAGGTCATTTGTTACCGTGTGGATCACCAGGTACTGAGGGCTCCTGAGGGTCTCCTTTTTCAACAGCTTCATGGCCTGGCCTGTGGTGCTGCAGTTTAGACAGCACCTTTTTATCAGGAAAAACCTTTCTTGGGTCCAGGAACTTCCCATTTGAGTCAGCCAGCAGGACCACTTGTGGGTCTTGTTCTTCAGGCTGAGTAGAGGGAGGCTGGGGTGGGCAGAGCTGGTTATGGGCAGCTAGGTGTGTGGGTGTATCAGGAGGGGCCAGGGTGTTGTTGGGCTGGGTGCTGAGCAGAGAGGGTGGGCCAGGGACACTGGCAGGGAGAGTCTGTGTCTCTCTACTCGTCATTGTGATGACTGATGAGAGTTTCTCTGTCAGGTGTTGGACTTGCCTGGTGAAGCTCTTCTCTCTATACTCAGCATCCTCCTTCACTTTGGCTAACTGAACACTCCTGTTTGAGTGCATTTACACTTCCTCTGAGGTCAGATGCCAAGGCCTCGTTGTCGCTCTTGAGCTGCTGGAGGTCCTCTTTAAGCTGCTGCAGAGTGTTGTCTGGGGGACCAGACTGCCTGGCCTGGGTCCGCTCTTTGAATTCAGCAAAGTCCAGCTCCAGCAGGGCCATACTCTCCTTCAGCCGATTGTTGGAGCTGGCAGGTGTGGGAGGGGCAGAGATGGACAAGGTGTGTTGGGGTTCTCTATTGGGCTCTCATCACCTTCGCTGTCAGAGGGGACATCAGAGGGGACATCAGAGGGGACATCAGAGGGGACATTGATCCTCTTTGTGTCCACCTCAGCTTTCAACAGGGAGAATGCCTCTTGGAATGACTCCATGTTGGCTTCATTCCCTTGGACCATGACCTTTCCTTTGGTGTAGTATGTGATGGTAAGCAGAGGGTCATCTTTGTCAAGGTGTTCATCTTTACAGATTTTTAATCTGCCTCTTGAGCCGATGCCCTCTCTGGATACGTATGCATAATTGCTGCACAGAGTATCTTTCCAGATGTAGATGGAGTCAGTGAAGAATATGAGGTTGTTCTTCTTCCTTCCTTCTTTTTGTTGGGCATAGTCAGTGAAGAGGACCTCTGGGTTTCCACACACTGTCTTCTCCTTGTGTTTGTCCTTCACATTAACACTCTTGCATTTAGCAGGATATTCAATCTCTCTTTCCTCTGCTCTGAGAGCTGAGAAGTTCTTTTTTGCCTGCTGGACAGTTTCCATGGCGACCACTTGTTTTGTTCCAAAGAGAGGCTAGGCTAATTAATTAGCTTTTCCAGCTTACAAATACTTTTCGTTTCCTTTCTTCTTATCTTCATGAAATAATAAACGGTTTATAATGTTCCGCTACTTTCTTTAGTGCAGCTCCTTCCAACAGTGGCAGGTAAAAGCTGGCAGCCCACAGCTAGACGGTTGACATTTGTCAGTTGGTAGTTGAAAGCTAGTTAGTAGATTCAACTCAAAAATACATCCAAAAATTGCATTTCTTCCTCTGTTTTCTGTCGATCAATGTCGTTAACTCTTCTTTAGAGTTCGTTCTGAAGAATTATTGCAGATTTTCCTATAAAATGTCTCACTTTTTAGGTCCAATTTCGATTTGTTTTGTTCAGGAGCTCATTTCTGATGCAGCTACTCAAATCAAATCGCTCTCTCGCTCGCCCGCTCACAATAAATGCGCTATTCCCACACACACACACAGAGCCAAGTTTGAATGAAACACAGATACCCAGAAGTACTTGTACTGTTGCATATAATTCTCGAATCAATCATTTTTAAAATGATGAATTTCACACATAAAAAAAAAAGACACATACATTTCTTGGGGGTGCTATGGCTATCCTAGAGGGAGCTGCAGCACCCCCTAGTGCCCCCCTGGCGCCGCCTATGCCATCATGTAGTGTGTATATAGCCTTACGTTAGTTTTTTACTACTCATAATTACATTTACGCTTCAACTACTATAAACATGTTATTGTTGCAAAACACATAATTATTATTTTGTGACGTTTTTGAAAATCCAATAGAAATAATTCCCATTTATTTTAGTCGAGGGATCCCTTGTGATGCTAACATCCGGGTCGGCCAACACAAATATGTCATCACCCCACAACTTAGGTCACACTCAAATCTGTAGCTCACAGAGGGAAAGCTTTACATTTCTGCTGTCATTTACTTGGTACTGAATGTCAAAACATACCCTCCCAATGTTTATTGTAGGCATCAGATATAGGGTCAAGAGGTCAAACTGAGATGCCATTGATAACTGTGATAGTAGGATAACACTACAAGACCTATCTATCTTCGGTTGCCAACACCTTGCATTAATTTACATTTGAGTAATTTAGTATGACACACTTATCTACAACACTGAGTACACTGAGTGCAATAGACCCAGTGTGTATTGCCAACATTATGCAGCAGCAGTAAGGAGGATGGATGTGTCAGAGAGGTATGTTGATATTCCTGTGATTTCAGGATCATCATGCAAGAGATAAATGGTATACAAAATATAAATATATAACTTCAACCAATTAGTTTGGTGCCTAGAAGTAGAGATATTGCGGAAGAAGATGTACTGGCCGACAGGATTTACTCAGATTTTATTCGTCTTCATGCTCTCTCTATCTTTGTCTCGAAAGTCAGTCTGTCCATCTCTGCCCTGAGAGACTTATGCCTTGTGATTGTTCCACTCACACCCCTCAAATTGCAGTCGACTCACTTGGAATGTCCCAGAGGAACATAATGAGTTATTTTCAATTAATCTCTGCCGTCATTTGAGGATAATTGGATCCCTGCCAACTGTGTTAGCGGGTGAATGGCAGGGGTGTCATACTCCGTGTGTGTGTATTGGGGGGGGGGGGCGGGGGTTGGAGGGGCTGCTACAACCCTTTGTGGTCAATTAGGAGAGATCTGCGAGCAGTGAAGCTTGGAAACTGAGGGGCTATAATCATCTGGGGAAAAAGACAACTTTTCCCTTTTCTGTCTCATCCTTCTTGTATTACTTTTGCACTCTTTCTAATACCCAGTCAAGGGCCATTTTCACCATCCATTAACAATAACAAATCTGATGACAGTACCTACTGTACTATTACATGGAGCCTTTTGGTCCCAACATAGTAAGTAGGATAGAAGTCTTATTCTCTTTGAAAAAGGTTATGTAAACATTTTATTATAAAAAAAATGTGGTGTCTTTTTGGGAATATCTTTTTCTTATCACAAATTCTCACGCATGTAAGTTGAAGACATCTCTTTGGTAAGATGCAGGCAGTGCTTCATGTCAGACTGCATTTCTTTGCAACTATCAAGCATACAATATATTTTGCTAATGTTTATTTGCGTCCAAGATATATGAAGCACTTTGAGATGCATATCATCAGCACCCAGAAAGATAATCGTAAAAATATTGATTACAGGCTTAATGTATGTTATCATCGATAAAGCCTCAGTCTGTTTCAAGCTTGCATTTCCGGTGAAGCGCATAATTAATGACTGCTTGTAATTGCTGTCTGTTAGAGAAACTACAGCAGCGCAAAAGCTATGTTTCCAATACTGAGTTTATTTAAACCACATGATCTGTACTGAGCATTTGGTTTAAGCCACGCCTCAGATTTGTATTCACATTTGAACCATTATGTGTGATTTTGAGTCTTGTAATGCTTTGGATAGTTGCTGAGGTGTTCCTGAGTGCCGCAATGCTCATTCAGGTGATAAACCTAATTTGTGGAATTCCTTGGTTTGTTTAGCAAAGGTTTCCAGTTATGTTGAAAGTATATCACCTATCTGTATTGGTTTGGACTTTGCTTGGGACTGTCTCATCCAGTTAATGAACTAACAGGGCTTTAAGTAGCCAGTAGATTCTGCCTGACTTTTAATAAAATGTTAGCAATGTTTTGATAACAATAGCATGTTGTGTGTTCAGGGAACTTACCCAATAGTTCTACCTACCTAGTACATACCCACCCACCTACCTACATCACTATACAGAAGCTTAGCAGAGGTGAACATAACTTACAGTAACATATCAATTCTCTTTAATTGTTTCAAGCTTTAACGCCTTTAGCAGAAATGCTCAGATTGTAGCCCGCTACGTTAACAGTTTCAGCTGACACAATACATAACCCAATGATTGATGGAATTCATCTTGTGTATCTCAAAGCGTCTGCGTAATTACATAGAAAGTGTTTGTTGCCTCAAGCTTACCATTTAATCTGGAATTTACTGAGCAAGTGTGCAATGCACCAAGTGACTGCTGCAAATGTTAAAGGCGATACAAAGTTATTATCTCTTTTTTATAATAACTTTATTATAAAAAAAAATAAAAGTACTCTCAATGAGAGAGAGTACTTTTCTGTGCTCTCTCATTGTTTCACTTTGTACAGAGTCATAATGAAATCGGTTTCAGTAATACTGCCTAATTGTCAATAACATTGAGGAATATTATCGGGCCTTATAAACAGTAAATAGACATGCAAATGTAATCTAGGGATATAGGGGCAACGTACATTTCTGGTGGGGTTTATCCTCACAAGGTTTCTTGCCACGCAGTTTCATGCACACATTTTCTGTTGCTTGTCTCTAGGTTGGTCATTGTTGTCATTCTGAGTTGCCTTGGCGATATTCATGCTCAAGCAGTGTGTTGTGTTTGGTTTCTTTGAAGGTCCTTTTCTTGAAGATCAATCTTTTGTCTTGTCTGTTATGTGTTTCAGCATTGAGATAATAAAGGTCAAGGCCTTTCAAAACTGCTTTCAGTTTTAATTAATGTCAACAAGGCCAGGAAATTCAACTCTCACCGTCATAACCATGATGAATCATAAAGTGCAGACATCATTCACTATTTGAATGTCATCAGCTGCCTACTTGTCCTTTTATAGATTGTCTCATAACAACAGGGTCACATCAACACACGCTTCATCAAGTGTTTGCTAAACCTACAAAACCTGTGTGTGTGCCTGCTCACTTTCCCTTAGTCATGACAGTTAACCACCTCGAAACCTGCTGAATGTCAGTTTCACCAGACGTATAGGGGCCCTGTTTAAGGGGGCGAGTACGAAATAAAACAGGAGACGATGGATGGACCAGCTGAAGCACCAGCTGCCCCCCCCCCAATCTTCTGCCATCTCCTTGGTTGTCAGAACAACGGTCTTGCACTTCTCTCAATTTGTATGCACAGCCTGATATTAGCCTGGGTTTTGCATCTGTATGTAGTCCTTCTGTTAAGCTAACTGAACACATTAGCAGAAGACGGGTAAACCAAAAAGAGGAGTATGACTACTGAGAAATGCTTAACCAATCTAAACATGAAGGTATTATGTTAAGGTGAGTGTAGTCGGATCTTAAATGTGTCTTCAATATTCTTTGTAGGTTTAAACTTAAATGATCAGATTTGAAGGTATCACATCAACAATTGTAATACTGGCCATTAATTTCTTACAGATGTCTTTTTCAGAAATGTTCAGATACATAATCATATTGCATCAAACTGGAGACACAGCTAATTGATTTTAGGGGACCCACTCAATTTCCCTGGGACTCTTATCAACTATCAACTCACTGTAATACGCAGGCCAAATTAGAATGACATTGACCTGGACATCAGCCGGTCAGTGACTACATGATTTTAATCGGTGGATTCATTGTCGGCAGTGTTTGAAGTGTCTGCCCCACTCTGTCTGAAAGGATTTGAATCAATCGTACAAGAATATAAATACAGACTTATACTGATACATATCTAGTATTCACTGCAGCTTTTTCAGCCCGCAAAGTATATATTTCGATAAAAGATGACCAAATCCTGGTCATTTATGAAGATCATTTTGGTCTTTATCATATTCACACAACATTTGCATAAATGATTAACTTAGGAAAGCCTTCCAATCTTCATGTAGGATAATAAGAGCTTCACAGTTAAATAACTTACTCCATCGTTTCACGTAAAACTTTTTATCAGGCACTTCTGGTTATCTCTGCGAGATTCATTGACTCTATAGGATCACTGTAAGAGGAGGTGGCACAGTTATGAACATTGACAATACATTTGTCTTTTTTTTAAACTAGCACAGAGATTAGTCAGACCAGATTAGGATAATTATCTGTTACCTACATACTGGGAGATCTTTTTTAATCCACACCTATATTTCTTAGATTAATTGTACTAAAGGGACTCCCTAGAGATCATAGTCGTAATGTTTTGGGTCTTGAGGAATCTGTTAAGCAGCTATTGACAGTGAAAATGTTTGGGAACCATGGTGGCTGTAGATCATAACAATAGGCGCATTCACACTGCGGTACTTTTCCCACAAAGGTTCATGCGAACTTAGTTCAGTGAACTCTTTTATCGCGTTCACACCAAAAAGAGCCGGTACTAAATATAGCTCTTTTCTCACAAAAGAGCCGCTCGTAAGTCCCTGCTAGAGAGCAGGGACTTTCGAGCGGCTCTTTTGTGAGAAAAGAGCTATATTTCTGATTGGCTGGGCGGATTGCAAACCACGCCCCGTAAAACTTCCAAAAAGTTTTGTGAAGCCGCCATTTTATTATCCTCGCATTAGCATTATTAACATTAGCATTAGCCCAGCGCAGAAACGCAGAGAGACTAACTTATGGCAACACAAAATAAAACATGGGAGCGGTGGAGATGAGGAGGTGTCGGCGTTCTGGCGATTTACTCGGAAGGCTTCAGTAGAAGCTGCTGGGAGTCCCAGCAACTTCTACTGAAGTCCTCTTACAACTCCGGGGACTTCCGGCCGGGGACTTTGGGCGGCAGTATCCGCCGTGAAGTTGTTTGTAGCCTGCCAGTAAACCCAAAGCAGAAGAAGAAGAAGTGAAGTCAGCGGCTTCATTTGCCTAATCCACCCCCAGAGACTTTTTCCGGTGTGAACGCGATCTGTACTTAGTTCATGCGAACTAAAGAGTTTGCATGAACTAAGTTCGCATGAACCTTTGTGGGAAAAGTACTGCGGTGTGAATGCGCCTAATGGTGACTTTGGTTAAAGAAACCCTTCACCTCTCTTTACCTCTAAGCACAATGTATCTATTGTTGTTGTTGTTGCTGCTGTTGGTAACCTGTTGGTAAAACCTTGGAGCTGGGGGAGGTGAATGACATTCCTTTGACATGTTGAACGGCTTTTCACTCTGGCTACTAGACAATGGCAAACACTGCCTGCCTCTCATTTAGCTTTCTGTCAGTAATCTGTCTGTCAGTGCTGTCGCTTTTTCGTTTTTTAGGCTGCAACTGTTACTCCTCCCTCCTGAGTTCACATTTGGCCCTGGTCTGAAGTCATAGACTGTACCAACCAGCCTAGAAGTTTTAACATAGATTGAAGTAATGGAACATGACCTATGAATAATGCTGCTGTGGTTAACTGCTGACAAGTTACAGAGCTATCACCATTTACCAGCCAAATGCAAGCGTCCAGTAGATTTGCATCACTCACGTATTTTGCACCCTGCCTGCAGCTGTAATATGCCCAGATTAAGTCATCTTGAAAAAAATGTGAGGTTGGGTCAGACAACATCGGAAAGAAATGAACAATTGAAAAAAGAAAAAGCTTGGGCTTACCAAAAATTTATCTTTTTTTTACCACAATCTCAAATCTTGTCATTAAACATCTATTTATATCCTGAAGTGTAAGACACATTTGTAAGTTTATATGTCAGCTACTATAATCATTTTGAAGCCCTTAAAATGTGTTTTCATTCTTATTGTCAGTGACCAGCTAGAACCACAGCAACAACACCACATTTTGGACTTGCGTTAACCTGCAAAGTCTCCCTTATGTACCTTTTTAAGGGACTAGGGCCTCTGTCCGACTTTTAACAACCCAAAAAATAGAATGTGGTTTAGATTGGTAATTCAATTCATGCTGCAACTTACTATTATTTTCACACTTTATGTAATTATCAATTGGTCTTTAAAACTGCAGAAAATATTGTGAAATGACCAATTATCTAGCGCTTCAGTGGACACATGCTTCTCTAGTCTGATCATTACTGTGAAACCCAAAGACATTTAATATGTAACGGAAAAAGGACATAATTAATCGACTATCAAAAGCAGTTTAAGAGTGGGTGTTCGATTGATTGTTTCATGGTCACCCTTCCATGCTTTTTCTTCGGGGATGGGCTGCCCCTCCCTTGAGCAGAATCAACTCTTCTCCTTTTTTGTATTGCGGATTTCAAGTTGTATGGTTGTTAAACAGGAACTGATACATTCCAGTGTAGCTAAAAAAAAGTTTTACCAACAAGAAACTAGTATCAACTCTTCTCATTTGTAGAATAGAAGTTAAGGTCAGAAAAATCACCGTCATGCCATCCTGACAAAATACATATCCGTACACAAACACCTTAAAGGCTTCTCAATTCTCTAATTTCCCCTCCTCGACTCCTATCCTCGCGACTTAGTCCCGCACACAGGAGATGTGAGTCGAGGGGGGGAACCAAGGAGAGAGGAGGGGAATCAGCAGGTGGTTAGAGAAATGAGAACTCCTCTGAGCGGTCATTTTAAAGAGACATCCGTTAATGATGACAGGAGGCACAGCAGCCCTCTGTCTGATGGACAGAACTGTGTTCATGACGACTTATATATTTACTTTGATTCATTCACAGTGCGGTATAATGAGACAATAACAGGCTACAGATGCAGACATATACACACACACACATGTTTATATAAATATATACAATTTCAGAATCAAACAAGTATGAGAGCACTCTCATAATAACGTAACACAATCAGAGACTGGATATATCCCCCCCCCCCCCCCCCCTCTCTCTGGTCGCTGAAATGGGGAATTGAAATTACGGGCCAAAAGTTGTATTTACAATTATTAAAAGTAAGCATAGGACACCAAGCCAACTGAGACCTGTCTGTCCGCCGCATCTACGCACTGTACAACACACTAGGGCTGCACGATATTGAAAAAAACTATATTTAACCGGATGAAGGATTTTAGTCACGGACGTCTGGATCTTAACAACTGGTTGACTCATCATACCTTAAGTCATGATCTAACATGTCATGATAATGCATGTTGCTTACCCTTAAATAAGGGGGTTCATCTGTGAATGAAGAAGAGTGGTGTCTAGAAGGGATCCAAGAGATTAAACATATTACATTAAACTATAGGAAGCTTCATTATCACATTAGGGAATTAACATAGGTGACAAAATAGGTAATTTAACTTTTTATTCCACAATTAAAACCTTTTTTGTCCAAATAGCAGCAAAGTAGTGGACATCTTTATACAACATTATAAAAATAAAATTTAGAACAGCTATACACCAGCTCCCTGAGTGGTTTACAAAATTACAATTTAAAATAAATATAATTTGTCATAAAACAAATAACTTGTAATAAAAATTGAACTACTTCATAACATCAACTTGTGAACCATTTTGTTTCATAAACCTTTTTTTAAATCAAAATGTCTTAGCAACAGTCAGTAAAACAAAGTGTTCTTGGTCATCATGGCTACTAGCCTACACAAATAAAGATCTGCTTTCTTTCTGAACAGAGCACCTAGCAGTTAAATCAATCTGAACATTTCTTTTTCACAATTTCAACTGTTGCATAATGTAGTCAAATATAATAATTTGACTTTTTAAGCATCTGTATGCATTGCTCAATCAGGCTTAGAGGTTGTTGGCCAAGAATACTAGTCAGTAGAGCCAATGGAATCGAGGGGAATTTCTACACACACCAACACATGAACAAATAAGGAGTGAGAGTGACGCGTAGCCAAAACCGGAAGCTGCATACACTCTGGTGGCTACCATTAGCAGCTAACTTTTGTGCTCCGATTTTTACATACAAATGGAATTATGGATTATAAACAATTGCTTCAAAGCCACAGATACATTATTAACCTATGGATCAACCGATTCAGCCGCGTTTTTTCTCGTTTTAATGCCATTGAACACGTCTTTTGATCAGATTGACAGCTTCGGTGAGACGATCTCCCGTAAAAGCTCCGTAAAGGTACATGTTGTGATGTCTGTGTTTGCTTCCCCTGTCGCGAGATCGGATCGCTTAGTGATGATACTATACTTAAATAATCTGTGGAGTCTCAGCTTTAATCGGATATATTGTATGTGCAGTTTCGACAAGTAATAAGGTTATTTTTATTTTGAATTCTGTGCTAAAGTGCGTTAGCATTTTTTCGCTTAGTGCTAATTCAGAGGCTTGGTATTACCCTTGTGTTTTGTTTTGGTAAAAATGGTTAATTTCTTCAGTTAGCTGAGATTCTTCCCGTTAATCTGGTGCTACACATTAATAGTTTCATAAATGTTAAGAAGCCCTGAGACACAGTCTCGAAAAAAACTGGGGGGGTCCACTGGGGGGACCGCCGTGCTTAAAGATCAAAAGCAAAGCTTTTTTTATAATTGCCAGTAAAATCGAAATCATATAGCTACAACACTATCTAAGATATTGCAGTATTAAAATCGGAGATAATATGCGTCTGGCAATGCGCAATATTTATTTTGTTCAACCCCCAACACCAAGTCAGACGATTTATTTCTCAGCCGCTTGTCTCCGCAAGATGGCGTCGCGTGACGTCAGCGTGGCCAAACATATTTCCACCTGGCTTATCGCTCACAGCTGCTTCCGCTGATAGTACAACTTAGTTTCGTTATAATGTCTGATTCTGAGTCGGAGGCCACCCAAGATCTGGAGTTGTAAAAGGGGTAAATTAATTGTTGGATGTAGAAGTGTCAGAATCAATATAGATGTTTTTATTTTAAAGTAAATTCAGATGGAGCATAGTAAAAACATGTCAATTCTAATGTCCGCCTAAAAAAAACCCATTACTTATAGTGAAAACCACCCTTGAATGATGGGTTAGTAGACTAAAAGCTTTAGGAATCAAAACTATAACATATAATAAGTACCCTGTATCAAGATTGATGCAAAACAAGGGAAATTTGACCTTTTTAGAGAGGTTTAGAAAAATAAAGTTCCATTTGAACTTTTTCACTGTAAAAATCATTTTATTACTTTGAATTATCACTATAGGTATTCATTCCATCCAAATACAACTGTTGTGAAAAAAAACTTTAAAAAAAAACTAATTTAACTGATCTTTTCATTTATTTGAAGAAAAAAAAACACAATGTGAGCCTCTGAATTAGCCCCGAGTGAAAAATGCTAACCTGTTACTGCACCGAAAATCATTCCTAGCTCCCTTATTACTTATCCTAGCTCCACATCCAACACATTGTTTATGATCGTAAAGACACCGAATCTAACGGTGCCCACCTCTATAAGCAATACAACTGCAATTCCGTTATCTGCTGTGCTCCGTGCGCTTTGAAATCAAATCAGAAGTTGTTTACCTCAATTCTTTGGCGTTTCTGCATTGCCCGGCTCTTTCGTTCTTTCAGTTGTTTTTTGTGCTCAAATATGGGACCTGAATCCAGTAGACATCTCAGAATGACTAGAGATCTTCTCATAGTCCAAAACAGTTAACAGGCACAGCAGAATCCCGATATGGGCCATTTTCCCAGACCAGCACACAGTATCCGCGATGTTCCTGGAGTAAATCAGCACAGCAGCGTGGAATCGCTCCGGTCCCTCCGTGGAATCCCCGGGGTGAAAGCAGGCCCCAGCGGTGGTAAAATCCTCCTCCGTACAGCAGTACACGCCCGGTGGAAGCAGGCCAAGCCCGAAGCGTGGATCCACTCCGTTTCTCCGCGACGACTCCGGGGTAAAAACCTCTCCAGCAGGCCTCCGCAGATCGCAGAATCGCAGGCAGCAAAAGGTGGAGCCTACTACCAATACGGGTTTCAGCCTCCGATGTACTTTTAATGCTTCTCCACCAACAGACTTGACGATGGCAGGATCAACATCGTATGCATCACACGCGAAGTGGTCAGAGCACAACTTGCTCCATTTTGTCGGCTGCCAGCCAACACGATTCACTAAAAAAATCCAGTTTCGGCAGATGATTTTGTCTTGGGGAAATGCATGTAAAATTCTCCCAGATCCCGCACCGTTCGTACATCCGAAAGCACAACAATAACCCATGTTTTTGCGGATATAATTCAGTTTTCTTTTTGAAAAACACCGCTGACATGTGAACGAGACTGCCTGGCCCAGAGACTGTTTGGCCACGGTGACGTCACGCGCGCGGAGGCTGCTGGGAATGACATGTCAGAAATTCAGACGGCTTTGGGTCGAGTTTTGTATCAATAAAAAGCTTTTTTTTGGGTGTATTATCTCGATTTAAATTAAATAAGAAATACAGGCAGTCTTAAAAACAACATTTCTATAAAAATATAGCATATTTGGAAGCTTTGCATTTGATCTTTAAGAGGTTATCGCACGTCCTAAAAAAAAAAAATGAATAAAACCGCACGTCCCTGCATTGTGAATATCGTGCATGCGCATATTGCGGTTATTGCCATGACACAATATATCATTCAGCCCTACCACACACACACCTACACACTGTAGCCTACCACACACACCTACACACTGTACCACACACACACCTACAGCTCCTAAAGCATAATTAGGATACAGCCGTTGTGTATTTTATTATGTGAAGTACTAAATGGTCTTACGAAAATATCGACTCTTACATACAAATACAGAGTAATGTAGGCCTGTTATACTGAGTGATATATATTTTACACACTGCTCTGCTTTCTGCATGGACCTCACAGCTGTTCTCACTGTAAACATCTCGTTGCGATGAAAGCAGTTACTAAAATAATATCCAGGGGAGGCATGCAGAGCAGTCATTGGCTGAGATAAGTCCGGCCGTGCGCCACGCCTCCACCGTTCCCGGAAATGCATCCGCGGAGGAGCCGTGGAGGAACCATCAGTGTATCCTCGGTTATAGCTCCTCCAGAGAGCCTCCTCGATGCTCGGTCCTCGATGTGCATTTAGAGAAATTAGATGTCCTTCAATATGGCGCGCTGAAATCTATTTCCGGGTCACTACCGGAGAACCGAGGAGTCGAGGAGGGGAAATTAGAGTATTGAGAAGCCTTCTTGTTTCAGCCCCCCCCCCCAGGATTATCTTCCAAACTCTTCCTTCCTTCAACCAGCCCTGGTTCCTCTGCTCAGTCTCTGAATCCTGTTGCCGTGGTTACCCTTCCGTTGTACACAATGGCATGGTGGTTGCATAATGTTTTTCTGCAGTTTGTGGTCCGCTCCACAGCTGAGTAGGCAGTGAGCACTTGGAGCCGCCCTCCCACACTTCGCTCCATGCTAATGAAAAGCTTGACCTCACTGGGGGGTTTTCACACTGAATCATACAGGACAGCAGAGAGCCTCCGAGCCTGTGCTCCCTGCTGCAAAGGCAACTTACTTTGGTCTCCGCAGTCATTGGTTGAACTTCATATAAGTGGCAGTCAGTTTGACATTCTTCTATGAACATGGTGGGACTCTCTGGCTATCAAAGCTGACCACCAATGTGAAGGATGTATAGAGTCACATTAAAAGCCTCTGATCGATTTGCGCCTTGGCCGTACTAACACCCTTCAGAGTACACAAAACAAATCATTGTTTTTAAGTGTGTGTGTATTATTTTTTTATTGTGGGATTCTCATAGAGTTTGTATCCAGAACTGGACAGGGGTTAGTGACATTGTCATTTGGGAAGATTGCAATTTGTGATCAAGGACCAATATCAACAAATAATTCATCTGTTGCTCTTACAGTAGATGATAAAGTATATATCATTGACAATGTTTAGTATATAAGACACATTGCAACACTTTCAGTAGGCAATACTACAGGCTGAAATGAATATGATAACAAACAAAACATTTGAACATGGTGCAGTTGTTCCCATTATTGACCTAGGCTGTGGTGGTCCGACCTATTCTATTTTGTCCCACCATACTTTCATAAGGAACTGAAAATGTGTTTAACACTTCTCAACGGATGTGATAGCTTGTCAAGCGCATTTCCTCTGTGGTTATGCCGAGCTGCGCCTCAAGCGGCAACCTGGTACGCTTTAAAGGCCTGGTCAGGTTTTCCAAAATATATTTACTATTAGTCCATTGGTTTTTAAATTGTCAAATATAGTAAAATTATGTAAAACCTTTCTAAAGTCCACTACTTCAAAGTGCTTCTTTGTCAAAACAAGCCCTAAATATATTCAGTTTGCCTAACTAGAAAATATAGTTCCATACACACACTCTGTCAATCAGCCAATCAATTACCTGTATTACTTGTCTTTTCAGCATGGCAGTTTTCAGCTTGGAGAAAAAGTTAAAAAGACGTGTTCAGCAGCCTGCTTTGTAAAAGCAGTGATTCGGTATTTCAGATAACTAATGTGTCATTTGTCAGCAGTATGTTGTTTCTGTAATGTTTGTTATCTCCTCTGTCACCTACAGTTATTTCCTTTAGCACAAAAACACCCAAGATATTTGCAATGTAGAGGAAGTGCTAAGAGCCGTCTCCACTTCAGGACGAACAGACTGCCGTGCTGAATTTGGACACCGACAGAGGATGGTGTGCAGTGCCCTCGGGCTTTATTCCTCCCCTATGAGCCAAAGACAATTTAATTAACTAGAGAAGCAGAACTGTAATTGTAGTGACTAGGCATGCCACACCAAACAAAGATTGTTGATCTATTTCTATTCATGTACAGATGTGGATGAAAAATAAGTATGACCTTAATTCTCACAGGGGTATATGTTTGGAAAAATTGTCCTGTGGGTTGGTAAATTGAGGTGGGCTCATCTGTTTAGGAATTCAGTTCAAAATGTGTTGGGGACCAGCTATCAAGGTTGAATGGTTTTCATGGAGGTTAATAAGACCAACAGTGCATAACCAGTCAAATGTGATGCACCTTAAGCTTAGCCATTACCCACTTTAACAGTTGTTTAACAGTCTCTTTCTTTCATTCTCACTGTGTCTTGAATGTTTACTCTCTTAAGTGCCAGGCCATTTGGCAGCAATGCAAAATGATTTTCATCCGCATTAAATATTAATCTCCAATGCACAGCCCATCCAAGGTTCATCAGAAGGCCTGTTTTCTTTGGATTGTCATCCAAAACACTTGGCAGTGCTGCTCTTTAAACATTTAGCACATCACCATATCCATAAAACCTGGCAGCTGCTTTGTTTTCCATTACATAAACAGTGATGAGTTTCACTGTTTATTTGGTATCGAAACACTTAATGAATCGAGGTCAAAGTCAACAAAGTTAGGAACTTACTAATGGACTGGCATGCCTCCTTCTCTAAGTGCTAACTAAAGGGGAGTACGGTAACACATTTCAGTGTGTATGAGTTAACTGTTTTACTTTAAAATGGATGTATTAATATCAACTTGTGTGTTTGCTAAGCGTTGGTGTGTAAAAACTTAAAACACCTTCATTTTATCTGAAAACACTTACAGTTGATGACCTTCACCTAATAATGAAACAGTCCGTTCCAGTAAGCCGCAGTGAGGTCGCTGATTTTCCTTGGAACACACTTATTCTGCTGAGACTGGTTGTTGTAGTTCTGCAAACTTAGTGTGAGTAGGCGCGTTCAAGCACTTCAGCTTGAATGCAGTTGAATAAATGCAGTGCAGGCCGTTGAAAGAGAGGTTACAATGTACTGCGTTTGCTCCTCTTTACCATAAATTGTGGAGTAATGTTATGATTTATACAAATACAATACAAATGTAACAGCTGCCACACTTGATGGCTCTCTACGATGCTGACATGGTGTTGACTGATCCCAACAGCCTATCATTGGGCTGTGAGAACACACTGCTTTTTCACAAAACTGATGTGGATGGAGACCTGCGCCAAATTAGAGCGCCTCACTTCAGATGACTGCATTACCCAAACTGAAACATAGACCTTTATTTACTGACATCATAGAAAGATTGAATAGGCCGATGTGAGACAGCAGTGTAGAATAGGTATTTTCTGAGATTATTACAGGGATAGCCAGACTAGGATGCAAAGACAACAGCGCAAACACTTTAAAACAATCTATAGAAAGACTGTTTCACTTTGTTGTTGAATTCTGGCTATTTGGAGAGGTTGCAGCTATTTTAATCAATAGTATTGACTGTATGAATTGTAAATGTCAAAATAATTAGATAATATTAAGAGCTCAAAATGATACACCTACAGAAAACTGAAGCTAAATCTGTAGCTTCCCTCTGCTTTACAGAGCTGTATAGTTTATGCTCATTGTTTAGCTGTACAACCCACAACTTCACTTTTGTAGTTTTATGTCATGGCAACATACTGTTTTCTTTTTGCAGCAGGCACTTGCGTATTTCCTTTAGAAGATAGTAGAGACCAAAAACCGATCTAAAAGAAAGTGAATATTAATCTTTCATACAAGTGGCCACTCAAAATGAATAACAATGTTGCTCCAAAACGTCAGAGCGTAAATAGAAAGGGATGTGACAATAAGCAATGCTTCAGTGTCAAGCCCATGCCAACATTCTGAAAACATGACAGTTGAGTAATACAGCACGATGTATCTTTTAATACAAATCGAAAAACGTATACCCTGAATATTTTTGACTGGTATCAAAAGTGCTATCAGTTATTGATATTTTTCATGGTATTTTATCAGATTCCACTACGGTGACAACACTAGTTCACATGATGCCACTTGCAGTTGATTGTGCTTGTCACTGGTCAGCAGTAACCAAAATGAACATGAATGCAACAAGGCACAGTTTGTCTGTGGTTCGCGCTAAAAAATAATTGGTGAGATTACACGTCGTATCATCCCACTTGTGTGCCACCCCCCCCCCCCCCCCCCCCCCCCCTCAGTCCATGTGCATATGAGGAGATGTGACAGAGAAGCTTTGTGTGTACGATGTGTTCCTTTTCAAGAGAGCTGCTGGCCTGCACGCTATTGTGCTTAACACTTCTCAGCTTTTCAGCACCCTCTCAAATTTCACAGTAGTACACAGAGCCAATCAATAGCTGGCCCTCAGTAGTGGAAAAGAGGTGATAGACAGTGTAGTATTGGCCACTATAGCACAAGCACAGTGTTTATGTAATCTTCTGAAATGTGTGAACCATAAAAATGCTACTCAGTTTAGTCATTTTATTTGATGTGAGTGTAATGGGATGAATATATGTCAACATCTAAAAACGAATAACTACGTAATGCGACATGCAGACATCGTCTTTTATTCTTAAACCTATATTGTATGTCTAGTAGTGTTGTAGTAAATGTGAGCATTTGGTGCTCGTCTTGGTTTAATATCATTGTAAGTCCAAAACCTTGGACTGTTTCTCATGGAAAATAAACAGTGGGAATATTTCAATGTTAATTATTTTTGTCACATCATATAGACTACTAAATGATTACTTAATAATCTTTTAATACACACTTCTCCCCCCCCCCCCCCTCCTCAGTTTATTGAATTTAAACCAGTTCCAGTGAAGTGTTACCTAAGAGCAGCAAGACGAAATGAGTTTGTTTGTTGAGAGTTTTGTGATAAAAAGGAAATGAAGTCTGAGGAACTTTTGGGTCACGATTCCCTCTCAGCAGCCCATTCCCTTGTATCCCCCTGGTACTAAATGTCCATCTTTAGCAGTGAGTCAGCTCTAATCAATAAAGTGACAGCTGCATGGTGGTGTCATTGCTGGCAGGGTCACCAAATGCTTTGAGAAATCATTGATGTGTTTTGGTTTGGGAGTTGCTATAACTATAGAGGGGAAGCTACTTAAAAATAAAGAAAAATGAGTGTTTTCTACCATTATCACACAGAAACAGTGTGTGGCGCAGTGGTTAACATATTGCACTGTTCAGTTGATCTGATGCAAGCTGGGCTTTTTTTATCGTTATACATTTTGAGCGATATGTTTTGGGGCTGTGTGTGTGGGGGTGGTGTTTAAACTGTCATCATATACATACATTACACTCCCACGAGTGTAGGCTGTATTTATGGGGCTGTGATGTATAGATGGATTATGGCAGGATTAAGGGCAAAGATTAGAGGGGCAAGTATCATACCTTCCTTTCCAGCCCGGCTTCAGTATATTGGATTATTCTGCAGTAAATGATTTACATCCAATGCTGTCCAGACAAGCATAAGCTTGGTTATAGTGATGGCTTGGTCATCCTCTGTCTGGCTGGAAGACAATCAAAAAGCGACGCGTTTTTTCTATTGAATTTTGGAATGATGCATAAAATCCAAACCGCGCGGATATCCCTCACATCGACAACGACAACAACAATGGCCGATTGTATTGAAGCGCTGTTCGCTTTGGTTATCCTCTTACGAAACGAAATGGAAGGCATCGGACGACTTTACAAGGGAGGACTTTACTTAGAACTTTACAAACATCACATGCGAAATGCAAGACTTCTTTGTGGTCTTCAGCATCTACTTCAACGACGAATCTGACCCTGCCCCCGCCTCGACGTAACGCTACGTCCACACGGCAGCTTTTCAAAAATCTTGAAAATCTTGGAGCTGGGCGTGTCTGAAAGCTTGGGGTTTTTTTGCGAGCAATGCGACCAACAACCAATCACATGAATCTCCCGCCCCCGACATACAAAGCAAAAAACCCCGGGGATTTTATGCGAGCAATATATATAAACTCCCCAAACAGGCGAAAACCTACCAGTTTCACCCACTGTCTCTGCCACCTCCCTCCATGCCTGGTTCCTCCGGTTTGTATCCCGGTAAATAGTCTGGTCGTAAAGAACCGGGTGATTTGCTCCCGTAATTTCTCGTTTGGAATATGAGGAAATGAACTGCGGTCTGGCTCTCCCAGCTTGCACGTGGTCTGATTGGCTAGCGCTTGTACTGTCAGATTTGCATACACGGGATTTGATTGGCTGACGCTTCCAGCTCAGCTTCAAAAGTTGAACATTGCTCAACTTTTGAATCCTGGAAATCCTGGAAATCTTCGCTTCGCTCCCCCACAATGCAGTTCGGCGAAAAGCGAGGCAAAGTGACGTCATCCCCATTCAAAGTCAATGGGCAGAGAAGCGTTGGAAGCGGTGGAAGATTCGTCTAAAGCTGCTGTGTGGACGCACCGTAAGAGAGACGTAAGCGACGCCGCCTCTTAGCTCCGAAGCTCTTGCCTCAGGGCTTCTCAAACTCCGGACCAAGGTCCGAACCGCAAATCAATCCGGACCGAACCCTGTGTCCCATTATTAAAAAAAAAAAAAAAAAAAAAGATTATAAAAAAAAAATCTGATTCGGATGTAAATTAAAGTGGACCTATTATGCTATATTGGAAAATATATATTGTAGGGCCATACCTATACAAATATAGGTCTGTGAAGTTTTTTGCTTAACACCTAAACAGTTCACCCATTTTAGCCATGCCTCATACTGCTCATACCCCTCTTGTGCAGCCCTGTTAGAGAAACGCGGATTTTGGGTCCTTAATTTGAAGAAGAAAAAAAAAGAGGAGGCGGAGCTAATGCCTGATCAGAATTCTACCGGAGATAAAGTTAAATTCTGTTGTGATAAAATGCCATCCTGTTCTAAACCACATCAAGGATTATTTCTGAAACAGTATGGAGCTCAAATGCTTTCTCTTCTTTCTCTCTTGCAGGTTTAAAAAGCAGGAAATAAAAATGGAATCACCTTGTGGCGAGTCCCTTTTTTATTTCCTGCTTTTTAAACACGTGCTCTCCAGTACAGGTTAGCTCTGAGTGTTAGCGAGGCTTGCTAATGTAAACAAAGACGAGATTACGTCCAAAACATGTTCAAAACGCGTCAGGCATTGTTTCTGATAGTAATTTTCTGTGGGTCCGCTGCCGATTTGCTGTCAGATTGGCAGCAAATCTGTATCCGCTTGTTGTACCTCTGTTTTTAAAAGATTTGGGTACGGAGGAAAAGAGAGCGGGTTTTATTTTCTGACGCGGTGTGAGTTCCCCGACGCACCGGGACACATATTTATGTATAAAAGACATCAAAGTGCATTTTGCATGATAGTTCCCCTTTTAATGTATATTGTCTTGTGCCTGACGCGTTCTGAGAATGAACGTGCATATATTTTCTTGTGTGCGCGAGCGTGACATGCATTTAAGTTAACCACAAGTTTACCTTGACTTTCTAATGCTTCTAATGCCATTTTTGCCGAGGTTCAAGGCATTGGCTACAGACAAACAGTACCATTTCTCCCACTAGTTCAAGCCATGATACTGTATGTATGTATGTATTGCAGTGTTGTAGTCAAGTCACCAATTCACGAGTCCAAGTCACTCTCGAGTCCCCACTCTTCGAGTCCAAGTCCGAGTCACCTAGGGAGAGTCGTAGTCGAGTCCGAGTCCAAGTCCGAGTCACCAAAGGAGTGTCCGAGTCGAGTCCGAGTCCGAGTCATCATTACCTGTGTTCGAGTCCGAGTCCAAGTCCGAGTCACCCAAGGAGTGTCCGAGTCACCATTACCTGTGTTCGAGTCCTAGTCCGAGTCACCCAAGAAGAGTCCAAGTCAAGTCCGAGTCACAAGTCTTCATGTATTAATCTTAGTGGATATATGTGTTGAAATGTAGCTGTAGCTCCTCTACATTGCTTTTATCCTGTCATGGTATACTAATGTGTCTATTGAACTGCTGTGAAGCGAGTGTGCCTACAATTGTTGTATTAAAAAAGGTGCTATACAAATATAAAGCTTATTACTAATAATAATAATAATTATTATTATTATTATCATCAAGGTTGAGTCCAGTTCCAATATTGCCTCCAGTGCTCCGTTCTGGCATCTTCAAAGAGCTGCTTTACAAATGGAAATGGTATACATTAAACACAATGACACAATGTCACAATTGAACTTATTTAATGGTTTGAAAACCCACAGAAACTGAAAATACATTATTAAGAACAATAGAACATGAGAAAGCATGCAGGGCTTTCTACGCAATATAAGTAACATTTTCATTCAATTTCCAATTTGAATCTGGCTCCAATTACAAAGTCATAGAACCAATTCCTCTCTATATTAGTGAAGTGATGGGGTCCCCTCTCCTACCATAATGTGGCCCTATTGGACAGACACCCAGTTGAAATTATGCATTTAGAATACTTAAAAAGCATCTTACAGGTGTACGGAAAACCACAAACAACACCAGCAGAGCCGAATGAGGCCAATTCCAATAGAGTGCCACAGTGACGTGTCCTAAAACCCGGAAGTAAACTTCTTCCGGTTCCTTCGTCAAAGAAGCAATGCTTTTTCTCCATAGGATTTTGGAAAATAGCTCGAAATAAGGTCTGTGGTTGAGACACATTTAAGAGACAGATCACGTGGAGATTATCCAAAACGTGATCCTTTTATTTGTTTTTAAAGCTCTAAATGGGCTGGCTCCTTCCTATATAGCTGAACTCCTCCAGCGCTACACCCCAGCCAGAGCTTTAAGGTCTGCTGACCATCTGCTGCTGGTAGTGCCCAAGACCAGGCTCAAAACCCGAGGGCACCGAGCCTTCGCAGCAGCTGGCCCCAGGCTCTGGAACACTCTGCCCCTCCACGTGAGGTCGGCCCAGACCCTAGGGGTTTTTAAATCCTCACTAAAGACTCACTTCTTCTCTCTGGCCTTCTAGTCAGAGCGGAGCACGACTCCTGACTATTCCCTGTGTTTGCTATATATCTGTTGTAAATTTTTGTCTTTTATTGTGATTATAAGTGTTTTTTATTGCATGTACAGCACTTTGGCTCGACCAAAAATCGCTTTTAAATGTGCTATATAAATAAAGCTTGATTTGATTTTGATTTGATAACAGTGACATAAAAACCATAATCCTGAGCCTTAAAAAATGGAATGTTCAAGCACAAACCAAGCAAGCCACTAATGGTAAAAATGGATATTTAATCGTTTATTTAGCAGGGACAATGCACATCAATGAACACTTAAAACAATAACATGTGTCGAGTGTAAATATGTAATATGATTCTAAATGTGTTGCAATGAACGAATATTTTGTTAATTTATTTCAACACAGTCGGCAAAACATCACAACACAAAGCGAATATAATAAATATAATATCACAATGTCCAACAACCAATAAGTGAACGTTTAAATTATATCAATAAAGATTAAGCCCCAGAAAGCACATTGCTACTTGACGACATTCTGCATGTTAAGTAGCCATGTGCTTTCATGTTATCGGCTGAATCTTTACTTATTGTATTGATCACATTACTCTGATGATAGTGTTCAATACAGCCTACCTATATATATATATATATATATATATATATATATATATATATATGAACTCCATCCTTAGAGTAATGTGTTATGGAGCCTCCGTGACGGAGATCATTTTCAGTCTCTAATTTTCACGTTCATTGTAGGCTAGGGCTAGGCTACTCATCATCTGCAGTATCACCAAGGACATGTATAGCTTTTTAACAGTATCTATCTAGACAATAAAACTGCACTTGGTCCCTAGGATCTGATATCAACCCCTACCTCCATCTAACCCGACATCTTAAAACCTTTGTGGAGTCAATTTAGTGGCTAACGTTAACGTGGGTTAGCAAGCTAACAATAGCATTTCTACTTACTTTTCTGGGTGCCGCCGTGAAAGGTGTCGATTGAAATTCGACGTTGTCCCAGTCTTCTCTTCTATCTTCTGTCCACATAATGTGCATTTTGCGCTGCTCTTTCCCAATATGGAAACAAAATCTTTAAAAGCATACAGCACGATGCGGGATGTGTCTCTGGACATCTTTAGACTGGTATAGCAGCGGGGGCGCGCCCAGTACGTGAACTCGCCTCGCAGGTGCACACGCCAGGACACAGAGGACATCAGACTCCAGAGAAAACTTGCTCGAGTCCGAGTCCAAGTCATCGTGCGTGAGAATTCACGAGTCCGAGTCCGAGTCATCCCAAGGAGTGCCCGAGCCGAGTCCGAGTCCAAGTCATCGTGCGTGAGAATTCACGAGTCCGAGTCGCGTCAATCAGTGTGCGAGTCCGAGTCAAGTCACGAGTCCCGAAAATCAGCACTCGAGTCCGACTCGAGTCCGAGTCCAGGACTCGAGTACTCCATCTCTGATGTATTGAATGTCTGTGTGTATACAGGGGCGCCGTTTACCGACAGGCAAGTGCTTGGACCAGAAGGGGGCCCCCAAATAAGGTAGATTAATCCAATCCAATCCAACTTTATTTATATAGCACTTTAAAACCTCCTGACCAAAGTACATGCATCGCGCGCCGAAACTGCTTCTTAATTTCAGTTTCGTTGCTCCGCTCCGGGGGTGTGGGGAGGGGGGGACTTTACTGGCATTGATCCGGACCATTGACCTTGTATAAAATTCACAAGTGGACCTCTAACAAAAAAGTTTGAGTACCCCTGCTCTAGACCAAGCGGCAAACTCTGGGAAACAGCCGGGAAGCCAATACGGAAGTGCCACCAGCTTTTATTTATATTAGGTCTCAACGTTTTTGCATAAATTAGGGCGTGGTCACTTTGATGGACACGTACATGCCTCACTGTCAGCTAACAGCAACTTGTCCACTCTGCTAGGCTACAACCATAGAGGCTACAACGTTACTTAGTCATAGTACTGTACTTGACCCTTTAGCTTTAGCCGTGTTCGTGCCTTTTTCAGGGAATATTGTTACAAATACCAGACAATTAAAATGTCGTGCTGTGCGCTTGAATGTACTAACAGAACTTCCAAGAAGTCTAAAATGATAATATTATGTTAACCCCGTTCGCAGGTGTTTGTGTGCTTGGTAGCTAAGCTTGTTACTTATTAGCCAGCTAAGGACGTAACCCTTTATGCATACATATACATTTTAGTTTATGATTCAGCCTTGGGTAAGACTTTTATAGTCTATGGCTATGACGCCCATAATGCTAAACGGGAGCAAATGTTAATAGGGGACCCAATTATCCCAGTGGTGGCCGCCGGAGCTAACGGAGCCGCAGGGGGCTAGCTCCAGCCGGCGTCCCGGAGCTAGCCCACTGCGGCTCCGTTAGCTCCGGGCGGTGGAGTCCGTCTTTTCTCAACGTGTGAATGACAAGCATTAAGAATAACAAAATATAGCAAATTCTCTTGCAGATTGTCTCATTTGATTATGAATGTAACGTTTATATAGGGGAACTACACTGTTAGCAGTAACTTGGTATGCATGTATTTCATGTTAGCTTAGCTTCTTAGCCTGAGCTAGCTCTGTTTACTTCCAGTTCTGAGGCAGCAGGTCCCGCCTCGGCTCCGCCTCTTTGCCCTTATTTGGAGCAGTCGGGATTAGACTCTGACATCACAGTCGAGCCGTTAGTGGCCGACTCCGCCTACTAAGGGCTTCACGGCAACTCTGCAAAATCCTATGGGTGACGTCACGGACAGTATGTCCATTTATATATACAGTCTATGCTCTAGACCGACAATTTTTTGGAGCTGCAAGTGAACCGGATTCCGAAGCTAAGAGGCGGCGCCTCTGCGGTGTGAACAGGAAAAACCGGTACTTTTCAGGCTCCAGCTCCGAGCCGGAGCTGAAAACGCGTTGGTGTGAAAGGTGCATTACACGTTCTGTTTAGCAGGATAATCTAGACATATTTACACCACTTTTATGATAGTGTAGGCGTATATATGAAATTGCCAGATGTAGATGTTAAAATTATATTGATATTAACGTGTTTGCCACAGGTCTTATTTTATGCATTATTCCAAAATCCAATGGAAATATCCCATTGCTTTTAATTGAAAGAGCTCTTTCAATATCAAAGCAACGGGTGATTTCCTGCAGGAATACAGATGCACATATCATGGAGAGTAGGGGTGGGGAACCTCCGGCCCCCGGGCCGTATACGGCCCGCGAGACCATTTGGTACGGAAAAAGAAAAAAATTAAAGAAATCTAGACCGCAAAATAATTAAACAAGTGAGTGCCTGGCCAAGGTCAGGGTCCTTGAACACAACACAAGCCTAACGTGTCATCACGTGGTATATGTCTCGTCTGACAGGGGTGTAGTTCTGACGGGGAGCACCAGAACGCCGCTCCGCTCCAGGAACTTCCAAATATTGCAGTACCGATAAGGAGTCATACACATGCTGCAGTTTCTGCGTGTCTGTGTCTTTAGTTGAAAGCCCTGTGGCGATCTGTTCATCTGTCACACTGATCATACAGTCAATAACTTTGTTGTTATTAGCATCTGGTTAGCTAGCTATGCTAACGAATATAAGAAGCTTTTTCTACAACCAGTGAGGTAAAGGCACATCTTTAAATGATCATTATAGTTATACAAAAATAAGAGAATAAAGTAAACAGGTATAAAATACTATATGACAGTACCAAAAAGTTGTTATTAATAAACAAGAATACAGTTTGAAAGAGGAGTGATTTGTGAATATCCATAAAGAAAAAGAAAATCTGCTTACAGTTCTGTTTCATATGGATGTTGAGAGATGTGTCCATAGATCTCCTAATGTTGCTCTCAAAGTGCACCAGATTGATGCTTTTAACTTCAACATTTAAAAAACAAATCTTCCCGGGGGAGCATGCCCCCCGGACCCCCCTAGAGGAGGTTAGGCCCCCCCCCCACTTAAATCATGTTCACATGGATAGGAGTCTAAATATATTTGCACAAATCTTGTGTCCATATCTTTCTGTTTGGGTGGTCATGCCACAACCTTGCACGTGAATACATGCGTGAGTCATGGCAAGATATCTGGATTAAGAGGTTGCTTTTTCTTTGCACAGCATGAAAGAAAGGCGAAATGAGTGGGCTGTGATTTTAGTATTTTTAAGCAGAGGTCAATAATTTGTACGGCCCTCGGAGGATGTTGAAAACATTGAAATGGCCCTTGAGAGGAAAAAGGTTCCCCACCCCTGTCCTAAATCAACCCTCCAGCAGAAGAAATACAGATTTCCTCGGCAAGTGGTGATTGGAGAGTGTGTTTGGGGAGAAAGGTAGCTGCTCGTGTGTCATCTTCAGCTGCTGTCAGCCCAAGCTGTGCCAGACAACCGGAGTTGACAACTTTAGCTTCAGACTGAGCTCATTATCACCGAGAAGCCCCCTTCTCAGCACAACACCATGTCTACCTGTACAGCTAAAACAAAACTCTATTTAAAGAATAAATAAGGAATGCATAGGTCTGGTTACCTCGCAGCAATAAAGCAATATCACTAGACTCTTTCTTGGCTGCCCTTGCATGGATAATATTTCAATTTAGTAGCATCAATATTTTGTGTTTGTGAACCGCAGACATATTTATAATGGCTATAGGTCGTGCCACAGAGTGCTAAGTGTTTCCAAGCTTGCATCTATAATTAGCTATTATCTACTCAGGTGTCATAATCAGTGTTACCTGTGTGCTCAGAAATGATAAGCCACTGTACAGATGGTGGTTATCCATCAGTGCTTTGAGTGCTTCCAACTTTTATACAGAAAATAACCTTATGAAATAAGATGTGCTGTCCTCTTGACTATTTTGTGATTAACTGTCATTAGAATAATGCTTAAATCATATTTGTCACCCCTTTTTCTATTGGGCATTAAAGGTCCCATGTCTTGGTCATTTCTACTGATCAAAATTCCATTGTTGAGGTCTACTAGAATAGATTTACATCAATGTTCCAAACTCACATTGGTTTCTCATACAGCATCTCTGTAAAATACGTGTATTCACTTTCTGTCCTACACGCCTTGTTGGAGCTCCTGCCCCCCCCCCCTCCCAGTGGGCTCTAATTGGTCAGCTCGCCCACTCTGTTCTGATTAGTCAACCACCGTTACAGCGGAACATCAGTGTTTATGTTTTACAATGGCGTTAGCAACCAGAAAAGGACACCAGTAATGACAAACAGATGAGAATGCTACGTGGGGTCTGGGTGCCGTGATGGTGGGATGTTGCGGGGCTCGGTGCTGCAAGGAGCGCACAGTGTGAGCTGGATTACTGGTGTGGTTTCCTGGTTACTGCGTGGGGTCTGCGAGACAGCGAGACAGGCTGAGCTCCGCGGTGTCTCGCCGGCACGGCACTTGGTCTATATCCAGCATCCAGGGAAACACAGGGGGAAAACTACCTCAAATTTTCCGCTCCGGAAGCCTCGCGGGGCGGACTCCTGAGCTGCTCCTGAATACACCCTGGCAGAGGGTGTGCCTATTGTTCAATAGCTGTGTGCCAATTGGTCCATTTGGACGTAGTGACGTCAACCTGCCCCGGAAGAAAAAAATGGAAAAAGATAAATCTCCAACGAGACGTTTTGGGGCAGCACAGACAGGTCTTTTCTGTGTCAGAGTTTTACTCGCTACAGGGTGTAATTTGAGGGTTTGGGACTCTGCAGACTGTTTACATGCAGAAAAAGCTACATAACACACAAGGGGATGGGTAATAACCGGAAAAGCATGACATGGGACCTTTTAATAAAGTGGCATTTATAGTTTTCTTTGATTTACAAAAAAAATAGAAAACTTAATTTTTTTTTCTTTTCTTTTGTATCTTGTCTCTTATCTCTTATCACAAACTGTAAAGGTTCTGCTTCTGTGTGTGTCCGTATTTCCTATGGGGATTTACAAAATAAAAATACAGAAGTAGGAGTGTAAAAAAGGAAATGACAGTTTGTTCTGGCTATACTTTTATAGTTTTGCCCCCTGTTCACATACAGTTGCAAGAAAAAGTATGTGAAGCCTTTGGATTCTCCACACATAGCGTTGTGTGTTCCTTCCAAACAACTCAACTTTGGTTTCATCTGTCCACAGAATATTTTGCCAGTAGTGCTGTGGAACATCCAGGTGCTCTTTTGCAAACTTCAAACGTGCAGCAATGTTTTTTCTGGACAGCAGTGGCTTCCTCCGTGGTGTCCTCCCATGAACTCCATTCTTGTTCAGTGTTTTACGTATCGTAGATTCGTCAACAGAGATGTTAGCATGTGCCAGAGATTTCTTTAAGTCTCTAGCTGACACTCTAGGATTCTTCTTCACCTCATTGAGCATTCTGCGCTGTGCTCTTGCAGTCATCTTTACAGGACGGCCACTCCTAGGGAGAGTAGCAACAGTGCTGAACTTTCTCCATTTATAGACAATGTGTCTTACCGTGGACTGATGACCATCAAGGCTTTCAGAGATACTTTTGTAACCCTTTCCAGCTTTATGCAAGTCAACAATTCTTAATCGTAGGTCTTCTGAGAGCTCTTTTGTGCGAGGCATGGTTCACATCTGGCAATGCTTCTTAAGAATAGCAAATTCAAAACTGGTGTGTATTTTTTAACCAACACCTCCAATCTCGACTCATTGATTGGACTCCAGGTTGGCTGACTCCTGACTCCAATTAGCTCTTGAAGAAGTCTTTAGCCTAGGGGTTCACATACTTTTTCCACCCTGCACTGTGAATGTTTACATGGTGTGTTCAATAAAACGTGAAAACATATAATTGTTTGTGTGGTATTAGTTTAAGCAGACTGTGTTTGTCTATTATTGTGACTTAGATGAAGATCAGAACACATTTTATGACCAATTTATGCAGAAATCCAGGTAATTCCAAAGGGTTCACATACTTTTTCTTGCAACTGTACACTATGTTGCTGCTACTGTCCATAATCAGAACACAATCGTTTTACCCAAACCAGCTATTGGTACTGACACTTGACTTTAAAAACAATTCTGAATCATCTAATTTCTTCAAGAATATTCACATAGTATTTCCATTAATTATTAATCTGGCAGATATTTCCTAAACTAATCCTTTATAAAAAAGTATCTGCAATTTCCTCAAGCCTAGAGCAACGCCCACAAATATTTTGTTTGACCAGCTCTCCGAAACACAAACATAATGTTGTTAATGCATTAGTGTGTGTGTGTGTGTGTTGTGTGTGTGTGTGTGTGTGTGTGTGTGTGTGTGTGTGTGTGTGTGTGTGTGTGTGTGTGTGTGTGTGTGTGTGTGTGTGTGTGTGTGTGTGTGTGTGTGTGGTGTGTGTGTGTGTGTGTGTGTGTGTGTGTGTGTGTGTGTGTGTGTGTGTGTGTGTGTGTGTGTGTGTGTGTGTGTGGTGTGTGTGTGTGTGTGTGTGTGTGTGTGTGTGTGTGTGTGTGTGTGTGTGTGTGTGTGTGTGTGTGTGTGTGTGTGTGTGTGTGTGTGTGTGTGTATTTAGCACTACATCGAGATTAAGATTAAACTAATTTATTTTGGGAACACCCGCATATAGGCTACATATGGAGTTAGCCAGATGTGTGTAAATGGTGACTGGACATCTCCTTCATAAAACTAATAAAAGGGGGAGTAATCGGGCAGTTCGAGATGTGTGTAGAGGTGTGTGTGGTTAACACGTAGCAGCCCGCAGTCACTCTTAAGCTGTTCTGATGAAGGTAAACACAGCGAAGGCGGTGCGTAAAAAGGCACAGCTCTCGGCGCGCTGGTGCTGGACTTCTCAGAGGCGGAGTATACGTCCCGCTGCCTCCTGATGCTGCAGCCATTTCATGAAGTGATGGAGGTTTTCCTTCTATAAAACAGCTGTGGCAGCAGATACCGTGCGAGTCCCGGACATGAATTCATAGATCAAGGCAGACTGGTTTACTTTCCTGTTTTGCCAATCCGGTGATTAAACAAAGGCAAGGCAAAGTGCTTTACAAAAAAATGAAAGACATTAGGAAAATGGCATTTAAAATCAGTCATTAAAAAGAAAAGCTAATAAAATAAACATATAGCTCTACACCCCTGGCCGACATGTCCTTAAAATGAAGTCCGAGTTTGAAATATATCTCAAATAATGTATGCACTGCCATTTCCCCACATAAACGTAACGGTCTGCAATTAAACGGTTGTCTCCTGTGCGCTCCTCTTCCTACTTGGCACACCGGTAACTTTCTCGTGCGCACGAGAGGCTGAGACCTGCTGAGCCGCCGAATCCCTCGGAACATCATAAAAGCCTTTTTCAACGGTTTTCTGGTGAAAGATTAACTAGGCTACTGGATGAAATAATATGACTGGTATAGGGGCGAAAATTAAACAGTTTTTGCAAAAAAATATTATGATAAAATATTTTTATATATTTATAATTCTGCAAATATTACGATAAACTCACAGCTATTTCGCGGCCCGGCAGTAACATCACCGGGCCGCCGACCGGGGGTTGGGAACCCCTGTTTTAAGGTGTTTGTAGCATTATGATGTCTAATTGAAGGCCTGTATACAGCTGTAGCTTTGAAGCAACAGACTGATAATCTAATTGTCCATGTTGTCAGTTGACTCACTGATGATGTTAGCCTGCCCTCTGTGTTGCTGTCTGCATGTAAATTGACTGAAAGCAGCTTTTTGAAGCAGTTACTTTCTACTTTGTTTATGCAACTGTGCTTCCATGTGTGCATGTTCAACAGGCAGCTCTGTACATAGTAAACCTGAGGTAAACACCTGCTATATTAAGGGTTAAGAGAAGCATGCAGTTATAAATCTGTAACCGGTGCCGTACCTTTCCACAGATAAACACTCAGCCAGCCGTGTTCTGCGAGGCATTATCTCATAGCCACAAACAACCTCTCCTCTCCTATCATCCCCTCCTCCTGCTTTACAGAAACAAGTAGGCCAGAAGTAGGAAGCCTCGTCAATGCTTAAAGCACAACAAAGGGAACCAAGCAATTTGATCCTGCAGACTATCTGGGGTTTTGCAGGGTTGAGGGGGGGGGGGGGGGGGAGAGCTGCTCTTGAAAAACACTCCCCTGCCTCTGTTTGTCAGTGATTCCCAGCAAGACTTTCTCTTCTCTGCATGCTCATTATTTCCTCCCCATCTTTTCGGTTGCTCAGCAGCATTCGTGCAAGTCAGTGCTCTGCCTCAACATCCCAGGAGGAAGAGAGGGATTTCCCAGCTAGCGTCTGCTCGTAGGTTAACATTAGGGGGGTGTCTACGTCATTAACTCCTTTTAACTTCTAGCTGGATATTTAAGAGCTAGGTGTCAGCTCTCGGAAGGAGTAACTCCACACGGGAAAGGGTGCAAGATTTTCAGGTTTCTAAGGTTTTATGTTTTCCTGCACTACCTCACCAAGAGAAGAACTCAGTAGAACTTCTGCCATTTCCCCCTTGTTTGTATGTGATTGCAGCTGGTGTTGATAACAAAGGGTGGGTTCACTCTCCCCTCTATTTCTGTGCGTACAGTGGGAGAGCGTTGGAAATAACAGAAGTGTGTGGAGTTGATTCCCACAGGCTATGCCCTGATGCCATGTGACATGGATTTGTTTTCCTGATGCACTTGTTCTCTGTGTTATGGTACCTTTTTCATAGTGGCTGTGCTTGAATGGGTTATTGAAAACGTTCCTATCTTTTCAGTTCATTTTCATGAAATTGAGCACATTATTTCTTAAAGAGGCCCCATTATGCTTTTGGGGTTTTCACTTGCCTGTAACCCCTTATATATATTCCTTTGTTTACTCCCATTACATAGTGACATCACTAAGTAACACTCACGCTACTATTGGCTATCACTCCAACGCATTGTACGTGATAGGCTAAGGCGAGGTAAATCTCAATCACAACAGAGCTAACCAATCAAAGCAGACTGGGCTCTGGTTTCAGACAGAGGGTGGAGGAGACCTTTTTGAACATTAAAGCATGTAAACATATCACAGTAGAAGAACACAATAGGCGCATTCACACCGCAGTACTTTTCCCACAAAGGTTCATGAGAACTTAGTTGATGAGAACTCTTTTATCGCGTTCACACCAAAAAGAGCTGGTACTAAAATTAGTTCATGTGAACCTTTTTACCCGCTCGAAAGTCCCTGCTAGAGAGCAGGGACTTTCGTGCGGCTCTTTTGTGAGAAAAGAGCTATATTTCTGATTGGCTGGGCGGATTGCAAACCACGCCCCGTAAAACTCCCAAAAAGTTTTGTGAAGCAGCCATTTTATTATCCTCGCATTAGCATTATTAGCATTAGCATTAGCCCAGCGCAGAAACGCAGAGAGACTAACTTATGGCAACACAAAATAAAACATGGGAACGGTGGAGATGAGGAGGTGTCGGCGTTCTGGCGATTTACTCGGAAGACTTCAGTAGAAGCTGCTGAGAGTCCCAGCAGCTTCTACTGAAGCCAGTCCCCAACTCCGGGGACTTCCGGCCGGGGACTTTGGGCGGCAGTATACGCCGTGAAGTGGTTTGCGGCCTGCCAGTAAACCCGAAGAAGAAGAAGTGACGTCAGCGGCTTCATTTGCCTAATCCTCCCCCAGGGACTTATTCCGGTGTGAACGCGATCTGTACTTAGTTCATGCGAACTAAAGAGTTCTCATGAACCTTTGTGGGAAAAGTATTGCGGTGTGAATGCGCCTAATACAATTGTTAACCTGAAAAAGAGCATACTGTTTGGAATTGAGGTCTTTTTAAGTTTGAAACATGTAGTTTTCAATGTTTCTCCCAATCATCCACCTTAAACCCAACGGGTGCTTAAATATAATATATCTTATGATCATATCACTTTCCAACAGTCTTACATTTCTCTCACGAATACCTTTTGCTATTCTTCAAGAGTGCATACATCATTATAACGATTCAAGAGTGCTTCACTGACTGCGGAATTAAATGTGGGAAAAACATGTCACAGGATGTCTTCAGAACTGCACAGATGGTGTATAATCACAACAGGAAATCAGTTGTTTCCTTTCTCATCTCCAACATTATTTTCACACCCCAGTCCCACGGTTTGGCAGATCACACTTTTCCTCTGCATGAACTTTCTGCAGAGGAGAGTTTGACAGCTCACGTGAGTTGAAGGATGTTCTTAGCGAACGGCTTGTTCTGTTTTGTTACTGTTGGCATTTCAGGTTCATTAGATGCCAACATGTTTTCTCTTTCTTACTTTCTTACTTTTCCAGTTTCAGTGGTTAGCACATGAAGTTATCTGTTTACCTCCATGTCTGTTTTTATAGAGACTCGAAGCTACGTGAATGTGTAGGTTAAACATATAACCTGTAGCCATAAAAGTATTCTCATCTCTTTAGCTGTCTGAACTTGACCTTAAGAGCTGCTGTGTGTAGCTCAAGTGATTATCCCTTTGAGGTATAGGGTGGTGCACTGATGACGTATTGTTTTAAGGCGAAACTGGAAGTTAGCATTGTAAGGGTCTCCATTGACAAAAAAAGAAATTTAAAAAAAAGCTATCGTTAGGCTATAAACACACTTGTTGCCTGCCTGCACATCACCTAAGCTAAAATTGGCTAATGTAATAATTCCTGTAATTGCTATATCACTTCATAAAAAATGTAAGTGGCTGATGTTTGGCGTGATGACGTTTAGTACTCTCACTTTGCAATCACCGTTTATGACTCTTTGAAGCGTTGGACTATCACGAGATGGGTATTTACTGACATATGTTATGTTGAAAAAAAGTGAAAACTCTTTATCTTGTGTTTATCACAGATCTTATTTCAGGCTTCTAACCACAAACATGTTAAAATAAGTTGACTTCGAGACGAGGGAAAAGGAGTCGGTAAATGCTAACTCATTTCTGCACCACTTTTTGAGGTCACTCATTGGCTTATTGTGGCTTAATCCAGCCAGTCATGTGTGAAACAGGTGGCCAGTCATTTGAATATAGATTGTGGACTCCTGTACATACAATTACAGACACATTGTAAACCACAGCCCCCCACCTTATTCTGTCCATTTCACTTTAAATGACAGACCACATACTGATGTTTTTTCCTTCTATATGAAAGGTGGGGGCCACAATAGACTGAAGCCAGCTGAATAGGGGTGACAGTGTGATAAGAATGATAAAGGCGTCGTCCTCGGGTCTCTCTTCCTCTTCACATTGTCTGCTTCGTGTCTCTGGTTCAGTCGCGGGACAAGTCACTTCCTTAAAGAGACATCATTTCCTTTAGCCAGTCTGTAGTTGTGTTCGTCAGCAAAACATCAAAACCATCAACCATCTAACCATCAAAATGAGATCACTTCCCTTCAAAATATCTCATTTTAATGTGGTTCATTATAATATGAATTCTCAAATATATATCTAGAGGGGAACGTTTGTTTCACCAAGTAAGAATAGTTTAAAAGTCATATCTAGTAGTATAAGTTCTTAAATCGTTTTCTAACCTTCATTTCCCCCCCGCGGTACACCAATCTGCTGTGGTCAAAGTAAATACAAAATAAAGGCTAAACAATCATTAAGAAACTCATTGAAACTGCAATATAGACTTGTGCAATATCTAAAATGCCAGAGGTGCAATGTTGGTAAAGGAAAAATATGTCTGAATTTATAGTTTTGAGTTAAGGACTTTGATTGCAAACAAAACAACAAATGTGATTCTGTCTATTGAGGTGATCATTTTCCTAGTATTTCCAGATACTTTGCAGACCTTACCTTGTTCATCATTATCTTTATCTTGCTTTTGGGTTCTGTTCAACAAGCATGGCCATGGAGTTCTTCTGTGTTGGGCCTCAAAGTGCATTTACTCGTCCCTGCAAAATAGTTCATGGAGGAAGGTTAGAATACTTTGGGCAAAAGTTGCTGTTTATTGAAGCTTGAAGCAAAAACATATATTTTGTATAAATTCTCTTTATAAGGTGCTTCTTTTTCAAAGGAGCAGGGTTAGTTCTCATATATTTAGAAAATCAAGCAGTTCTTAAAGTCATTTAAAGGGAAAAATACAAAAATATTAGCGTCATATATCATATAAATGAAATACTTTCGGCAAATATGTGTGTCAGTTGAAAACCAGCAATACTGTTCTACATTTTATAGACCCAAATAATCCAGTAAATCCTCTGCTAATGAATCAATAATGAATCACCTTAGAAAAGCTCCCAACTTACTCACTCTTACTTATTGTCCTGACATTTTGAGACTCTTCTCATCCCAAATAAATACTTTTGGAGATGTCCTGACTCTTGTCTTGACACACTGCGTTTTCAATGTGGTTGACGATAGTGGAGGTAATGTGGATCTTGCATTTACTCCTCAGATATCGGGAGACCCATTATACCGAGAAGATGAGAGCAGGAACATATAGCAGGATTGCTTCCTGACAACTCTGCACTCTCCTCTTGGCAAGACTGTGGGAGTGGGATGACAGCACAGGGATCTCTTTTTATCGCTACCATTAATTTCTTGCCAATGCAGGGGAAGCTTTTGCCATATCTATAACTCTGTCTGAAAATCTGGCAGTGGACATAAAAAAAATGTCCGTTTTCTTCCTCCCTTCTTTCTCTCACCCCCTACTCCCTCGTTCTATGCCTCCCTCTGTGGGCGTTTGGTACACTAAGTGCTTCATGATTACGAAGGCTGTGAGGAGGCACAATCGGCGGAGGCGTCAACAGACTTCAGCCGAGTGTCCTCGCTTCCCCAAGGGGTTTTTCTGGCAGTGTTTCGGGGAAGGGACAGTGGAGTCCAGTCCGATAGCAGCGTTCAATAACAAAACATGGCAGCAGTGTTATTGACAGTGGAATTTCCATAACAGCTCCCGTGTTGTTCATTCATTGAGTCATTTGTCATTTGTGCTAAAATGTCACGCAGACTCGCCACATTTTTTTGGATTAGCTTAGACAGTAAAAGTGCTTGTGTATGCACTATATTCTGTCGTGCTGTTTTCATTCCTCTTCAAATAGCCCTCCTCTTTTTCTTTATCATGGTTTTATTTATTCAAACGTATAGGGCATGCGGGAGTCAGCATTTCTGTTTCTATATTTGAATGACTTTCTTCAAGTTTAAGAAATACTAATATTTCTTCAACTGATATGTTGATATTCCTTCATTGTGGTAAATGGCACATTTGATATAAGCAGCTAAGGTCTTTGCTTCTGAGTGTGTGGGATGTAGGATTACTGCTCCGATGTTGTTTTGTTGTCCTGATCTGTGTGCTGTTGTGCTGCTTGGATATCATTTACAAACCATCGTCAAACTGATCTGAGGGGTTTCTGAGGATGAGGGCAGGTATTTCGATTAAACTACCGAAATATGCACTAATACCAATTTCCAGTGCAGAAGGAGATTTCTTTTGTTCATTAGAGACACATTTTGGGATTAATAGAGGAACAAAGTTGTGGGATATAAGGCATGAGATGATCATTTATATAGTGCTTACAGAAGAATTAGATTTAGATAAAATTGTTTCCCGAACACCACCTGGCATGGTGTTGCCTTGACTTTAATCTGAATACTTACGTGGGTATTTAATTAGCTCTCATTGCTACACAAGTTATATTACAGCGCCAGGCAGGATGTTATCGGTTATTAATCAAAGCTGTTTGGAATCAACAGTTTGTAATGCCCTATTATCACGCCCACTCCTTTAGGCTCAGAGCTCTGTGTCTTTGATGCAGATATAGCCAATCTATTTCAATTACTCATGTCTACTGTCCTCAGTCTCTATATACACTGAACAAAAATATAAATGCAACACTTTTGTTTTTGCTCCCATTTTTCATGAGATGAACTCAAAGATCTAAAACATTTTCTATATACACAAAATAACCATTTCTCTCAAATATTGTTCACAAATCTGAAAAAATCTGTGATAGTGAGCACTTCTCCTTTGCCGAGATAATCCATCCCACCTCACAGGTGTGGCATATCAAGATGCTGATTAGACAGCATGATTATTGCACAGGTGTGCCTTAGGCTGGCCACAATAAAAGGCCACTCTGAAACGTGCAGTTTTGCTTTATTGGTGGGGTCTGGAGGGGTCCGAAAACCAGTCAGTATCTGGTGTGACCACCATTTGCCTCACGCAGTGCAACACATCTCCTTCGCATAGAGTTGATCAGGTTGTTGATTGTGGCCTGTGGAATGTTGGTCCACTCCTCTTCAATGGCTGTGCCAAGTTGCTGGATATTGGCAGGAACTGGAACACGCTGTCGTATACGCCGATCCAGAGCATCCCAAACATGCTCAATGGGTGACATGTCCGGTGAGTATGCTGGCCATGCAAGAACTGGGATGTTTTCAGCCTCCAGGAATTGTGTACAGATCCTTACAACATGGGGCCGTGCATTATCATGCTGCAACATGAGGTGATGGTCGTGGATGAATGGCACAACAATGGGCCTCAGGATCTCGTCACGGTATCTCTGTGCATTCACAATGCCATCAATAAAATGCACCTGTGTTCGTCGTCCATAACATACGTCTGCCCATACCATAACCCCACCACCACCATGGGCCACTCGATTCACAACATTGACATCAGAAAACCGCTCGCCCGCACGAAGCCACACACGCTGTCTGCCATCTGCCCTGAACAGTGAAAACCGGGATTCATCCGTGAAGAGAACACCTCTCCAACGTGCCAGACGCCATCGAATGTGAGCATTTGCCCACTCAAGTCGGTTACGACGACGAACAGGAGTCAGGTCGAGACCCCGATGAGGACGACGAGCATGCAGATGAGCTTCCCTGAGACGGTTTCTGACGGTTTGTGCAGAAATTCTTTGGTTATGCAAACCGATTGTTGCAGCAGCTGTCCGAGTGGCTGGTCTCAGACGATCTTGGAGGTGAACATGCTGGATGTGGAGGTCCTGGGCTGGTGTGGTTACACGTGTTCTGCGGTTGTGAGGCCGGTTGGATGTACTGCCAAATTCTCTGAAACGCATTTGGAGACGGCTTATGGTAGAGAAATGAACATTCAATTCACGGGCAACAGCTCTGGTGGACATTCCTGCTGTCAGCATGCCAATTGCACGCTCCCTCAAAACTTGCGACATCTGTGGCATTGTGCTGTGTGATAAAACTGAACATTTCAGAGTGGCCTTTTATTGTGGCCAGCCTAAGGCACACCTGTGCAATAATCATGCTGTCTAATCAGCATCTTGATATGCCACACCTGTGAGGTGGGATGGATTATCTCGGCAAAGGAGAAGTGCTCACTATCCACTGGATAATAACTGCAGCGATGTATATGTTTTAGCTGAATACACGTTTTTTATAACCCTAACTGATGCAGTTAGTCACTTCTTTAATGTTTGTTCTTTCTGATGTAAAGTCAAGGTTGTAACTGTTTGCAATGAAGTTGTGGGGCGCTGAACTGTTCCTTTGATTCTTTTGAATTTTGATATATGAGGGTGAGCAAGCAACTTGAGGAACATTCATCATTAACTCCTCCAACATTTTTTATTATTTAATAATAACACTGAATATGTGAATCATAACAGTGATTGACAGCTGATAGGAATGATATGATTGTTAATATTATCATATTCATACAGACAAACATCGATGAAACAGTTAATTAATGTACTTATTGCAGCAGCCTGCATATATTTGATACCCCTGCTGGTCTAAGAGTGAAAAAAACTCATTCAGTTATTGTTCAGTTAAAATTCATTCAATTATGTCTTCCACCTTATATATCTCTATTTAAAGCTTTACTGATGTGCCACAATAATGTCATGTTATTGAGTTAAATTATCAATAGTGTGGCTTTCCAAGTTAACATTGATTGATATGACTGCGATTAGGGATGGGTACCGAGCCCCGGTATTAAACGGGCCCCGGGGCTGAATTATTAAAGACCGTGGTATCGTTAAGCTCCGACGTTAACGGTCTTTTTATCGGTACTGGAGACATGTAAAAAATATATGTATATGTATTATTGCTACACAAACATTATATTGCAGTTTTAGTGTTGCCAACTGCGTTTCTAATACGCAAAAAGCGTGCAAAATGCGTCTTTTTAGTATTTTCGATCTTTCCAATCCAGGTGAGAGATCTCTCTCCCCTGCCTGCTTGCAAGGGGGCGGGGCAGTTTACACACACGCAGCTGCTACATGCAGCAACACACACACGGAGGAGATGGCGGAGAGAACGCGCTCCGAGGTGTGGTTAAACTTTACCCGTCTCGATGAGGACAATGCTCGTTACCAAAAGTGCTATAAGAGTTTAGCATGTAAGGGCGCATGAGCAATTTGTCTAAACATTTAGCAAAAGTGCTCCACATTCAGACGGAGAAATGCACCGTTTTGTAGCAGCTCTGTAGCCCCATCCACGTGTAACGTTTCCACATCAGGTGTTATGTATGCTAGCAGCAACACACATAGTTAACTCAATTATACAAACCTGGGTTAATGATTAGAGGAAACTGAGTTATTTATTTTGTTAAAGTTTCAGCTATTCTGTTTACAATTCTGTCATCAGATTATTTAATACGATTTGTTAAAACATTGTTGTTACTTTTGATGTGAAATATTATGTATTTAATTTAAATAAAAAGCAATGTTAGTTTTGTTCACAATTTGTTTAGTTAGTTTACCTTATTTTTTTCTCCAAAAGAACCTATAAGAGTACCGCTAAAAGACCGGACCGATGAGCGGTATAGATAAAAGTAGTAGTACCGTTAAAACCTTAACGATACCCCTCCCTAACTGCGATTAAATCAGCATATACTTCTGCCAGGGGATGCCACCCCTCAAAATCTCCTGCCACCCTCTTGCCACCCCATGAATATGTTTCTAGATCCGCCCCTACCCCTGTCAAAAGATTAAAAAAATCTTTAAACAGTTAACATGTTAGTGAGTGAGCTTTGGAGATGATTTAATGCAGATTTGTATTTGTTTATTAATTTCTCAAGGCTTTATGACACTTTTTGACAATCCTTTCCCCACCCCCTCCCAGTGGACAGTTTGCCGTGGTCAGAAGATGTCGACACAGGAATACGGGTGTGGAGTACGCCGCCAAATCCATCAAGAAGCGACGCAGCAAGTCGAGTCGCCGGGGGGTGACGAGGGAAGACATCGAGCGTGAGGTGAACATCCTGAAGGACATCCAGCACCCCAACGTCATCACGCTCCATGAAGTCTTTGAAAACAAGGCGGAGGTCATCCTGATCCTCGAGCTGTGAGTAGCATCGTCTTTATCTCGTCTGTACGCATCACCACTGGGCGCATTTAGGTTAGAGGCACAAAATACAAATATCAACTGGAACATTTGCATAATAGGGCCCCTTAAAGTCAGTAGGGTCTAAATTGAGTAATGAGCTTAAAACCAAATACAGTTTACGGAGTTTTTTTCCCCCTCCATTCATTTGACTGAGCCAAGACACAAAAGTAGAGGCGAACATAAGTACGCATGTTCTATTGGCCCAATGGTTACGGGGAAAAATGAATTTCTGCCTCCAAAGCTCAATCAAATTCTCTTTATACATCCATGCCCAGCAGAAATAACCGTGATGACATCATTGTTTTTTTTTTTACTTAAAGGTCACCTATTATGCAAAATCCATGTCTTTTATACATAAACATGTGTAGGGGACACATGTTTATGTATAAAATACATGGATTTTGCATAATAGGTAAAAAGAGATTCTGAAAGTTTCAGGAAAAAAGATTCGCTCACTTTTTGTCCTGATCCATTTCTATAAAAACCTGTCTGAAAATGAGCTGATCAGATTTTGGTCACTTTATGATGTCATAGCCAA
Source organism: Harpagifer antarcticus (assembly GCA_902827135.1). NCBI lineage: Eukaryota > Metazoa > Chordata > Actinopteri > Perciformes > Harpagiferidae > Harpagifer > Harpagifer antarcticus. The sequence continues at coordinate 1,661,286 of CADEHL010001172.1, read as the reverse complement.
TAACCAACCAAGGTATCCCCCCCCCCCCCACCTTATCACCTGAATCTCCTCCTCAAGCTCCTTGTGTCTCTGAGGGGCGTGGGGAGTGGCTCCTTATTTTCATCTAAAGTTACAGACACAGAATCAGCACTTTTGAAACAGGCCTGAAACAGAGGGGATTATGGGATGCTACAATGGGTGATCTGTTTGGTATTTAAAGCTAAACACTTCAGAGACATGTTTTCTATATATCTGAGACCTATAATATATTGATGAAAAACAGTGTAATAGGTGATCTTCAGAGCCTTGAAAGAATATTAAACAGTTTGCACGGGTTGTACCCCTGATGAGTAAATAGACTGACCTTTTTCATCTCTATTTTTTCTTATAGTTTTAAAGCTATAATAATTGTCCTCAAGGTAACCAGTGTTCAGAGTGCATGGATTGTAAACTGATTGAGGTGTCGTGTGGCACAAAGCCCACTAAGCACCAGTTAGACCAGTTTTACCGGTTCAGGTGGATCTGAAAACGATGTCGGATTATTCATGTTTACATTACGATTATGCAGCTGACACGCTTATTCAAAACTAATATGCATGGGAGCAGAACAAAAAAACATCCCAATTTGTAGGTACCCTTACTGCCAGCGGTTATTAGTCTAATGTTGCACTCACTGGACAACGTTCCTGACATGTGAGATTAAATAGTCCTACACATACAATCACAATATTTATAAGGCTTGATCAAATGCTTCAGGGTGAAGTCTTATTAAGAATTAAAATCACAATGACATACACAAATGATCTAACTGTCACGATCAGCTGTTTTAAAGGTCCCATGTCATGGCCATTTCTACTGATCATAATTCCATTGTTGAGGTCTACTAGAATAGATTTATATTGTGCAATTTTCCAAACTCACATCGGTTTATCATACAGCATCTCTGTATAGTATGTGTATTCACTCTCTGTCGTAAACAGCTTGTTGGAGCTCTTGCCCCCCCTCCCTGTGAGCCCAGCGAGACACAGCAAAACCCAGCCCGAAACACACACCCCGAGGCTGTGTGTGTGTGTGTGTGTGTGTGTGTGTGTGTGTGTGTGTGTGTGTGTGTGTGTGTGTGTGTGTGTGTGTGTGTGTGTGTGTGTGTGTGTGTGTGTGTGTGTGTGTGTGTGTGTGTGTGTGTGTGTGTGTGTGTGTGTGTGTGTGTGTGTGTGTGTGTGTGTGTGTGTGTGTGTGTGTGTGTGTGTGTGTGTGTGTGTGTGTGTGTGTGTGTGTGTGTGTGTGTGTGTGTGTGTGTGTGTGTGTGTGTGTGTGTGTGTGTGTGTGTGTGTGTGTGTGTGTGTGTGTGTGTGTGTGTGTGTGTGTGTGTGTGTGTGTGTCAGAAAAGCATGACATAGGATCTTTAAACAACACAGACATTTTGAGTAAAAATAATAAGCTTCTTCTAAATGGCTTTATAGCACTGCAAAGTACTGAATTGAACGGCAGCTTAACAGTGCTGGCTCATTTATGATCTTGCCCTTGTTTTCTCTTCCTCTTAAATATTTATAGAACTGATCTAATATTTCCTCATTCCCAAAACACCAAACAAATGCTCTAATACATAACTTTGAACCCTGCTACGGACTAACACACAGGTTATAGGCCTCATCTCAGTTCAAACCAGTAAACACATGATTCCATAATTCAGATTTCCTCTTAATGTCCCCTGCAAATGCAGCTATCCTAATAAATCTGTGAATAAAAATATGCGATTTAGTTGCACATTAATGCTTGAGTTTACAATACCAAGTATCATCAATGCACCTTTGCCTTAATGCTATTGACATTGCCCGATTAGTGACATCAGAAAATTAGACTTTTTCCAGTGTGCCATTGGATTGCTTGTGAATTGAAAAACCTTTGACAAAATGATGTACATTTTCCATTCGGAGTGGACTTCAGTTCCTTTTTTAAAGCAAGTTATTACAACCAATAGCTGCCATAAGAGCAAGTATGCTGAGCCACTTCTCCAAAAATAAGGTCAACTTGATTGGAATAATTTCATAATTCATTTTATTGTCTTCCTTTTTTTAATTCATGACCTTTTGTCAATGTTTAATATAAGATTTGTCCTGAATTGAAGCCCTAAAAACCTCTTACATTTATAATGTCACACCCGAGTGGTGTCCTCACTCAGACAGCTCTTCTTCTGCTGCTGGACTATGCCTTTCATAATGAACATCAATAATAGATTCATATCAACAATTACATTTATATTGATTTAAGGTGGAAAAGGTTAATAAGTACAAGCTCATTTGTAGATGGAACATAATTAATTCACTGTATTTCCCAAATCTTTCAAAAATACAAGCCTTTTGTTAACAAATGAAAGGATTCTGTCCACAGACAAACGCTAAATGGCTGAGTTAAAAACGTATTTTGTCAACCCTTCGACACATTATAAAGGTAAGCTGGTATCAGGATGTCAATATACTCTCAAAACAGATATGAGGGAAAAGATAAGAGACATATGGCGCATTTCCACTGCAGGGCCTCGCACGGCTTAGTACGGTCAGGCCTTGGTAGGCCAGGCTCACTTTATGCTGCGTTTCCATTACAGTTTAGTAGCTGTGGCAGTAACTATAGTAACACAGTGTAGGCGGAGCCGTGACGTCATCTTCAATGAGAACCACAAAACCAACATCAGCCGTTAGCTGTTTGCCCTCAGAGCTCACAGCTCCTCATATCTGTTCAGAAACTAGACAAAAGTTAAACTAGTACAAACCACAGACTGTCTGTGTCATGGTGAATACAGTCGCTGGTTTATTTATGTCTGTATAGGCCGCTGTGAGTGTGGACGGTCGAAGCATATACTGCGTTAGCTTAGCCGATCTCCATTCAGAAAACACGCATTTTAAAAGGTTTTTCGCCTGCCGTCTGTCTGCAGTAGGGGTGTAACGGTATCCGTATTCGTCCCGTACCGTCACGGTTCGGACGTCACGGTTCGGCACATGCAGTCACACGGCGAATACGCCTTTTTTTACGAGTGGAAAAAAAGTCCGTCACTCAGGGCAGTATTACACTATATATAATCCAGGGGGCGGTATTGCGACTAAAAGCCCGCCGCCCGTAAATAACAAATGAAGAACAAGAACAAAACACAACAAAACGAACACAATACATGAAGAAGAAAAGTTAGCTATGGCGAGTTCACACAACACACAGGAGCTAGAAGACCCAACTGCTTCTTTTAAATCAGCTGTGTGGAACATTTCGGGTTCCATGTGGACTACAACAATGATGGGGTGCGAGTTGTGGATCGGACGAGGACGGTGTGTCGGCGTTGTTCGACAGCGGTGCGGTATGCTAGTGGTAACACGTCAAACATGCTCAATCACATCCGAGTCAGTCTCAGTCCGCAGCGAGAGGGTTTTCTCGACGGCAGGTGACATAGTTACCATAGTTACCGCCAACAGATCTGCCCTCACTACTGATAACGTAGACAAACTCATCTTTTTGAAGAACAACTTGAAAATAGAGTAAAGCTTGAGAACCTTTATTTAGGCATAATGGCCTCACACACTCACAAGTTAATTACACATGTTAGACATTGCTCCTAAAGGTACAGATTTTATTTTGTTTTATATTTATCATTGTATTTATTTTATATTTTGACATCAGGAGATGTTATACAGTTCTGTATTGCCTTTTATTGAGTGTGATTGAAACACTTTCTTGTTATTTATTTTAATATGTTCAAGACATTCTTTTTAGTTGTACAGCTTGATGAAACCTTTTTGTTTGACATCAGCCAATATAAATAATATGGCCATCTGAGTGTGTGTGTGTTACTGTTTGTGGTTTGTTTTTAACTGTGTAATACAGTTAAAGATTCCAAATGTTAGAGTTCCTTATTTTCATACCTACTGTTAAAAATAAATAACAGCAAAAAAATTATGCATTTGGGACTTTTTTTTGCTTTTCCTTGTTTTACCGAAACCGTACCGAACCGTGACCCCCAAACCGAGGTATGAACCGAACCGTGACTTCTGTGAACCGTTACACCCCTAGTCTGCAGACTTGTCAAAGCATTAATTCATGGTTTTTACTAACCGGTATCAGTATGTTGTTACTTCGGCATCATTTTGAAACGTGTATTACAATTAAATCACTGTCAAATATGTTCATTTTGTTGTAGTTGTAGCCCCCTTGCCAGCGATTCTCTCTGACCATTCAGCAGTCGAGAGTGTTTACATCACTAGTTTAGCATATTCAGCCCGGTTGTTGGCCCGGTAAGAACCTCGATTTTGGAGGGCCAGAAAAAAGGTGAAAAAGTAGCCCTGAGCCGGAACTACCCCAAGTGGAAAAGCAAACAAAAACGGGCTGGGTTTGGCACGGCACGCTTAAACCGTGCTACGCGCTGCAGTGGAAATGTGCCATTAGAAAGAGATGTAGCAGTGTAGTGGTGCTGGCAACTACTTGGGAATTCCTGTTGGGATGCTCTCAGCCATTCCTGCTGTTTATTGGGGGCCGGTGGAGTTTGGGGAGTGGTGGACAGGCTGGACATCTCTCTTTGAGGCTCCTCAGTGATGTGTCTCACCTGAGGTTCATCTCAATATCCCTCCTCGACTCCTCTCTTCCCCTCCTCCGGGACTTGACCCGGAAATCGATCAAGACACGCCATTTTGAAGGACGTCCCAATCGCTGAAATGCACACGGAGGAGTCGAAGAGGGGTGAGGGAGGAGGCTTCCAGAGGAGACGAAAGGGACGATACACTAGAGCATGCGCAAGTGTTTTCACTGTGTATAAAAGCCCCGCCCCCACATTCACAGCTGGTCGATTTCAACATAGGAAAACGGAGAACTGGAAGAATGAGTGGAAAAGTGCTCACAGCTCCGTGAGAATTATGTGCAATTCATTTCTTAAGGTTATACTACTGTAACAATTTAAGTCATGTTTAATGATCTTGAATGTCACTAAAACATAGTTATTAAGAAAGCTATTTAATAAATGGCTAGATCTTGATAAATAACAATTATTTTATAGTTTTGTGTTAAAATATTCAGTAGTTAAATTATTTAAAATTCACAGTCCTGAATGTGGGTTTGTGGTGAATGTGGAGATCTACAGGACACACGTTTTCAGAGGAAAGGCTTTCACATTACTATAATTATATTTTTATTTAAATGTAAATGTTGCACCAAAACGGAACACAAAAGCAGGACCAACCATCATACATTGAATTCCTTGACTAACAAGAGAAAGATTCATTCATTTAAATAAATATTTAACAACAAATGGGCCGGTTCTAAAGGGGGCTGTGCACATGTCATCATTAACAGACGTCGTTTAAAAGTGACGTTTGGTTTGAGTGAATCCCAATCAATACCTGAGGACTCCTCTGTCCTCGCATCTCCTCCTCGTGTCTCTCGCTCGCATCTTACGGAGGCGGAGCTAAGACACAAGGAAGGGACGCGAGTGAGGGAAAGGAGGAGGTGAAATATTCAATTGAGATGAGCCTCTGGTGTCCCTGCACCGTGAAGCCTGTGTAAGACTGGCCAATCAGCTCTCCCTCTTTTCCTGCTGGCATCCATCCTGTCTGTTGTTTGGCTTCCTTTAACACCTCCACAACACATTCTGTATCTCTCACGCTCTGCTCTCACTGATGATATTGCTCACTTCCACGCCGCCTTGTTTTATCTTGACATGTTCATTTAAAATAAAGGGTTTTGTGGGGCGAGTGGAAATCGTCTTTTAGCTTGTTTTAAAGTCGAAACCTTTTAGGTCCCATGACATGGCCATTTCTACTGATCATAATTCCATTGTTGAGGTCTACTAGAATAGATTTACATTGTGCAATTTTCCAAACTCACATTGGTTTCTCATACAGCATCTCTGTATAATAATAATAATAATAATAATGGATTACATTTTTTATTTAGAGCACTTTTACAGGTGCTCAAAGCGCTTTACAATGACATATTACACATATTAGACATGTAAATGTCATTACTGTGGACATTACCCACAGGAGCAAATGCGGGTAGAGTGTCTTGCCCAAGGACACAATGGCCTGACGCAGTGGCGACCGAGGCGGGTTTCGGATTGGATTTCACCAACGCCCCTTGATCTGATGATCAACGCTCTAACCACAGCGCCAAAACCGCCCGCCCGTATAGCCCGTAACCGCCCGTATAGTATGTGTATTCACTCTCTGTCCTAAACGGCTTGTTGGAGCTCCTGCCCCCTTTTAAAGCAACTTTTAACAGTGTGAGGGGCCCAAAGGCCATGGTGGCCGTAGGACGTACAATTATTTGTGGGGCATAACGGCCAGACCGAGGGCCATGGCCGTCGTGAAAATCCCACCCTGGCGCACTGTCTAATAGTAGCAGTAAGCTAACAATAGGAAACAGAGAAAATGTCAGGAGTTTGGAAGTATTATAAAATTGAAAGCGAAGGCAGTGTAACAGCCAGATGCAATGTTTGCAAGGCTAAACTGAAATAAAGACAACTCTGAAGAAACATGTACTACCTTTTCTTAACAAACAAATAATTAAGCCAAAATGTTAGTGAGGGAGTGTGTGCGCTTCCTCACAGGGTCATGTATGGAAGGAAAAAACAATTATTTTAAAAGCTGTTTTAATCACATTAGAGTTTAATGAGGATGATGATGATTTCACTTAACTAATAATATGAATATAAAACTTACTATTATTCTTAAAAAAGTATGTAGAGATTTTTGGTCTATTACTTTCTCCTTCTTAGTTTCTGGTTTTTTATTTGTTCAGCCCCTGTACATGACTTCCTTAAATGTTTACCTTGAGAGTTGAAATATATTTTTTAATACATTTTAAAACTAATGTATCATATTGTTTGTAGTTATGTGGCCATAAGATTGAGGTCTTTGACTAAAAACCCTGTAATACGATATGACACGGGAAGTCTAAACCTATGCTTTCTGCTGATTCTGTTTTATCGTACCTTGATTGTATATATTAATATTGAATTAGTTGAATAAAAAAGGCACAAAGACATATACACTATGGCTGCTGACAGTTCACACTAAAGCAGACAGTGTTGAGACACTTATCTACTTAGTTTCAAGAGACAATCTTGCACTGAGCACGCCTGAGAGTTGTGACAGGGTCTAAAACTACAAGTTACTAAGGGTTATATAACTCTTTAACTCGTTAATTTAACAAGAATACATTGTTTTTGTTGCCTGGTGCTACATACAGTGGGGCAAAAAAAAGACCACCAATTGTGCAAGTTCTCCCACTTAAAAAGATGAGAGAGGCCTGTAATTTGCATCCTAGGTATACCTCAACTATGAGAGACAAAATGAGAAAAAAAATCCAGAAAATCACATTGTCATGTTGCAAATTATGGTGGAAAATAAGTATTTGGTCAATAACAAAAATTCATCTCAATACTTTGTTGTATACCCTTTGTTGGCAATGACAGAGGTCAAACGTTTTCTGTAAGTCTTCACAAGGTTTTCACACACTGTTGCTGGTATTTTGGCCCATTCCTCCATGCAGATCTCCTCTAGAGCAGTGATGTTTTGGGGCTGTCGCTGGGCAACACGGACTTTCAACTCCCTTCAAAGATTTTCTATGGGGTTGAGATCTGGAGACTGGCTAGGCCACTCCAGGACTTTGAAATACTTCTTACGAAGCCACTCCTTTGTTGCCCGGGCGGTGTGTTTGGGATCATTGTCATGCTGAAAGACCCAGCCACGTTTCATCTTCAATGCCCTTGCTGATGGAAGGAGGTTGTCACTCAAAATCTCACGATACATGGCCCCATTCATTCTTTCCTTTACACGGATCAGTCGTCCTGGTCCCTTTGCAGAAAAACAGCCCCAAAGCATGATGTTTCCACCCCCATGTTTCACAGTAGGTATGGTGTTCTTTGGATGCAACGCAGCATTCTTTCTCCTCCAAACACGTCTAGTTGAGTTTTTACCAAAAAGTTCTATTTTGGTTTCATCTGACCATATGACATTCTCCCAATCCTCTTCTGGATCATCTAAATGCTCTCTAGCAAACTTCAAACGGGCCTGGACATGTACTGGCTTAAGCAGGGGGACACGTCTGGCACTGCAGGATTTGAGTCCCTGACGGCGTAGTGTGTTACTGATGGTAGCCTTTGTTACTTTGGTCCCAGCTCTCTGCAGGTCATTGACTAGGTCCCCCCGTGTGGTTCTGGGATTTTTGCTCACCGTTCTTGTGATCATTTTGACCCCACGGGGTGAGATCTTGCGTGGAGCCCCAGATCGAGGGAGATTATCAGTGGTCTTGTATGTCTTCCATTTTCTAATAATTGCTCCCACAGTTGATTTCTTCACACCAAGCTGCTTACCGATTGCAGATTCAGTCTTCCCAGCCTGGTGCAGGTCTACAATTTTGTTTCTGGTGTCCTTTGACAGCTCTTTGGTCTTGGCCATAGTGGAGTTTGGAGTGTGACTGTTTGAGGTTGTTGACAAGTGTCTTTTATACTGATAACAAGTTCAAACAGGTGCCATTAATACAGTTAACAAGTGAAGGACAGAGGAGGCTCTTAAAGAAGAAATTACAGGTCTGTGAGAGCCAGAAATCTTGTTTGTTTGTAGGTGACCAAATACTTATTTTACCGAGGAATTTACCAATTAATTCATTAAAAATCCTACAATGTGATTTCCTGGATTCTTTCCCCTCATTCTGTCTCTCATAGTTGAAGTGTACCGAGGATGAAAATTACAGGCTTCTCTCATCTTTTTAAGTGGGAGAACTTGCACCATTGGTGGCTGACTAAATACTTTTTTGCCCCACTGTATATTATCATTAGCACAAAGCTAGTAGGGTGACAGACATGGTGTTAGTTTTTACAGCTCAGGGCAGGTAACAAAACAAATGACATGGGATTTTAAAAAGATGTGGTTTCCCTTTGTCCTCCACATCCTCTCCTCCTCCTGCTGCACCCTGGGTAAATACAACCATGACAGCAACTGTGCTTTGACGTTAAACATTAACAGACCAGTATGAAAAACCTTGTTCAAGCAGGAACCTTCTTTCCTGTCTGTGATTGTTTATGAACACTCTGGTAACCACTAATAGATGATGAAAGAAACATGGAAGAAGTGGGAGGAGAGGGTGAAGGTCCAGCTGCTGTTTCCTCCCTGCAGGGTGAAGTGTGTGGTAATCAGTTTTCTTATCACATAAAGTTACATTTCATATGATTCCAGGCACTTACATGATTGTTTTGGTTATTAAAATGTAAATCCTAACATGAAAAATGGCTCATGAGTAATTTTTCCATTTAACTGTGACTTACATTCCTCACATATATGTAGGAAAAAAACATATGTTTGTATGTGTTGAGTGAAACTAAACAACTGCATAAGCATGGCAGTAATTACAGTTACAGCAGGATGATGAGAGTACATCAGCTCAGCTCTGATAAGCAGGGATTTGTAGCTGGCTCTGATCTGAGAGATCCTCATTTTAATTCTCTCCCTCCTTCTTTCTCTCCCTCCTCATCCAGCGTGGCCGGAGGTGAGCTCTTCGACTTCCTGGCAGAGAAGGAGTCGCTGAGCGAGGAGGAAGCCACTCAGTTCCTCAAACAGATCCTGGATGGAGTCTTCTACCTGCACGCCAAACAGATCGCTCACTTTGACCTTAAGGTACTGCAGTCACTAAAGACAGACACCATCCTCCATCCTTAAAGCGTGTCTCAATAGAGTGGAGCAGTTGAGTGGAGCAGGGCTATCTCAGATTTCAAAGTATTGTAGAAAATAAAATCTGTGGCAAACACACTTTTATGAAACCTAGATGTTTTGTTCAGCTGGAAAATCTCCGGGCAAAAAGCGCAAATAGAAACAAAAAAATTGTGTTTGCTTGGCTTTAAACAACTACCGCTAAGCTATATGATTTTTAAAAGCGTGAATGCAATCGACAGAAGCAAAAAGCTAACGCTATAAGTCAATTAGCAGGTTGCCCATCAGCCCTGCAAAACTAAAGGAAAAGTTGCGTTGCCGTGATGACATTTAGATGTCTAATTAAGTCACTTGTTAGCAACCACTGTTTTTAAGACACATACTGTAGAAGCTTCTTAAATGGGTTTACTGATGCTTTTTATGTCGTAGAACAAAATGTTAAAATCTCTTCAGCTTGTATTAATTAATTAAGACCTTATCTCAGGCATTTAACCAAAAAAATGCTCAATAGACAGTTTACTGTAAGATGGAACTGGAAGTGGTAAAATGCTAACTCATTCTTGCACCACTCCTTTCTAAACCACCAACTAAAGCTAAGCAGGTTTTGATGTAGTTGGAAAGTACAACCCGACTACGGATAAGCGGAAGAAGATGGATGGATGGATGGAAAGTTGGTATTAAACTAAATCAAAACAAATGACAAAATCTGAAATGAAGAGTTGAGAAATTACTTAGTCAATTTCAAATAAAGTCGCACATATTTTGATAAATTTGACACTGCCATGTTCAAGGTAATGTTGCATTTCGACAACACAGTTGGATATTTTCTGCGAACAAAAAAACCAAACATATTTTCCTCTTATCAGAGGTCACAGTAAAGAGCAGCCTCGCAGCACATCTATCTTTCCAAAATGCCAGCTCACTAGAGTACTGAACTGCAGCATCATCTCAATGTGTTATTTTTAGTTAGATCAGCTAGCCTCTTTTGGACCTCACCTTTTTATATCCTTTTCTCTTTGTATCGTCTCTTTTTTTTGTTGATCCTGCAAGCATCTGAGGCTAATTACGGCGACCATCACATCAGTTTTTGTTAATTCTTTGCTTTTTATTATACTTGAATGTGGAGTCTGTGTATTCTGAGACTCCTGAAGGAAGAAGAGAATAGGTCGTAGTGTACAGAGACATCATATTGTAGCTGAGGTTTTTCCCTCAGATGTTTGGTGTACTGTTGTGGTAGTACTTTACTTAAATCTCGTTCAATACCATTGATCGGTTGTCCACTTTCGGCTGGATATGGCGTCTTCAAAATAAACTTTCCAGACCTCCACTTACAGAACAACCTTCATAAATCATCCATCAGAGTTCAGGACATTTGGCCTCCAGGTTTGCAGAATATAATGACCTCTGTACCCTGCCATCTACTTGTGATTAATGCTAGAGCTTTTAAAAACCACAGCCGCCTCAGCTTCTCAGATCAGCCACTGTTCTTCTCTGTAAAGCAGCGGCTCATTTTAGGGCTTCATTTGATTAGTTGAATAACTTTCGGCAGTAACGCAATTTCCAACTGTTGTTGGTCAGCCATTTTCAGACATTTTGACTTGTATGTAAAACCATTTTGTCAATTTTAGTTTTCTGAATGTGGGTTTATGTGGCTGTTTTTGCAGCCATTACCATACCATGACAGCTGTAGTCATTGTCAGAAAGCACCACAAATCACAAATCTTCTATTGGACCACTTTCAAACTGCCATTACACAATTAAAAAGTGAACGTCAAACCATTACGCTCAAGAGCTTAATGTGTTGGGCAGGGCAGAATGAGGATGTCTGATTCATCTTGTCTGAACTGATGGACTACAATGATTCGAAAACATATTGTAAAAATGTATTTAAAAAAGGATATATTCTGCTTATTTTTGAGATTGTGTATTTTGTGCCTCTACTGTGAAACGTTTCCATGCTTTAATGTTCAAAAAGCTCTACATTTCTCTCATACTGCTTGTGCTGCAGCACCTCTTTTCACCCTCTGTCTGAAACCAGAGCCCAGTCTGCTCTGATTGATGAGCTCGGTTGTGATTGGCCAACCACTTAGAGATGTCCCGCCTCTTAGCAAATCACGTACAATTTGTTGAAGCACTAGCCAATAGAAGCACGAGTGTTATATAGTGATGTCACTATGTTGCGGAAGTAAACAAAGGAGTCCTATGAAGGCGTTTCAGACAGGTTGGGAGTTTACGGGAGAGAAACTCCAGGAACACAGGGAGTTCAGCCTTCACAGGCGATTTACATGCTCAAAAACCTTTCTAACACTACAGGAAAGGGAAAACCTCAGAAAGCATAATAGGGCCCTTCTAAGTTTGACTTTATCCCTATTTACTATCTATTAAATGAATCCTGTAGTATTTGTGATTTTGGAAACGTGTTTTTGGTTACTAATCTTGACAGGAAAGTTACCATACTACTTCACTGAAATGTCTACTTTCTCATGATGGAGGAGAAATCACTTACTTAAGAAAAGGGATAACACCACAGTGAAGGATAAACTCTTTGCAAAAGTATGCAAATATAATCAGGTTGATACACTTAAAGCGTTAGAAATAAACATTTTATGCAGACAAATAAGTAATACTATTTTACATTATGTCATTTACTTATTATTTGTATGGGTGCATGCAAAGGCAGGATTTAATTGTTGAAGTTAGTTGAGATGGAATTAATTTAAACTGATTTGAATTAATTATTTTCATTATGGATGAATCTGTTATTTTTTTCATTAATAGGTTGTTGTATTAGTTTGCAAAATGTTGTACCATGAGCACCCAGAGCACAAAGTCAATTGGGTTCAAAGTAAAAGCATGAAATCCTAACGTGTGCTGCTGGAAACATAACATGTTTTTACATTAAAATTGATCACATTTGAAAAAAACAATTGGCAACTGTTTTGATAATCGCTTAATTGTTTCAGTTGCATTCGTACAAACTATTTTTTCAGTTTTTTCATGATTTATAAACTCTTCACATGTTGTATGTAAAGTAAAAAGTACGATATTTTCCCCAGGGATGTTGAATAGTAGAAGTATAAAGTCAAAAGAAAGTAAAATGTGAACATCAAGCGAGGTGTTCAAATGATGTAAACAGTGAACTAAAACGATTGTATATCCAGCAAAAACATCATTGTATAACATTTTTTAGAGAATAAAACCAACGAGCTGCTCTGGAGTCTGATTGTATATCCTAAGCGCCTCCTCTTGTCCTCCTCAAGTTTGGCTAATAGTGGAGCTGAAAGGATGAGCATTGGAAGGAAAATGCATTCGTCTTGAAAGAGGCATTATCCTTAGGAATGTCTTCCTTCTGTTGTGTGGCTTTGCTCAAAGCAGATCTTCGCCGTTCTTTCCTTTCTCCCACTTCCTCGAGAGGATTCTACTCATGTTTTGCATAGGATTTCCATGGCCGGTGCCTCTTTCCTGCGAGCCAGTTCCTGGTCTGACTCTGTTGCTCACACCCTTGCTTACACTTAGTGTGTGTCCTACACTGAAAAGTTAGGGGACACTGGTAATGGCCTATTGGCTGTGCAGGGATCTGGTTCTTCCTTCATCTAGGACATTGTTAAAGAGGCACGATTATGCTTATTGGGGGCTTCTCTTTCCTGTAGTCTGTAGATGCAAAGGTTCAAATCCTACAGTTCTCGCCAGAGGAAGTTTCTGTCCCACACACTCCCCCCTTCCTGTAACGCCTCCATTGGACTCATAACATAGTAACATCACTATGTAACACTTGCTCTTCTATTGGCTTGCGCTCCAACACATTGTACATGATAGGCTAAGGGGCGGGACTTCTATAAGCGGTTGACAAATCACAACAAAGCCAGCCAGCTAACCAATCAGAGCAGACTTTGCTATGGTTTCAGACAGAGGGTTTATTGTACCATCCAAAGGGTTTTAGTTCATTTGAAGCTAATGGACCTGCATTTTATTTTGCTGTTCTGAATTTGTATCTTCATGTTTGAATGCACTTGTCAAGCTCTTTGGATAAAACCGTCAGCTAAAGAAAATGTAAAGAAAAAGGTAATGGATCAGTTTTCAACACTCATCATCTGTGAGTTAAAAAATAGGCAAAATGACACCTCCTTAATGCGGTCTGTCCTCCCTGTCTCCCCCTTATTAATTGTCTCTCTTTCTCTATCTTCTATAGCCGGAGAACATCATGCTGCTGCACCGCTCAGTGCCTCACCCGCGCATCAAGATCATCGACTTCGGCCTGGCCCACAAGATAGATTTTGGCAATGATTTTAAAAACATCTTTGGGACTCCAGAATTTGTAGGTCAGTATCACTTTGTTTGTATATCATATATATCATGGTCCTTTCTTATTTTATTGCTCCGTATGTAGTTTTAAAAAGCTTCTGCTGCAGTGAGTTTGTGCATCTCCATCCTTTCTCTACCTCACACACCCTGCACCACCCTGTGTTCTTGGCTTTATACCCGGGGTTGTGTATTGTGAGAGAATGTGCCATAGGGACTAAGTGAAAGGGAGCTGGTAATAGACTGTAGATTATCAGAACTGATCCTTCTTGCCAACACAAACAAACACACACACACTAATGGACACATCGGTAGCTCCTTCCCATCTCCCATCACCTACCCCTTTTTGCCTCGGGGCACTTTCCAATACTCCCAGTTCGCTGCTGCCAACTACCAGCATCCAGGCCAAGACCAGAGCCTGTTCCCAGTCCAGCAGGATGGCAACAGTCAAATGCTATAAATAAAGATCAAGTGTCAGAAAGCTTGAATTAGTAAGCTACCTAACCACTCTGAAAGTCATTTGACAGCTTGTTAAGATCTTTAAAAATGTTTGGTACATTTCTTTAGGGTTTCAACACCTTATCCATAAATCCACAAACAAATACCTTCCTTGAAAACCCTGAACCTTACTACACTTTGGGGAGGAAAAACATAAAGCCCCAGAAGGTGTCTAAAAATAACATAAATAAACACAGATCGTTTAACTTGCTATGTTTTTATAGCTCATAGTATTTCGTTTTGCTGTGATCAAAGAGAAGAGAGTTCTCTTTACAAAAATGTAAATGTTGTAAAAGTAATTAACATGTCATGTCTCAAATGACGCCGTGTCGGATGATGAAAAGACTTGAATGTTATGTTTAAGGTGGTTTAAATAAATAAAAAGATACTCCTTATAACTCCGGCCCCTGCCTAGGTATCATCTTCATCATCTTTTCCATAGTCAAAGTAGTTTAATAATAGTCATAGTGTTTGAATCCATTCGTTCCATTGTAAACATGAACAGGAAATATAAACATTTCAAGGCTAAATAAATGTGGCTCAAGTTGCAGCCCACAGCTAAACGTCTCCATGGCAACCTAATACTTCCCGTTTACTTCCCCTGAATCAAGGAAACTGCAGTTTCAACTCTTAAAGGGACCCAATTGTGCTTCTCCTAGTGTGTTACACGCTTCTGAAGCCAGAATAACTTGCTTGAAGGGAGGGGCAGTTGTCTGGATTCATCTTCTTTCTCTGCCAGTATTCTTGTTTTGTTTTAGAAAGAAATGCAATAATCCAACTTTAACTACAGTGTTCACACATCTGAAGACATGTGACAAGAGAAAAAAAGAGGATACATAATCTCAGTACTCGTAGGTGGTAAACCACGCACCTAAAGAACCAAATACAATCTAAATGTGCTAACTAGCTCAAATAATACTCACGACGGAGGCATTGCTAGAAGAAAATAAGTAAAGGAATCAGTAAGGGAAAGTAGAAAATTAAATCAGAGATAAAGTTAATGTGGGTGAGTGTTGGGCTGAATATTAATGATCTTCTTTTTTCCCCACAGCTCCAGAGGTAGTCAACTATGAACCTCTGGGCCTGGAGGCTGACATGTGGTGAGTAAACAAAAAGTCAATCTGCTCTACAATGAGCGTAATGCACATATGCTGTTATAACATCATTATTCCTGATGAACATCTGCTGCTAAGTAAATGTATGTTTTGCACGATGCATGGCTGTCTAAATACACAACGTTGTTCTCTGTCTTGCAGGAGTGTTGGTGTGATAACCTACATCCTGTAAGTATCTGAAATATTACCAGCCATGATGGATAAGTGTGTGAAATGTCAATTGTAAACATGTGTAACACAGCAGGGTTTTTACAACCGCCACCTTTTTGCGTTCATATTTTCATACAAACCCCAGGGCGTAGTCACTCTGTAAACATGACCTTTGACCTCGCTGTCGTTGAAGTTGTCGCGCCGCTCAGCAGCCACCGTCGCTGTGAAGTGTGCGCTGTTTGTCGTGAATAATGGAGCAGCCCGCAGCAACAAAAAAACTGCATTTTCAGTGCACTCGAGCGTGATATTGTTTCAGCAGCTTTGTGAATAGAGATATTATTTTGCTGATTGGACTGATATTGGCTCCCTCCTGAATTTACTTTAAAATGCTGCAGGAATGAGTCTGAAAATACTTAAATGAGTTAGCATCTTACCACATCCATTTCACGCGTGTCAAAGTCAGCGTTTTTTGGGACGTGTTTGATTAAATCCCTGAAATAAGATCCTCACTCTTCCCACTCAAAAGAAAAGTACACAGCACAATGGAAATCTCCAATTCAGCAGTTTATTTACCTTCAAAACTAAAGCATTTAATGCTTAATAAAAAAACAACTTAAACTTCCCTAATCAAAAAACAAAAGTCGAATAAAACACAAGTCTCAAACCTGATCTTCTACGCTGCAAACGAGAGTAAAAAAAAGACTTCTCACTTTTACTGAACTGCTTCTAAGTATTCAAAATGTAAATTAACACCAGGGGTAAGATAACAAAATATTTGAACATCACATTTTTTTAAATTCTCATTCCAATAACAAACATGCGGAAAGGCCGACAGCATCATGCAGATCTCAGGACAAACAAAAAGCTGCCTCTTGTTGACCCTGGTTTATAACACAGTGAGTCATTATTTACCACATGCTCTGTGATGTAACACTGGTGCTGTTTTCCACTCAGGCCACAGCATATTCAATCATGTACTGAACTAGTTTAAGTGTTATTTTCAGATGCCTTTATGCTACTTTATATTATGTGTGTCTCATGTATGCCTTGATTGGTCAGCCTTGTTCTCCTCAAGGTTTCTACCTGTGAAAACTGCATTTGTGGTCACGACTGTTGCCTCATGGGGGAAATGAGAAGTTGGCTTTCTGTTTTCAGAATTGTATGCTCAAGAACAATTTGAAGTTCTTGAACATAAAATATTTCTTCAATGTGGTGCTGCTTAAATATTTGTCCACCGCTGCCAAGGGTTCAAGCATATATCTTTTCAAAAATACTCACAATAAAAGATTTATACAGCAAGTTATTTATACTTAATCAAAAAACGTTTTTAACTAATTAACATTTTTTCACGAGGACTTTATGCACACACACACACACACAGGCATCTAAAATGTGTTACTTTTCTTGCTGCACTTGATGAAATGATCCGAAAATGCTTCCAGTATTTTAAATAGGGAATTGTAAATGCCCATCACACTCACTTGAAAACATACGTGGTTGAATCATAAAGCATTTGATCTGCAAATGGCTCTTTTTTATATATATATACTGATGCCCCAGGTCTGGTCACTCTTTGGTTGATCTTGTTGGTGACCTCAGAGAAGAAGAACTGGTTACATATCGGCCGTGTCATCATTTGTTAAACAGATTCTCCTTTATTGCTACTTTGCTTGTACTGCCAATTGATCTTTACAACATCCAACACATAAAGAGCATCTTCATCTCCTACAGCCAAGGCCCTTCATTGAACTAGCGCTTGTTGGTGATGCAGCCGTTCGCAGACATGTCAGCACAGTTTAATTCAAGAGCGAGAGAAAAGTTCACGCCCTTAGCGACCGACAGATCAACTGCTGTTGGCTCTCGACCATGCTGTCCTCTTTATTCACCCGGTTACAAGGTTTTTCTAAGCTTCCCACACGCCTTCTATCCATCAGATAGACACCTACGCGAAGCACCAACACAAAATGTGCCCACTCAAACGTGGAGAGCCCTCACCAAACTACAGTGAGGTAAAGATAGGGAGGCTGAAGGTATAGGTGTTATCTCATTGTTAAATAATGAGTAGCTGCAAACATTACACACTTCATTTCAAAAAAGGAATATGAGTTGCTGTTAAAGTCATGCATCATTTTGCCTCTACAGTACATGAGCAAATGCATCCATCTTTGTTCCCGCTGTCCGCCCACACAGCTGTCACAGACTGGAGAGGTAGGAAACACATCGCTCCCTGCCTATTATCACAGCCGAGCATCACTGAGCTGCACTTACTGCTCCTCTCCTTTTGTAAAGAATAAAAAAGGAACAGAAAAAAATGGCCTGGGATAATTCAATAAACCATTTGCAGTGATTTTCATGAGCACCTACGACCTCTTAATGGGCCTTGTCTGCATGAGTGATGACCCAATTGCCACACTGTAATCAGAGCTGCACACAAAAGCTCCATCAGGGACCTCTAAAGTAATCACCAAATATGTTACGGTTTCCTTTTTTTAAAGATTATAAAGAGACTTCTTTTGAGATAATGTAGCCTGAAATCTTTTGAATGAAGAAGTGGATCAGTCACAGTCTGCTGTGAATCGGCTTGATAAGTAGAATTGTGCATAAGGCATATATATTTGTAATTGTTACTGTTTTATTATATGTATTTATTAAAACAGTGTGCTTGGCAGTTCAAAAAACAAAAACATATCGTACTAAACTAAACACTAATAGTACTAATTACGTCCCAAAACACTTCCATTAGAAGAAATGCAATGCATTTTCATAAACGGTCCAAATATAAAACTATGAAGAATCATCTTCCCCAACTAGACAACACATACGCAGTATTTAGAAAACGTTCAACAACTTGTCAAACTTGTGCATGGTTTGCTAAAATGGCTGCAAACACAAAACGCTGCAAACACAACAGAAACGAGGTCACTAAAAACTGCTGCACACAGCTGGGACCGGAGCACTTGTTGGCGTTCCAGGATTATAAAGTTTTCCAAATGTCACTCTTGCAGAGTTGGTCCGCTTCATAACTCCAAGTGTTTCTTCAGAGTATTTAAAATGATGAGGTTAGCTCGCTAGCTTACTGCAGATCTGCAATAATATCAGAAAGAATCATGCGATCACATTGTTCAAATGAGCCAATAAAACATACTTTTTAAGTTTCCAGTGACGGTAATATTTGGCCAATTTATAATCCCCAAACGTCAACAAGTGCTCCGGTCCCAGCTGTGGGAATTGTGTTTTGCCCGTTCCATTGTGTTGTGAGCTTCCTTTAATTTGCATGTTGTTTTTGAAACTGCAGCGCGTGTTCCCTATTGGGAATGTTCTTGGCCGTTGTCGTGCAGTTGTCCCCGTCAGCCACTGTAACTACTACTAGAGTTATGCTATGTTGCCACAGCATCCTGTTTCACTGCCTTTTTGGCTGTCTTGTTTAGTTAAGAGCCTTAATTACTTGTTTGTTGTGAGCAGCTGTGCCTTATACAGTCGATACATTTATATATTTTCTCCGGACTTGAGCTTGACCCCCGCACCACCTACATGTCTGTCCCAGCTGGCGTGTTTATATCAGCGCCTGGTGCTGACCAGCTGGAGAGGTTTTCTGAGGCCGGTGTTTGTCTCACACTAATATGTGCTTTAAATGCCCCAAGGGACCTCATCTACATGCAGGGGCCCTGTGTGTTTTAAACTTTGTACATTAGAAACACACTTTTTGGACTCGTCATAGTGGGCAACATTGTCCCATAAACATCCAAACACTATACTCCTCGTGTTATCAATGTAGACAAGAGCCTTCCCAGCTAGCTTTCCAGTGACAGTGATTGTGTAAGAAAAATAAATAGATTGCATTTTTAAAGCACCCTTTTGAAAAAAATCACCCAAACTCTGTTGTTCATGCAATCGAGAGAGTTCAAACCCCTGACCTCTGATTGGTGGACAGCTCTGCCTCTTGAGCTA
Source organism: Harpagifer antarcticus (assembly GCA_902827135.1). NCBI lineage: Eukaryota > Metazoa > Chordata > Actinopteri > Perciformes > Harpagiferidae > Harpagifer > Harpagifer antarcticus. The sequence continues at coordinate 1,641,617 of CADEHL010001172.1, read as the reverse complement.
CAGTCGCCCCAAAAACGTACATTTTATATTGAGGCTTGACTGTTGAATTATTTGCTACACAGCTCTGTCATCGCATTCCCAACCTCAAGGTTCACGGTTTCAGTTTTGAGAGCCGAAGCTGATCAGAGGCGTGTGAGTTTATTCTCGAAGTGAAATCGGCAGCGCTCGGCGTGTTGTTAGAGTAAATACAATTAAAGGATCTGAAGTTGTTGCGTTGATTAAAACACGCAGTCCAAAATAAATTCACCAATTTCAGATTTTCTTTGGTAATGTCTCAGTTATATTCTTCCCTCAACTGTTTGACTGTTTTATTGATAAGGCTCTCACACAATCACAATAACTATGATTATAATACATAACCTTTCATCTTCAAACATGTTCATTGTGCCTTTTATCTTTATCTGTCCCTGGATTATTAGCACAATATGTGTATAATAAACATGATATCAACCCTAATCGTCTCTCCCTGCTCAACAACACACCTCTCACCTTGCTGCCACCCTCTGTCCCTGCAGTCTGAGCGGTGCGTCTCCCTTCCTGGGGGACAACAAGCAGGAGACTCTGGCCAACGTGTCGGCGGTGGACTACACGTTCGACGAGGAGTTCTTCAGCAGCACCAGCATCCTGGCCAAAGACTTCATCACAAGGCTCCTTGTAAAAGACCCCAAGTATGTCAAATCCCTTTCTTATGTTTGAGATTTTGATGCTATCGGGTACTTTGTCTCTAAGGTGTAGTAACAGCCCAGCATGACCTTGATTGATATGATTTAATTGGGACATAAAGGGTAAACTGGGGATTCAACTCATTATACATTTAATGAGTGATTCTTTTCTATGAATCATTAGAGGCCCTATTATGCTTTTTGGGGGGGGTTTCCCTTTCCTGTAGTGTGTTAAATACAGTAGGTTTTTGTGGCAACCTAATACTTCCTGTTTACTTCCCCTGAATTGAGGGAACTGCAGTTTCAACACTTAAAGGTGCCCAATTGTGTTTTTTAGGGTTTTCCCTTTCCTGTAGTGTTCTATAGGTTTAGTGTATGTAAATGGTCTGCAAAGGCAAAAATCACAAAGTTCTCTGCAGAGGGAGTTTCTCCTAATACAAATATGAACCTGAATATGAGCTTAATAGGGCGACTTTAAGTCAATGACAAATAGTGAAAAAAGGCTCTCACAATTTCCCACAGTCCAGGTTGGCTGGCTTTTCTGCTTGATGACTCTAAAGAAAAACCATTACAGCTTTTTCTCATATTTTCCATACTCTAAAAAAACAACACCTTTTTGACAGCTAATGCCTTTTTCCCAGCTCTGCTCATGCTTTTGTTGTATTTATTTGTGGTAGTATGTGATCGTTTCACAAAGTTTTGCGTGATCCATTAATAAAATTACCAATTACAAAATGTTTACTTTATTTAAAGAATTTATTCGTAAACTTTGGAGGAAAATTATTCCTTCTGAATACAACTGTAAGAGTGTCAATATGGACTTGAAATGAGAAAGGCAGTAGCTCTCTGCCAGTTAGAATTCAAAGATAATGCAGCACAATAAATGACACATTGTCTCTCATCCCTTATTCTCTATCATTTCCACAATAGCTCACTTAAAAAGACATCATTCTGAATATTCAATTGTTATTTTTTCTAAAAAGCTAACAAATTAAATATAGACCCATTGCACATGTTCCAATGGTATGGTACCTAAAGCTGTGAACGTCCCTAGCAGCTACACTTAAAGGCCGTGAGTGCCTCCAACCCTCTCTGCTGTTCCTCCAGAACAATGAAAGGAGAGCGAGGGTGTTGGAACAGCGGTGAACCATTATAATTGTGGAGATAATTTCATTTAGATAATGTGAGAAAAAGCAAGGGTTGCATCAAACAGACAGTGGGCGACAAGAGGCGACTGACTTTGAGAAATCCTACGTGGAGTTTATCAAAGTGGAAAGGCTCTTAATTGATCTACACCGTTAGCAGACATGGATCCACTGGGCTGGCAGGAAGATTAATGAAGGCTCTCTTGAAGAACACACACATTCATCATGTTCACTGTGACAGTGGACTGCAGCAGCAGCACAATCACTGTGATTGAGCAATACATATGGTACATTTTCTCATGTAAAATAAGGAAAGACACTATGACGAAGTGCCCTGTTACCTCAGTCAGAGGAGCGTAAACACAGAACAGCCTCAGTCAGAGACGGATTGGATTGAACAGATGTCCACAGGAGGAAGTGGTGTGTGAACTGGAACCGCACCAGCTTCCTTAAATGTTGTGTTGGCTTTCGTTGAACAATCAAAAACTTTTACAAAAGAATGCGTTGTTATTTTTACAGTCAGTTTGCAGTGATGCACATTCAACCGCACCACTAGGACTGGTACACTAGATTGGCTGTTATCTATTTATATACACACATCACGAGAGTGCAAGGCGATCAGAAAAATAGAAACCTAAAAGAAGATCATATTGAAGTACTTATGGGAAGAAGCTAGTGGTGTGAATATAATATCTCGTAATTTGATTTGAAAATCAAAAATATTTTTGTTTGATTTTGTCACAACTTTAGAATAAATCTTGTTTAAAATGGACCTACCGTGTAGGATTCATTACCACCAATAGCAAAGTCTAGGCTCTTAAATAAAGATATTTTCGAACGTTTCGAATCTGTTTAGATTTTTTCCAACGCGCCGAAACACTTTGTCATGTGACTTTTGTCTCGGTACCTCATTTGGCATGCTGTTAAAGAGAACCAAGAGTTTCACATAGGAAATGAGAGTTTTAAGATCAACTAAGGGCAATATAGAACACAACATGAGGTCATCACATTACGTTTCATTTAGAACATTTCTAGTAAGTACCAATTCAATTATCATTGAATATAATAATATGGCATCTTAAAGTTTTAATTTCAGGAGTCTTTTTTGTTTGTGTTACCCAGCAGAGATGTTGTCCCATTCAACGTTTTAAACTCAAATATATTCAGTAAAAAATGAAACAAATACAAGAGGCAGAAAAAAGTATTTTCTTCTGGCATAATTAGCTAAATTATTAGTTTAGAGATAATAGCCAGTCCAAGGCAACTTAACTCTGTTTTTGTCTAAATGTACGCATAACAGTGATACTTTTTTTTAATGCAGTTGGCAGTGTTGGAGAGCGATTGTTGTTACACAATACACAATATCCACTTTAAGTTCTAAATCCTTGAGTTTGATGGCTTATGACCTGTTTTATAGTATTACAGTACCCGGATGACAGATTCTGTTGCGTCATCCATTTGGCCCCATTACAATGAATTAGGGCGCTGCATTTTTGTTACACATATTTGATTTAGATACTCTAAAAACAAAAATAACTTTGAAAATTGCAACTAATTCTCTAAATTGTAAGTGGGATTATGACTATGATAGATTGGTCTAATCTGATATCGCTGTCTCACAACTGCATAAAAACGTTTTTTTTAAACCTTCATGGGAGTGATGCTTATTTGAATCCCTCTGCTCACAGCTGTGTTTTCTGTCTGTGCTTAGTAATCCCTTTAATCTCTCTGACTTTGAACAGGAAGATGGTTGCATAAAATACATGTTATTTATCAATCTTATTGACATGATGAAGACTAAAAACAGGAATGCTTCTGGTGTTCCTGACAACCAGTGGTTTGCTTGAACTATTTTGAAAATAAATAAATATACCCTCATCCATGTGTGGTATGTTGCATAAAAAAAACATCTGTTTCATTTACTTTTGATGGATAGAAATGGTGTATCAGGACACCTTGAGGAAGGCAAGTGTGGAGACTTCCTAATCCACTAGCACTTTTTTTTGAAGACTTTAAATCCTGATCCAACACTTGATTTGTTGGAATTGTTGTTTTACAATGACATCTGTGACAAGGCATTTTTATCTGCCTAAAAAACTAGATGACCTCTGTGTATCTGCGGCTTCATTTAAGATGACCGACTCGTGTGAACATGCTTCAATGGCCCAAAATACAGATGTGTGCTTGGCAATAACAACATTTCACCCTTGCCACAAAAAACTAAAACATATCGTCAAAAAAAAAACACTAATAGTATTAATTACATCTGAAAACACTTAGATTAGGAAACCTGCTGCACTTTTAAAACGATGTCAATTTAAAAACACAAATGTGCAAAATATCTTAAGAGATCCAGCAAATATTCTCTGTCTCCTAATATGTGTATCATTGTTCTGCACAGAAAGAGAATGACGATTCAGGACAGCCTCCTGCACCCCTGGATCAAGGTTGGACCCTTTTTATTTTCTGTTCAATGTTAAATGTATCCTTTTTCATTTTGTGGCATATTTAAGATGGTCTGAGTTTGTAAGCCAGATGTTGCCAAGCATCCATTGAATGATTCTTTACCAAATGTGTCTTGCCAAGAGTATTCTCACAACCTTGTTTCTCTCGATACATTTCATTGTGTTTGTGGAATCAGCCAAAAGACACCCAACAAGCACTGAGCAGGAAGGAGTCGGCTGTCAACATGGAGAAGTTCAAGAAGTTTGCAGCTCGAAGAAAATGGAAAGTAAGTGTTTTATTTATTTCTCAAACTTCTGGAAAAACAAGAACATTGATCCAGTAGTATAGATAGTATCCCTAAAGCACTACATGTTAAAAGCTCATAAAACCCCTCCTCAGACGTTGTCTCTACATCTGCTGCGGTATCGCCATAGCAACACATTTTCTGCTAGCTTCGCTTCAGCGGTCGTCTCCTTGTCTGTTTGGGTCCGTCACGGCTGACCCAGCTTTGCCTCTTAGCCTGCAAGGAATCAAGGGATTGTTTATCTGCGGTGTTTTGGCGAAGCTGTCATGCCATGTCTCCGTCTTCATGCTCCAGAGCGCCACACTGGAAGCTACTGGCTTTTTCTGTAACCCGTTATTCAACTTTGAGTTTATTTCCCTCCACACGTAAAACTGACAACCAGAACATGACAAAGCATAGATATAAGCATTGTTGTTTAAGTGAGATTTAAAAAGGTTTATTGATTTTATGTCAGAAATACTGCAAATAAAGTCTAATTCAAGACATCCATTTCTCAAAAGAACATACACTGATTTCTATCAGCTTTAAAATGATTTAGAACATTATCCCTAGCTCAGTTTAATATCTAAGTCATTAAGTCAACCAGGATTAGTGAGATGCATTTTAGAGCGCCATTAAATAAATAAATAAAAAGGAATTACCAGTATTTATTTTTTCAGACACTAATATAGAATAACGTTTACGTTTTTGACTAATAATAATAGTTTTGATTTGGGCATTCATGATTTGTGGATGTTGTTGGCCACTAACGGACTGACCTCTGCATGTAGCCCTTGTTTGTTTCAGATAACTTTATCATATTCAGCATGTGTTACCCGTCTGAATGGATGTTTCAGGTGTGTTTGTACAATTGACTGCCTCACCTGGTCCTTGAGAAAGAAAGTGCACCAACTCTGTACACCACAACATTCGATGTAACCATGTGTGGCCTGATAAAGAGTCAAGTCCCCTCAGTGTTAATCACAATGAGCCATGTAATTAAGGTGAATGTATAGAGCAGAACATTGTTCCTGGTCCCTGAACGTGACTTGACATCCTCCAGTTGTGCTCATTCATGAACTCTATTCTTCTTCTTCTTCTTCTTTCCAGCAATCCGTCCGACTTATCTCCTTATGCAACCGCCTGTCACGCTCCTTCCTGTCCAGAAGCAACATGAGTGTGGCGCGCAGTGAAGACACGTTGGTAAGACTTGGAGATCTGCTTCTGATTTGTGCGTTGACTGTACAACAAGACGTTAAAGGAGGCGGCATGTAGCAAAGACCTTGATCATTAGGTTTATCAGGTTTGCAGCAATTAACACCATAAATGCTTCAAATGTTGTAAAACTCTTACATCAGAAACACTTTCATCTCTGCAGTCCTGTCCTTTCATTTATATCAGGGGTTCCCAACCTTTTTTCCCAAGAGCCCCCCCAAATGACTCGTGTTGGTAGTTGCGCCCCCCCCCCCCCCCCCCCCCCACACACACACTCTGGGGGGGGAACAGCGGTAATTAAAGTTTAAAAGTCTCAAAAATGCTACAACTACTGTCACAAACTGGATGAATGTGAAGTATTTTGTTAAAGGAGGATGAAAGCGTAATTAAGGAGCACTATTGGAGTGACTTTGATGGTTATTGGACTCAGGATTAATTCATTTGGATTCCCGCTGTATGAAGAAATGAAAGGACGGCGCAAGTGGGAACAATTCACAAAGGGATTAAACTGTTTAAAACACATGCTCAAAGTAAACCGGATTTTGCCGATGTGTTTATGTGGATTAAAAAGTCGTAAATAATCTACAAAATGGAGGAGACCGATCTGATCGGAGCAACTGTGACAAATAATCCAACTGAAACCGGCATGGACAATGACTGTTTTAAAAATGCGCTTATCCAGACAAGCCTGGTTTGGACACTTTACGGGCAGAAGAAACATTTCTATTAAAGAAAGAAAGAACATTTCTGTCTTTTTATGCCTTTTAATAGCTACTAACTTGAATTGTTATTCAAATTAATTAATCTTTTTTTTATTATTATTGTAATGTAGAGACAAGGCTTTTAGTGACAATCATGTATTGCTTTACAACTATATGTAAAAAAAAAGGTCTAAATATGATATTTGGCCTCAAATCATCTGAGGCCTGGCGCCCCCTCTGCGATCTGGGGGCGCGCCCCCCAGGTTGGGAACCACTGATTTATATCATTAACAGGAGACTGCCAGCTAAATGAGTTTCACATTGCTTTTATTAAAGTGCATTTTACTATTAGGACCCGGAGCTCTCAGTTACAGCTCTGGTATTTCTAACTCGACAATCTCTCTGAGAATCTTGAGCCCCGACATGTAATTGATCTGTTCCTCGTTTCCCACAGGTCAGGTGCTTGTAGAATTGTTGGAATTTCTCTGTGTGCGTAACCTGGTAGAGCTTATTGGAATGTGAGAGGGAAACTTGTGTGACTGTACAAGGCGCTTTGTTTTGCTTTTGTACACAAATGGTGATAGAGAGCTTTATGTGTGTTCTATCTTTACATTGATACCGACTCTTTGAGATGCAAACACTGAGAGAGGCTTAATCATTAACAAGCAGGCCCAGGCCTCTCTCCTCCTCAAAGCATTACGCAGCAACTTCCTCATGTCACAAGTACGCACAGGTATAAGTGAGCGCCCCCTGTAAACCTCTAACAAAACTGCAGCAGTACAAGCTTGCTAAAAGATCTTTTGTCTGTATTGGCTAAGCAGATCCAGGGTTAAGTGCTTTACTTAAAGGCTCTACTCAGAGGTGGGTTTAGAATAGCGCAGTGCAGCACTCTGTACAATTTCAACTAAAAATGTGTTTGTGTTAGCGACTCATAAACATTTCAACAAGGCAATTCAAAGAACTTTAAAACCATCAAGAAATAGTGAAAAATAAACATATTGTGAATTGACATGTTAATTACAAAAAGAATAAAACAGGCTAAATTAGAATAACACAATTTATTATTTATTGTTTAGGTTATTAGTGTAAATGTGTGAAAGTGTAGGTGAGCAAAAATGTGATATGATTTCAAAACACAATCGGTGATAAGTGGCTACTTCTTTTTTTATTGTGGCTCAATTTATTATGGCTGAATTATAAAATATGTTTATTTCAATCGACTTATCTTTGCAAGACAAAACAATAGAGAGAGAAACTGACAGAGAATGTAATGACTGGGTGCTATGAGAATGTTTTGTGATGTTATCCTGCTAAGCTTATAAGGTTTAATGACCTTTTACAAAACATTGTAAAAATAACTTTTTGAGGGACATAAGAGCATGACTCATTCCGAATTCCAGCCCTATTTCCTTTATTTGTCCGAGACCACATCTGTATTTTCCGGATGTCCTTCCCTTCTCCTTAGAAGAAGAACATCTTGCTTCTTTGGTCATTCCCTACTAAATATAACGCATCACTTATTTATAAAAACCATCCATCTTGCATCACAAATTTCAATTATCAGAAGGTGGAAACCCCAAACAACCGCATTGATACACTATACAGGGACTGTGTGGAAATGGAACCAGCTTTCAGGTTCCTGGGTTCTCACATTACTGAGGATCTCTTCTGGTCTACTAACACCACCACCGTAGTTAAGAAGCTACAACAGGGACTCCACCTCCCTGAGTCAAAGTGCAGGAGATGTCCTTTTAAAACTTCTCAATCAAGAGCTCTTAAGAGGGTCCTCCACACGGGCCAGAAGACGATCGTCTGCTCACTGACCTCTCTGGAGGAACTGTTCACCCTAAGCTGCCTCAGCAAAGTAACCCAAAGAAATGTAAGACCCATCCTGGACATCATCTGTTTGATCTTCTGCCCTCTGATAGACGTTTTAGGGAATTTAAATCACAGAGAGACAGCTTGTACCCCCGAGCCTTACGCAACTGAATACAGACACACTCCAACTGCACTACAATTTTATACATTTTTAATCCTGTTTTTATTTATTTACTGATTCAACACAGAAATGGAAAATCTCGCTTTTGAAAATATTTTATTCAGGATTGCTCTTTTCATTTCCTGGTGAATTGACAACAAAGCAAGTCTGTTCTATTTAATCCCCAGCAGGCAGTTTGCCTCTCGTACGTGTCTGCGTTATGTCTGCTTCCCTCTCGGGTGGTTTAGTCATGGCTCCCCCAGCAGGGAGGTTATGTCGAGGAATGTAGCGGGACTGTCATGCTTGGTAGAACAGACCCCACGTCAGCCTCGCCTCCTCCTCTCCTCCCTCCACCTCACCTCGCTGCCTTTCTCCTCCTCGCCTCTTTATGCAGCAGAGCGTCACAGCTGATTCCTGTGTCCACCAAACTGAAGGTTATCGGGTCACATGTCACAAACAGAATAAAGAAATACCATGATATATTTCAAACCTGAACTGCAGATGCAAAATGAAAGTTTGTTTCCGTGTGTCTTCACGCATGAGAAGGAGATGAAAGAGAGACTTAGGGAGGGGGGAAGCATGTGATAGCAAGAATTCACAGGATTAATGTTTGCAGGATTAGGTCATCATCCTGTGAACAGTAGAACGGTAACTGTCTTTCCCACCACTCTAGGACGAGGAAGACTCCTTTGTGATGAAGGCCATCATCCACGCCATAAACGACGACAACGTGCCCGGCCTGCAGCATCTGCTCAGCTCCCTGAACAGTTACGACGTCAACCAGCCCAACAAGGTGACTTTCACAGAGATATTGTACAGAAATGAGTAACTATCAACCTTGTTTTTTAATTATGCTTAATAATTAGTGAGAAATATTTCTTTTTTTCCTCCAATTCTTAGAAAATCTATATTTTGGAACTATTGTTTTAAGAAAAGCCATGTCTATAACAGTATGCAGCACAGTACACGTTCCCACACACACACAGACTTCAGTTCAGTGTCGTCACTAAGGTCGCTGATTGGGCGAGCGTCTTTCTATTTGTCAGGAAGTCCAGTGTAACGGCCTCTTTTTAGGGAGAGAATGTGAGTGTTTCTGATCATAAAAGCTAGAAAGCTCTTGAAGCTTGTGATCATGTAAGTCGGTCAAAGATAAGGAGAGACTTTATTTAAAGCTACAGGTGCTTCCCTCCCTTTGTTCGGGCAAGTCTTCTGTCAGCAGTGACAGTGTTGTTTTTTTAAAGAAAGGCTAAATGCCAACAAATATGGATTAAAGCAGAAAACTAGATTTGGAAATAATTACACGCATCTTTTTTCAATACATATCGACATTTGACTTAAAATTTGGAAGATTATGGAAGCATTACAGCCCTAGCTTAAAGGCCAGAAAATCTACATCTTGCCATTTTCTTTCTCCTTATCGTTTTCCTAAGCTTGTGTTTCCAACTTTTTAAAAACACATCAATACTAAATATTAAGGACCCTGCAAAAAGAAAATCAGCCTATTTCCCCATATTCTATTGAGTGTAATTATGCTGTCAGATGTAAGTATGCAGCTCCATTCAGCTGACGTTAAATAAACACAAACACATCTTGCTTGCTGAAAAGTCAAAAGTACATGTGTGTGGGTGTGCATTGCAGCACGGGACACCTCCCCTTCTGATTGCCGCCGGCTGTGGAAACGTCCAGATCATTGAGGTGCTGATGAGGAAAGGTGCAGAGATCCAGGCCAATGACAAGGTAAAGACTGAAATCTGTTAGGGCCAATCAGTGAGGCTATGACAGCCCCATGGGGAGACGGTTAATAGGCATCCATGAAAAGCGTCAGAGCTGCAGTAATGAAGGCAGACAAAATGTGACAGACTGTCATTTTGATTATGACGGGGGCTATCTACACTATTAATACTTGTTATTAGTTATTATGAAAGAACAACCTTAGTAATTGAAATGTTTTTGGTGACAGTACCAGAGGGGCAGCAACTAAAGATGTTTCTCTTGTAAAAACATTAAATTCAACAACTTAAAATGTATATGAATATGTTTCTTTTGAAAACAAGTTTAAGAGTGCAGGGCTGGTAGTTTTCCTGGGAGAGCAGGATGCTCACTCATCCTTTAAATGGCTCTTTGTCAGAAAAACATGCTGTGCAGTATTTTAGAAGGATGTGTTCATATCATCGGGCTGCAGACAGATTCCCGGGGAGCGTGATTTTCTTCGTAAAGGTCAGGGATAAATCCTGAAATGTTCTCTTCCGTCTTTCTCACCTTCAGAGTGGAGCCAACGCTATCTACTACGCAGCGAGACACGGCCACGTGGAGACCCTGAAATTCCTCCATGAAAAGAAATGTCCTCTGGATGTCCAAGATAAGGTGAATCAAGTGCCATTCTTCCTCCCTCTCAAAACACACACACACACACACATTCTCACTACTACTCAACACACTCTTGTTATCCATCAGCAATTACTTACACACTCCTACCCATCAAACCTCCTGAGAAGCATTACTTTAATTCTCTGAAATGCCCATGCACACACACACACACACACTCACTCACAAAATTCACACTCACCACAAGAAGCACCTGGGGAGAAAACCAGTTACTCTGGCATTTTATCAGCTTATTTGCTGTTGCTATAGAAACAGGTCTTGCTGAGAAAGATGGGTTTTGTGTGTGTGTTTGCCTTTGATGCCGGTGTAGCCACAATCACAGAGATGGCTTGGGCAGATGGAATCCTAAAAGCATCTTCCCACTAATTATTTAATTATTTGTTCCCACCGGTGGGGTCTTCTTTTCTCTGCAAACACTGACGAAGAGGGTCTTTAAAGTTTCATATTACACTTTATCCCCTTAAGCTGAGGTGTATGTGTGTGACCAAGAAATCGTCTAATGGAGCTTCTGTGCTTTTATTAAATCCCCCAATTAGCTGTAGCATTTTCCCACATCCGGTTCCCTTTTTTCTAAGTCAACAGTTTTTTTAATGTGTTTTTTAGCTGGAGTCCTGAAATAAGATCTGTAGTTGTTTCACGTTCTACGACATAAAATACTTCAGTAAATACCCCACTAGTGTATGTCAAAAGCTTTTCAGTCTTAAAAAGATGCCGTTTGCTAACAAGTAACTGAGTAAATGAGATTAATAAACGTAATCACGCCGAACATTAGCTGTGTCATCACGCTTAAGTATCATAAGCGTGTCTTTGCGACAGATCTTATTTTCTGCAATATTCCAAAATGCAGAAAATGCCATTGCTTTTGTTAGCATGCATCCATCCTACAAAAAGACTTCATCACTGCAGCACTGTTAGATGCTTTTTGAAGTTGTTCACTTTCCTATCTACATCTCGGCATCTTAGGTTTCATTTCACATAAGCAGCCTCTCTGCTAACAAGCTTCCCCTCTGACCGGCAGCCATAATGTTAAAGCTCATGGATCGATTTCCAAAGTCTGATGTCTGCACACTCAGGAAGGGAAAATCTAAATGCATTGTTTGAGTGGAAGTTTTTGGAAAAGTGGCTGACTATCAGGAAAAATCATCATATCCTTGAAAGTCCCCTCTCGGAAGTACTTTTCCACATGAAAGTATTCTTCTTTATTCTCAGTTGTAGTTAACATGATCATCTTACTCTGAGACATACATTCACAATAACTGCTGATGTGTTTCTCTGTTGTGTCCTCCAGTCAGGGGAGACTGCTCTTCACGTGGCGGCGCGCTATGGCAACGTGGATGTGGTGAGCTATCTGTGCACCATCCGAGCCAACCCTGACCTTTCTGACCGGGTAAGCACATCTCCACATACAGCAAAATGACACAATGACTTTTCTTCAACCAGAGCACCATTTATTCTTTTGCATTCTACGTTTCCAGGAGCAGGAGACCCCGCTGCATTGCGCCTCGTGGCATGGATACTCCCCAGTTGCTCGTGCTCTCTGCCAGGCAGGCTGCCACGTGGACGCAAAGAACCGCGAGGGGGAGAGTCCGCTGCTGACAGCCTCTGCTCGGGGCTTTGCAGACATAGTGGAGTGCCTGGTGGAGCACAAGGCCGATCTAGGGGCGACAGACAAGGTGATCAGAACTCCAACTTATTGTGCTTTAATAGCAATGCGAACCTTTTTCATGTCAGGAATCCAGGTTTTTCGATGCCTTAGTCCATCACAGTGACTCCTCCCATTTGCTTCTTTCAATTATACCCCAAATAAAGATGAATAGATAACCCCATATTAAGTCCCAGAAGAAAACATAGTGTTCCAAAGGGAAAAACAAATAAGAAAAAGACAGGTCGGGACCAATGAACTATTAAAAAAAAAGGTCACAAGGTGTTAAGTACAGGAAGATAAACACTTTGACTTGCTCCAACTGTGCTTTACTCCTTCCGTTTCGTTTGACCGTTTATTGCAGGACAAATCAAGCAAAGATATAATATATCAGATTACCAACTACTTTGAGTGTGATGACGGACGCCATTGATGGTTAAGGATATTGCAGTGGAAAATTGTTGCAGGATTGGGGTATACATTTCCAGACAACGGAAGGTTTTGCCTCCCGACTCACCCCCTCTGTTTCTATAAAAAGACACAGTGAGCATGTAGTGCAGACAGGTTAACAACCAATTACTCCAACACAAACTCAAGTGCACGCCCACCACCAATAATACATAACAAATACCACATCATAAATAAAAGCACATAACCCTTAAATGTAGATACCTACACCAATAGTACTTTAACCATGATACTAACTCAATACGGCCTCAAGAGCATTACCAACCTAGAGTTAAAAGGCAGAACATCTGGGTGACACACAGATCTGACACGCTGACCATGTCATTGCAACATCCCCAGTTCAACTCTAGCTAGGAATCTTTGTTCTCTGTAACCCTGTGTGCTGTTGATCTCTTTCCTGTGTGAGAAGGAAGGGCCTTAAACCTGGTTTAACGAGTTTGAATGCAAACATATTTATGTGTGTGTGTGTGTGTGTGTGTGTGTGTGTGTGTGTGTGTGTGTGTGTGTGTGTGTGTGTGTGTGTGTGTGTGTGTGTGTGTGTGTGTGTGTGTGTGTGTGTGTGTGTGTGTATGTGTGTGTGTGTGTGTGTGTGTGTGTGTGTGTGTGTGTGTGTGTGTGTGTGTGTGGTGTGTGTGTGTGTGTGTGTGTGTGTGTGTGTGTGTGTGTGTGTGTGTGTGTGTGTGTGTGTGTGTGTGTGTGTGTGTAGGACGGCCACACAGCGCTCCACCTGGCCGTACGGAGGTGTCAGGTTGACGTGGTCCGCTGCCTCCTCAGACACCACTGCCACCTGGACCAGCAGGATCGCCATGGCAACACGCCGCTGCACATTGCATGTAAGGACGGGAACCTGCCCGTTGTCACGGCGATATGCAGCGCCAAAGCGGGCCTCGACCTCCCCAATAAGGTGAGGACAAACCAGTGCCCACCACACCAATATAACCTGCATATCATTTAAAAAAGGGTAATTTCACTTACATTTGAGGAAGAAAATGTTTTCTAGCAAAGTTTTGAGATTTCCAACTCTCAACGTAATAACATTACTTAACATTAATTTTAGCAGAAGAAATGGTGGGAATAACTTAGGTTTAGAGTTTTGATGTAAAACGAGCAAATATTTTAAAGGGGCCTTTTTATTCTTTTGGGGGTTTTCCCCTTCCTTTAGTGTGTTGTATAGGTGTTGCATGTAAATGGTCTGCAAAGGCTAAAATCCCAAAGTTTCCTCCAGAGGGAGTTTCTCTAGTGTCCGAAAAGGAGTGAGAAGAAGTATCATTTATTTAATCTCACCCCCTTGTCCCTAAATTATTTATTTATAATCTATAAATAATATAATCTATAAGGATTGTTTCTTTGTGATCAAATCTAATCTTGACTTGGCTCATACATTTGCCCTTCAATATATTACTTTTAAATTAGATTTAATCTAGGCCTTTTATTGTGGTAGTTGTTGCAATTCAGCTCAGGTTTACCATCTGTGAGCAGGATGTTGAGCTGGAAAGGGGTTTTATTCTGATATTTATCATTATTTTGGTGCACTAGTGTTTTTTAAGGAGCTCTTACAGTACATACCTAGTCTATATTTGACTGAAGATCCCATCTAGCTCCCATCTCTGCCAGGCACGACTTCCCACACAAGTCTGCCTTTTTTACTTTCTATTTTGGCGCCATCCATTTTAATGTATTCTGCGATGGGATTGCTGTTCTCCAACAATGGTAGCCCACTCATCTCCTTCCGCATACTGAAACATTTCTTTCCCAGAATAGTTCAGGGAAGTGATGTGCATCGAGCGCAGACGGCACTGCCAGGAGATGTTCTGATTTATTCATCATTTTCAGGCTTTTTTTTGAAAGCTTGTCTAAAGCAGCATATCACACATTGATGACTTGGTGCCTGGATTTGTGTTCACTGTCAGCTGCAGACACTGGGAGGAAAATGAGAAGGGTGGCATTGGAAATGTCTCCTGTTCTGTTTACAATAAAACAGGATGAATGCCTTGTTGAATGTCAAGTTGACAGGAGGGTATTGATTGAAACGCTGCATTCAAACAAGCTTATTTTCTATTGGGAATTGATCGTTTTTTTAGGGGGGAGTGTGGGAAACTCACTCAGGGTACTTTGGGATTTTAGCCTATGCAGACCATTTACATGCACCAAAACATATGACACAGTACGGGGAAGGAAAAACCCCAAAAAGCATAAAACAGGGTTCTTACGTCATTAAAAACCTGGAAAAGTCATGGAAATTCAAAAATGCTAATTCCAGGCCCTGGAAAAGTTATGGAAAACAATATTTTTCCCAAAGTTTTGGAAAGTCATGGGAATGTAACTAAAGTTGCATCAAATATAATTTATATTGTATCTAATCGCCAAAATAGTAATATTATAATGATAATAAATACTGTATAGTAATGAAACGTAAAATTTAACTGTGGAGGTATTTAGCTGGTGAGAGATTGTAGTTGCTTTAGCGTGGAGAAGCTAGTAAGCCTACTATTTGATTTGTTTTGGATAGGCACAACATGTTTCATATTTAGACCTTATTTTCCTGTTCCATGTTCAAATCAACCATCTTCAGTGGTACGCTGAGAAAGAGTTATTATTTTGGTCATGGAAAATCAGGTAAAGGTCATGGAAAAGTCATTGAAAATAATTGGTGAAAAAGTGTATGAACCCTGAGAATAGGAACCCTTTGAATCTCTCCTGTGACATTCTCCCTTTTCATCCAGTATGGCAGAACTCCCCTCCACCTGGCGGCGAACAACGGGAGCCTTGAGGTTGTCCGTCATCTCTGCCTTGCTGGAGCTAGCATTGACGCCGTGACCAACGTAAGTCGCCCCACATCTTAAGGCTTTTCCCTGTTTCCCCTCACTTTACAGTATGAGTATCTAAACCGTTTATTATAATGTGATCTGAGGAGATTAGCGATGTGACGTTAGGTCCTGACAATGTTCAAAGTCTGGAATCAATGATTGACACTGTAAACCTCACGTGAAAGTATTGCAATATCTATCCACATTAACGTTCCATGCAGGCTTGATTTTCAAAGTCCTAAACAAATCACAAACCACATTTCTTTAAATGCAATCCATAGTGTATGTGTGAATAACACACACACTATGTGAATTTCCCATTCACAAGTCAATTACTCAACTTTGAGTTTATATTTGGAGCTGATGCATGATCATGTAGAGAGCATTTGCCACCATGATAGATTTGATAATGTTTCCTCCAAAATGGAAAAACAACATACATGACCGTATACCAACAGAGAATGTTACTCTCTATGTGTTGAGATAATTACTTATTTGTTGGGGAGATATCATTTCCTGCTTGAGCAGCAGAGCACGAATTTGCCCCCCCCCCCTTAAATAAAGTAGAAAAGCTGATGGCTGCTTTTTAACTTAAACTGGGTTTAATCCCTGATTCTCAGCTGCGCTTTCTTCTTCTCTAAGATATCTACCTCATTGGGATTAAAGTCTTTTGATTCTGGAAGTGCTTTAAACCAGTGGTTCTCAACTGGTGGGTCGCGACCCAAAAGTGGGTCGCGGACCCGTTAGGAGTGGGTCGCGGATGTGTGAGTGAAGAAAAACAAAATTGAAAAAAAAAATGTAATTGAATTTTTTTTTGGGGGGGAAAAAGTCAAACTTTTATTTTGAAGGCCCGATTTTCTAACGCTGTGCATGCAGTCGGCGTTGGACTGGAAGTACCGGAGACCAACGGTTTTGAAAACTTCTGTCACATAGTGATCATCTTCTCAATAAAATATCTTTGCTGATGTTTTTTCGAGTCTTCTGGCCAATCAGAATCAAGATTTTTGCCGGAAGTCCCGACGGAGAATTACTTTGCGGTAGAACTCTTCTTTATACATCCATGGGTACAACTTCAGATAGAAATGAACACATAATGAAATATGACCTCCGGTTTGATGATTGACAGGTCACAGAACAATGGGAGCTATCTACCCTTACCCACAATTTAAAGTAAGTCACACAGACTATCTCTTCTTTCCTCTTCTTCTGCAAGATGTCAGAACAAAGTGAAAAACAAACAATGGCATAAAATATTATTAACATGTCGGGTAGTAATAGATTTATTTATTTTCTTCTCAGAGTGTACCAGAATGCATAGTTTATGTTAGTATTTCTAAAAATCTCCTGGGGAAGAATCCCCCCAGACCCCCCTGCTGGGGTTGGGATTTCAGCATGTGTGCCTTTTTATATAGTTCAGCTTTGATTCCATCATCTCATTAAACCTTTTATAAAAGCATACTTTAGTTCTGTGAAGGGATATAAGGGATATATGCACTGTACTTCACTGTTATTAATATTGTATGCTGAAAAGCGTATATATTACAGCACGTTTTTTTGTTGAATAGATTTGAGTGCTTCAAAATGTTGGGTCGCGATGTATTGACCAAGTAAAAAGTGGGTCCCGAGGCCTGACCAGTTGAGAACCACTGCTTTAAACTATTGAATCCTGAGCCTCGCCTTAAATGCCCCTAGAAGTCGACAAAACACTTCTTTCCTCATCATTGGTCCAAAGAAATGAAATATTCCGACCCAATGTTTTAAAGTCGCACCATAACATCTTAGTTTTGTATTTCTTTGTTTAATACATTTTCGAAACCAGAAACTGCACACGATTGCCTTGTCTCTCAACAGCTTTATTATGGTTATGGTAACGGTCTTATCTCACTCTGATCTGGCAAATAAATATCTGGCTCCACTGTCCGATGTAACGCTCAGGGTTTTTTCTCTCTCTCGCTCTGCATTCTCTAGTGCTTAATACTGTATGACAGCTGATGTGCTATGCATGTTAAATCTGGCAAAAGCACATACTCCATTTGTATCAATCCCTCGGTCTTAACTTGTGTCATTGTTCACTGAAAGATTACAAGGCTAGCTCTGTTTGATGGTCCTTCCCATCCTCATGGTTTCCCAATGATATCCTCAGATGTTACTAAAATATTACGAATTGATATTAATTATAGGCTCAACGGAAACGTTTTGAAACAATTGTTCAGGTTTATAAGTGCTTGTTGATTTATAGGGCAATGTCCTTGAAAGAACCAGTCAAAAAGTCTAATTCAATATATAATATTTATTTATATTACTTTATATTGTATAGGCCTGTTATGCACGCCTTCTTTTATGTCATCATTCCTCTCTTCTTCCTCTGTTGTTCTGGCTTATTATAAATCAGCTAAACACTTTTAGAGGATAGATATTATAAAGCAGGGATATTAAAGATATCATATTTAGATATTCATATTGTGGCCAGCATAACACCAGCCGGTCACATCATCTGCCTCTCGCCAAGCAGCGCTAGTTATAGTCGTAACACCCTGCCATCTGTAAGAGTGGGTCTTGTGAATGTTCTCACGTTTATCTCACAAAGTGATCAACTATGGGTTAAAGCTGCACTTCATTTACATTCCCATTGCTGACATGTACCGGACCCGAACAAAGTATAGGTCAGTGTTCTCATACTATTAGCCATCATTGTGTAAAACACCTCACCTCTGGCTAACTCCAGGCTTCTTTTTGTTTTTTAACTGGACTCCACTCTGTCTTCCTCATGGGATAACCCTACATTATTCATTTCTACATATTTGACTCGCACTGTACTTTAAATTGTGATTTAAAACTGCAACTTCAAATAGTAGCTTGTGTTTATATTAATTTAGCAGTTGGTTGGTCAATTATAGTGCATACTAACATATTATGTCCATTTTATTGTGTGCATTTGATAGTGATACTATTGATGTATATCTGTCTAGTGTTTATGAACTGTTTATTTTCGATTTTATTTGTAACTCTTTTGCCATGCCTTGTTTACGTGCTGCTAGTATCAAAACAATTTCCCATTTTGGGATCATAAAAGTACATCTAATATTAGGTGACCTTTTCGGAGAGGAAAGAGGCTAAGAAATCCTAAGACTTTGAAGAAGTCAATCTAGAGAATGTCTTCAGCGAGTATTCTTTATAGTTTTTTTTCTAGATAAAACAATCCGTAATGATTTTCATAAGAAACTCAGTTGAACATTGTCAGCGGTCTGCAGCGCTCTGTGGGCGTCTCAGGCTGTCGGTGCTGTTTGCCCCTGTGGAGCCGCAGCCAGAGCCGGACAGTGACAGATGGCCGTATGACTGAAAGAGACGTGAAACCCACAGAGAATGTGCTGTTTCTGTCAGTGTGAGGAGGGGAAATGGAGCGAGAGTAACAGGTTAGGGCAGTTGTGGAGCTGGATGGAGAGAATGAAAGTATGCACATATTGTGAGTGTGAGTATGTGTGTGTCACTACTGCAATCAATTGTCAAGGCTTAAAGATCAACTCCACAATTGTTTCAACTTTAACTGAGCAAAGTCAATTCTGTTTATATGGCTAAAATGATGCATTAGTTTTTTGTATCTCTAGAGAAACCGTAACTTAAATCCGAGTCATAGTAATTATGAAATCAACTTTCCATTGAAAACATCCCAGGCAACTCTTCGCAGTACGTTGTTAAGAGCAACAAACAAAACAAAATAACTCCTCTTGAGGCTAAATGAGCTGCTACTAGCATAACACATCAGAAACGATTACCGAAGCTGATGCATTGTGGGGAGTGTAGCGGCCAAGTGAAGACACGTTGAAGAATGTATGGAATTACATTTTGTATCCATCATTTTGTATCTATATTGTTAGTGGCTGTATATAAGTGCTGCCTTTTGTAGGCTTCCTAAGTGAAATGTCATCAAAACATTTCTAGTGCCTATGTTAATCCCGTTTTCTTTTTTTCTCTCAGGATGGAAAGACAGCAGAGGATTTGGCTCATGCTGACCAACATGAACTCATCGTTTCTCTATTGGGAAAGCTTAAAAAGGTAATATAAGATGTATTCTTTAAATGTTATGGGGGGAGAGAGAACTCTGTATGATTCAAAACCCAGTTTCACAAACACTCTGTTTGTGTACCAGTGCAGCGACATCTGCAACAGGGGGGGGGGGGCAGACTCTAGCATCGTCCCATTTGTAGACATTTTGTAGCAGCACAAGCGGGTAGAATAGATTATAAAAGAAAACAGTATGAAACCGGTTTCTAATTTTAAATAATCAGATACCAGTGATGTAGTCAGTCCTGAGACCCCAATAGAAATTGAGGCAAGAGATAGGCAATGCAATGAGTGATTGTTGATTCATATTTGATCTGTTCTGGCTAGTTGGACACTTTGATCACGAGGTGTGATTGACATTCTGCTCGAGACTTTCAGAAGAGCACTTGGGGAAGCGCAGAGGAATATCATTTTTTTAAAGATAAAAAGTCATATTTATAAAAGTCAGCAACTGAACTCAAGCCCTATCTGTTTGCACCAGTTCAATCAATTTGTTTGCGTACTTAAAGCCAAACATGCACTTCCATTTTCCCAGAAAACCTGCGAAGATTTGCGGTGTGAAATTAAATGTGACAGCAGCAACTGTGAAAAAGTCAGCCTGTGCATATGCTCGGCTAAATTAAGACACTTTGGCGCTTTAGAGCCAATTTTCACTTCCCAAGAACCAAGGGAGGAAAAAGAAAAGACTTCTCTTCCTGTGACACAAATTCAAACTTTATTTATTGAATGTGTTAGCACGACCCAGGTGGGAGTAGGCAGTGCTTTTCATATCCCACGCTACCACTCGCACTTTTCGAGGCCACTTCTGATATATGACTCATCTATTGCATGGGTAAAAAGAAGTGTCTTTCATGTTAACAAATATTATCTGTTGAATTGGCAGAATTACAGAAAATAGCTAGCGTTGTTTATATACAGTGTGTTTTATTTTTTGACACGGATAAACTTAGATTAGTGTTCTGATCCGAATGCTATTTAAGAGGATTGACCCCCAAAAGGGAGTGTTATTCAAAGTAGAAAAATAGATACATCGCTGTGGATGATTTGCACTTACCTTATGTTACTGTTGCATTTCAGCTATGTGACAAGCATAACAAACAATGGACAGATCCCCCTATGTGTGCTGTTTTATTTTTCTAATGTCATGTACAGGGTTATGGTTCAATTACATTTTAAAGGGGCCCTATTATGTTTTTTGGGTTTCTCTTTCCTGTAGTGTGTTATGTGTTTTTGTGCATGTAAATGGTCTGCAAAGGCTAAAATCCCAAAGTTCCCTCCAGAGGGAGTTTCTCTCCCCCACTGTTGTTGTTCCTCTATGCCCATTATTAGTTTCTCTGGTTTTACTGTTTATAGGTATGTGTTTGAGTTAAATAAATAAAAAATGTCTTCTATAAACTACTGACAACATTTCTCTGTGTTGGAATTCAACAGACACTGGAATGGCTGCCATACATGTAGAGATTGAGATTTAAGAACAAATTGGAGTGGTCTCTTCATTTTCTTCAGAGCTGTATATTGGATTGACTGACTGTCTCCAAATTACATAAAAGTCTGTAGTATCAAGTAAAACCTTGATCATGCTACAGTACGCTATGTGGAACAAAAGGGGATACATTGAAGATGTGTGGAGCTGCTTGACATGAAAACATATGGGAGTCCATGTCATAGAGTAGATCATGTGTTTCTTAATGTGACCTCAAATGTCAGTGGGTTTTAAATGATCTCTTTTCTTCTTATTTGGGGGTCAGGACAACCACAAGCTAAGCTACATCCAGCAGCTGCGGCCCACTCAGACCGTGCAGCCCAGGATCAAGCTGAAGCTGTTCGGAAACTCCGGAGCCGGGAAGAGCACTCTGTTGGAGTCTCTGAAATGTGGCATCCTGCGCAGCTTCTTCAGGAGGAAGAGGACACGCATGACCAATACAAACCGCCACCCAAACTCCCCGGTCCACTCCAAACCTGCCGGTAGGTGACCACCCGCTCCGCTGAAGCTGTGATAATCCCTCACAAGATTACGATTCCACCTGTCAGAGACTGGGATGATGCATCAAAATACTCCAGAATACTTAATTCTAATCTGTGTTTACTTAATGGTTTTTTTTCCTTTTCGAAAAATCTTTTTCAAAAAGTGATTTTGAAGCTTGAAAAACGACAACTGTTTTTGTCACAGTTTGGACACTCATTGAAATAATTTGTTTTTACCATTAATTCAGACATTTTTGTGCAAACATTTTTTTTCAAAGTAACCACGGATAGTTCATTTATGCTCATTAGCAACCTGAGGCTGATAAGATGTCATGTTTATTTATTTATGTATTTATTTGTATCTCACCCCCACCCCTTAACTCCCACTCATCCCCTCCCACCATTTATTTAAAAAAAAACATAGAGATACAAGTTTAATCAAGGAAGCACATGTATTCCATACTGAAAAATAAAACAAAATACATAAATAAATCAAATTTAAAAACAAATAAGTAAATACAAATGTAACAAAAGGGTGAATACAAAAAAAAAGAAAGTATCAAAAGGTGTTTAAAATATATAAACATTACTCACTCATCTGCACTTATATTACTTATAGAACTGGTCTACATAGCACCGAAGAGTACATTTTATCTTCTCAAGTTTGAGAAGGAATACCAGGTCCTTAAAGAGCCTGTGACACGAGTTTCCCCCATCGTCCAAACCCATCAATTTGAGTAAATGTTGTCCCCTTCAAAATCGTTACTGAACTGATTTTGGATATTTGTACTTTGATAACCGTTAATCTGCCCTTCAATGTTGACCATTTTCTGGATCTTCTCAGGGATTCTTCAAGTCCCGCCAAATTATGTGTGACGTAGTGATGTGTCGGTCGCGAACGAGCCGGCTCAAAGAGCGGGAGCCGGTTTTTTTTTTTTTTGCGGAGGGATCTAGATCGGCTTGAAGGCACATCATGCAATGTGCAATGTGCACATTATCCCGCTTATTACACGGCCACATTCTCAACAAAGTAACGACATGACTCCCAATATTAATTGAAATGCTTTTATGGATTTAGAAAATGATTTTATTGATTTAAAAAATAGTTGTATGTTTTGATTTAAATTGATATGCATCCGCTAAGAAAAGTAGTCCGTTGTTACTGTTTGAACTAATGTAGCAACGGCAGGAACTGCTTCGATAGCGTTTTTGAGGAGCTTTTTGATTACAGATTTGAAAACATCGTTGCTTGCTTTAAAAGTAGCACAATTCATTATGTCAAACCTCGGAAAGTATCTAGATATCCCTGCCCTAAAGTAACTGCCAACTGAATATGTGTCGCCGTTTGATGTCTATGTCTGGGCCGCTGCGTACAAAGGAGGGTTTCTGCCCCATTACTTCTCTTCTTACTTCTATAAGAATAAAACACGGAGGACGGAGATCTCCTTTTCTCCCCCTCTTCTGACAGCCCAGCAGCTGATCTCAAAGCACGCTCCCCTCTCCTGCAGGGAGCATGGTCAGCTGCAGCTCACAGAATCAGCCCCTGCAAAAACAGCGCTGGAAAGAACAAATAGAGCGAAATGAGGCATGGCTAAAATGCAGGATCTTTTTGGTCTATATAGTCTATATTTTTTTATATAAAAAAACTATATTTATATACTTTATATAGGTCGATACAGTAGCCCCTTTTCTTTTAAATCGTTTTTATAGGTGTTGCTATCTGTTTTGTGTAGGTGGTTCTACAAGCAAGTCAATGCATTCATTGGGTGGTATCAGAGAGTCTGTAAATGCAATGAAAACAATTGGCCACAGAAAATCATTTATACTAAACATGTAATTTTTACTTTTGAATACTTCAGTACAAAGGATGTATTGAATAATGTAAGTGATATATGTGTACACATATAAATCATTAGTCAAAACAGGGCTACATTTGATTTAATTAAAAGGTATAATATGTGGTAAACTGAAGAGCCGTTTGGGAGCCGAAAGAGCCGGCTCTTCTTGGTGAGCCGAGCCAAATGATCCGGCTCACCAAGAAGAGCCGGAATTCCCATCACTAGTGTGACGTCATTGCGGGCACAGCGCTCCAGCTGCACCGTTCAGGATCCCAGCATCTGCATGCAAACGCACGATGGGGCACACAGCAGCAAGCTCAGACAGCGATGACAGTTTAATTTTGAACGTGTCTGAGAGCTCATATGAGGCTGAAGGATCGGTTTATGTTGTATCTGTTAGAAGTTTAGGAATTAGGTGCGTCAATATGGGCGAGCATACGGTCATGTAGCCAGTGGTGGAATGGGACTAAAAATCAGCCCGGGACTCTCGACCGGCCCACTTCGGTACCGCTAGTAAGTTGTCAACGGGGGGAGTGGGGGATGTGATAGTGACTTATCCGACCGGCCCACTTCGGTACCGGCCCATCGGGATTCGTCCCGATGGCCAGTCCGCCACTGCACCCAGCCCACGTAAACTGTCAACGGGGGAGCCTCGCTGCGGGGAAACGGTGGACCGAGAGTCCCGATCGGAGTGGGAATAATAATAATAATAATAATCCGTGCATTTTATCCATTAATTTCCCAACATTGTGGTAAAAAAAACACACGTTTAATCCACGTTGGTGTACTACAACTACAAAAAGCATCGGTTTGTTTTCTCATCAGGAAATGCAAACCGGCTCAAACAAACGATTTTTAATCATCATCCTCACGATCATTTAATGTATCATATGTTCGCCGAATTGACATGAAAGCACTAATAAATGTAGTTTCATCCACTTGAGTTTACAACTACAAAAATAATCGATTTGTTTTTATATCACATCCTACGGGAGGAAATTCAGCAGCTCTCACTACCGATTTGTAATCCTAATTTAATCATCATCTTCACCACGATCATTTATGTTTATGTTCGCCGAATTGACATGAAAGCACTGACAGATATGAATATACTGTAGTCAACTTCATTAAAATGTTATTAACGTGCCTAAACTCAGTAATTCACCATTTCTACGCATGACAACACACTTTGTCCGTGTTTGGCTCTCTCGCCGCACAGTGAAGCGTTCCCGCATTGACGTCACTTCCGGCTTCCCCCAAAACTTCAAAATGAGTCGAAGGAATTTCCCCGCGATGTTCGAAATTATTGATATTTATCGGAACGGTATCGCATCTTCTTTTTTAAACTGACGGTTCGAGATGACTAGTAGCCCAATATTTCATTGCACAACAGTTGTTGGGAGGCTGTCACAGGCTCTTTAAGCCAAATAGAGGACCGTAGGGGCTTAGGGGATTTGCAACCTAGTAAAATTATGCGACGAGCTAATAAAGATGCATTTTCCACTATACTTGTTTGGCAGTCAAAGTGTCAAGGTCTCCTGGAAGCCCAAACAGTAGAATATAGATGCAGGACTTCAATTAAATCCCTACATTTTTAGGAAGGGTACCAAAAACAAATGCCCAGAATTCCTTTTGATTGTGAAAAAAAAGAAGAACAAACGGTATGAGCCAGGTTTGCAGTGCTGTTGCTGCAGCGGTCACATCAATCAACAACATTCAGGCCAATCAAGTCTTGCCTTTTCCAGATGAATACGGATAAAGATTTGTATTTTGAGTGATTTACAATCATTTTTCAAATTGTCTGAATGATTGGATACATCTCAAAGCGTTTGCAGAAATCAGAACACAGGAATATCTGTCTGCTGCACAGTATTTTGATCATTTATCTGCTGCCTGTGAATAAGCTGTATCTGTAGGATTTGTGTTTAATATGTCTGACTTTGGTGAGTATCAAAAAGAAAGAAGAGTGAGTGGAAACAAGTCAATAACACTCCTCCCCCCTTTCAAGGATCTGCCCCAGGAACATGAAGATGGTCTGAAAGTGAAACAAAGCAAGCACCTGGCTGGACACGTTTAAAAACTTTCATCGCAGAAAACCTTTCCACACTTTAAACCGTTCACACATCAAAATGAAAGCACTAATCATCTGCACACAGTGGAATCTAACCCACCATCATCCCCTTTACTCGAATAACACGGACTGTATTCTTAAAGAAGAAACTTCTTTACTGTTCCTTCTCTTTAGAAAAGTGTTTTCAATGGATGTGTGTCCTCCCTGAGATATGTAGTGCCGTCCACAAAACACACACACTTGCACTTGCTTTGTTTCAATCCCTCTGTATCTGCACTCTATCTGCCCTCCCTCACTCACACACACACACACTGGATGCTCACTGAGGTAATGCTACGTGAGCCAGTGTAGTGTTACCCATCCCATCGTCTATACTATCTGGAAATCTGGGGTTGAAAGAGCGCGTTTTATCCCGTTCTTTGAATTCTAGCTGAACTGCGTGACGGTCTTTATTGACTCTTCAGCGGTCTGTGACGAGTGTCCACAGTGAAACACAGAGCTGAGAAGCGAACCAGTGGCTGAATTGGTGTCCATTCGTCTAATTGAAGGCTTCTTTTTAGAACAACTTGCATTTTGTGTCGCTTGTCAGCCTGTCGAAAGTCTAGATGTGACCAATGAATGCATATTTACCTTCGTCTAGTATCAATATCTGTACATTTATGATGCCACTGGACAGAAAACTTCCCTTGACATCTGAAACTATTCTGCACTCTGCATCTATCGCTGGCATCTATTTGAGAGGCACTTTTATTCATTATCTGGACAGAAGAACTGTGAACGCAGCTTGATGTTCTTATTAATCAACCTTTCTTGTCCTGTCATGAAAAGAGGTGTTGACATATGTGCACCTTTGCATCCCTGAAGTCCAAACCTACGACAGATGTTCTTATTAATGCGGCCTGACATTAAACCAGAAAACCAATTTAGGATCCTGTCCATTTTTCATGTACTGCAAAGAAAGTCACCCTTTTCCGTTGCCTTCTTATTTTTCCGTTTTTAGGGCGTTACTTTTGTTTGTTTTTGTCATGTGACCAATGCAATAGTGCTATGAATTTCACAAGACCTTAACATGAACACATACTGTCCCCTCAACCTGATGTAGCAAGAGACCACACACTGATGTCGAAATCCAGCTGCTGCAGCTCCTCATGATTGGAAATCTTTTGACTACCAACAGGATTAACTTATAAAACTGTATGAGTATACCCAAAAAGAGGTTTTTGATTTGTAGTTTAAAGCCATAGACAACAAACTGTAGGTGTGGCCCGACGGAGCGTGAAGGAAATCCAAATGTGTTCCCTGCATCTTGAATTCATTCGCAAGTAAACAGCACCCCCGTGTGTTTGCAAATTGACAGTAGTGGATGCAGATCACTTTTCATCATAGTAGAGAGCAAAATTCATGAAGAAATTTTTTCGACAGATAATAATTATCTGAAATATCTAAAAATAAAAGAGTTTTTCTCCCACACACCCTGCCCTCCTGCCTTAAACGTCCCCCTTTGATTACTTCAATAACATAGTGACATTACTATGTAACGCTCGTCTCCAACACATTGTACATAATAGGCTAAGGGCCGGGGTTATAATAAACCATAAAAGCATAATAGGGCCCCTTTAAGACATTTTAAAATATTTAAATCGTTTTGTATTTACCTGTATTGAATGTCACCAAGATATAATCTAAAATGAGATACAAAATGTATCCATTGAAACAGCAGATGAACAGTTTTTTGTACATTTTTCAAATCATCTTCACAAAATGGCACAGACAAACAGAAACAAATGTATTCTTTGAATGTGTAATGCATCAAGTCCGTTTTTAAAGGCCAATTACATCTTGATTTCCAAGTTCTCTAAATCTGACCGCGCTGCAGGCCGTTAACACGTTCTTTCCCTCTTCCTCTGTTCAGTGTCGGTGAGCATTTCCAACCTGTACCCGGGCTGTGAGAATGTGAGCGTGCGGAGTCGCAGCATGATGTTCGAGCCCAGCCTGACTAAAGGGGTCCTGGAGGTGTTCTCCCCGGTCCACAACGCTCTGTCCACAGCTGACGACCAAGCGACAAAGGCCATCGACATCCAGTACAGCAACATCCACGGTGAGAACCAGCAGTGGAGGGAGTAAACATTTACAAATATTCCACAATAAGTTAAAGTCCTGCATTGAAAATTTGACATCCTGTAAGTCAAAATATGTAGTGGCATACAATATTAACCTCTGACATGTAGTGAAATACAAAATACGCAAATAGGCGAAAACATTTTTACACGTGTACAGTACTTTTACAGGTGGTATCAAATGTACATTTTCCAAATAAAAGAACCTTTGCTTGCTGTATTGAACGAGGTAAGCAGGAGTCCTGCTAAAGTCCCGATGAAAAGTGAACTTTATAAACATGCTGCTCACGTCTCTTATTTCCCTCTCTGTAGGTGTGGGGGAGTTCAGTGTGTGGGAGTTTTCGGGGAACCCGGTTTATTACTGCTCCTACGACTACTTTGCTGCCAACGACGCCACGGCGATCCACCTGGTCCTGTTCTCTCTGGAGGAGCCGTACGAGGCCCAGCTGGGACACATCACCTACTGGCTGAACCTGCTCAAAGCCCTCAGCCTGCCGCAGGACAACATCGGTGAATATCAGGAATCCTTTATTCGTCCCATCATCAAAACTACATTTTAAAATAGATCATATTTACCCTGACATAGATCCACATATTGCTCTCCACAATTTAGACGCAAGATTTGAAACCAGATTTAAGCAGAGGCTAAAAAAAAGTTACGCAAGTAGTGCAAAGTGAGCTAAAACCAACTTGAGCAAAACACTCATTAGTGCTTTAAGTGTAATTTCATTAACAGATTGCTGTCTTTACCCACTTGAGAATAAAGTATATTTAAAAAACAACTGGATTATAACTATTGATGTAGTAATGTGTAAAACACTTGCGCCTGGGAATGATGGAGGTAATTATAAAAATGTATTTACTTTCCCACTGAGGATAAATTAAGTTTGACCTTATATTTACCTACAATAAATTGTATTTGCTGATTCTATTTTGTGTTTTTAATCTGCAAAGTTCTCACATAAATGTAGTGGGGTGAAAAGTACAATGTTTGCTTCTAAAATGTAGTAATGCTTACGTTCAATTACAAAATGATTCAGTGCAGTACTTGAACGAATGTGTGTCTGCTGAACCTGCTGTCAGATTGTCTAGAGTTCATACAGTTATTGACTCAAATGTGAAATGTTCTTTCTGCAGCTTTCGGAGGTCGGACCCAGCAGCCTCTTGCGGTCGTTCTCGTGGCGACGCACGCCGACCTCGCAGACGTCCCCAGAGCGTTCTCCGGAGAGTTCACCTACGACAAGGAGAAAGCTCTGGTCAAGGAAGTGAGGAACAGGTGGGGGCTCAGACCACAGCACGCAATGCCAATGTACTGTATATACAAAAAACAGCAGTAACCGCACTGCATGCTTACGTTTTTACGGGGTAACCTTGTAAGCCATTATCTGCTATTTGAAAATGGCCGAGAGACAAATGTAGATTTCATTCGGACCTGCAGAAAGTTTGTGTCGAAATGCAAATCTACAAACTTAGAATTGAGATCAACAAATGTCCCTTTTACAAACACAAACTGGATTCACAAAGGCCGGATCGAAGGTTGTAAATGTTAGAAAGATATTCACACGTATATCAACTTCATTAATTCACAGATTTGTGTTCGATCTGGGTACATTTGCACAACATTGTTAGTTAAAAAAGAATGTATGCATTTGTGGAAGGTGTTTTACATTTACAGATAATAACATTTACACACAGATTCTCAATCTGTTCTCAAATAATATTCAGACAAATCTACCGCCATAAATAACTTGAATGCCGCTATCATGTAATAATGTCAGGTGTATTACTTGACTGTTCCCCACCTTTATCTCAGTACTGCTGTAAAAAGTTTTGAAATGGTGGTTGTGGGTTTTTTTCTTCAGATTTGGGGTGGACATGGAGATCAGTGAGCAACTGTTTGTGATGGACGCCGGGGCCTCAAACTCCAAAGACGTGAAGCTGCTGAGGATTCACCTGCAGGAGCTCCGCGCCAACATCATCTCTGTGAGCAAACATTTCATATGTTTGTGTATTTTAAACCACTTACCTTTATCTCATCTGTTATAAGGAATGATCTAAAAGAGACAGTATTTCCATCGAAGCACTACAGGATGTTGGGCTAAGAGCTGATGAAAGGGTTTTCAAACAGCATTGTACATGTACATGCCAACAAAAGGAAAGACTGCAGCCGTTTATACAAATACAATCATTCTTACAAAAAAAACGAATGCATTTGGAAGACACATTCCCATTCGTCAGTTAGTTAGACCAGTGGTTCTCAAACTGTTTTCAATAAGGTACCCCCTGATCAGCGCAAAAACTATTTGTTAGGGAAGAAATGCCTATATAAAGAGGTACAGTGCTGCACCATCAGTGTCTGATTTATTAAACTGAGAAACACTTAAATGCTACATTTCAAATGTTTACAATCCATCACTAAATTCACGGCAAACCAATTTTAACATCATGCAATAACACTGAGACGACATTAGTTGCATTGAACTGATCTTTTTGATAAGTTGTACTTAATGTAATGAAACATGGGCTTGAGCTTCACTGAGGAGCTTTGTCGTTCTGACAGGGAGGCAACCTGCAGTTATTACACTTCGCGTTTTGAAATATGTGTAACTCTGTTCATATAAAACCCACACTGCTCAAACTTCGTTACTTTTCCTAACATTTTTATATTTATTTATTTTGGGGCGTGGGGAATGAAGAAAGAAAAATATCTGAGCATTTTATGAGCATGGGATTTTGACCCCTCATATAAACAAATGCATAATGCTGCGCTATACTTTGCGGCCGTTGCCAAGCAACGCTTATTGTTTGGGTCCTTTGATAAGCAGGCAGTCATATCATTAACTAGAACTAGCTAGATCTGATAGATTTGGACATAAACGGGAGTGAAGTATAACCGGACGCGAGAGAGAGATCAGAGAGCAGATCAGCTGCTGCTGATGGAGAACACGCAGCTCTGCATGATCACAGCTCCGCCGCTGTGACGGACCGTTGAGCTGACCAAAATACACTAAGAGTTAGACCTAACACACTTAGCTAGTTTATATACTCTGGAACGAGCTAAACTAGTTAATATATTTATTATTTACTGTCGGGTCACTTAGTACAGGTTCAGCGAGCTGCACGAGACTGACGGGCTGTCAGGAGAGGGAGAGGAAAAGAGAGCACCCCGTTTATTTTTCCCATGTTATTATCCAGAGTTTCTGTAAACCTTTGAATAAAGTAGTTCATCTACTATTGGTAGTTTGTTTGAATGCATTACTTATGTTGTTTTTGCATAAAATAAATCTCACGTACCCCCTGCAGTACTCCAACGTACCCCTAGAGGTCCGCGTACCCCCATTTGAGAACCACTGAGTTAGACTGTCCCTCTTGGAAAGTCAGTTAGTAATCCTTGTCGCTTGTTTGATTCCTAATTATTGTCAATTCCTTCCATTTTCCTTCAAATGATTCTTGCAGTCTCAGTCCGTCTTTCCATTATATTGATTTGCTCTGCCATCTCTTTGCATTGTTCCTGAGTAGGAGGTTCCACCTTGCACCATTTTTTAGTGATCGCGTTTCTGCCAGCTATTAACAATATCTCTTCGTACTTTGGACAATTCCTTCTGTAAAATGACCCAGATAAAGTACCATGCACTTCATAGGTTCATCATATCCTAGTGTGTTTTTGCAAATCTTCAATTTCCATACCTTGTAACCATGTTAAGCCTTTTGAGAACACCATCTTCACTGCGCTAAGAAAACCATGTGCTTTTAATTCACAAGACAATCTTATTATTATGTTTCCATTAAATATGACTCAGCATTGGAAAGAGACTCAATTATTATTAATAAAGCATCAAGTCCAGCCTTAAATGAAATACATCAAAGCTTTCTTCTTATTTTTGTAGCAGGCGGTTAGAGATCTGATAATGATAATCTTGTTTTAAAAAATGCATTGTAAGTCTAAGGTAGCCAAATACTTTCCCACCCTATCATCAGATTTTGTGTATCAGTAATAAACATACAGCAAAAAAATACAAAAGTATTTTCTCCAGCCCACTATCTATGTGGGAGGATCCTTGTTGTTGTTGTTGTTGTTGGTTAATATCTGAAGGAAAGCTTTATTCACCTCCCTTCTCCGTCTCTACAGAGCTGTAGTCCCATGACGCTGCTGTCGGAGCGGCTGCTCGCCACCCTGCCGACCTGGAGGAAGCTGAGTGGTCCCAACCAGCTGACGTCATGGCAACAGTTTGTCAGCGACGTGCAGGAGCACATCAACCCTCTGGTCAGCCAGGATCACCTCCGCACGCTGGCCATGCAGCTGCACAGCATGGGGGAGGTGCGTGGAGTTGATCAGTTTAAAAGAAAGATGCACTGTAGGCAGCAACAGGGAGAAGACATGTCAAGTGTTAGGGTTCTAAAAACCAACAACGTGTTCATGTTCAGAGCTAACGAATTAAACCACAATAACCCTACTTGTTAAAATGACATTAGAAAACAAAAAACGTTTTTTTATTGGAATCTCTTTTTGGTAAGGATAAAACAAATATCTATTGTTGTTATTGATATAAATAAATACAAATAACAATGATTTATTAAGATGGGACTGTTATCCACTTGTGAGTTCACAACCGAAATGAAACTTAAAAAATGTGTTGCAATGAGCATGATAAAGGAAATGTTTTATCCAGTCATCTTATTAATATAGTTTAAAAATGCTGTGTTTGATGGTAGTTGTGAGATGAAATCAAAGGTGCTTGGACAATACATCTCATCTCCAGCAGCTGTCCTTTCACCAGACCACCAACAGGGTGCGCTGTTTGTTTATGAATAAATAAGTCCCAATGCTTTGTTTTCATGTGTACACAATTACTCTGCAGGGGCCACATGTTTATTTACCTGATGATGTACTGAGGCTCAAACAATGTTTCTATATATACTAGGTATTCATATTTAAATTTTTGTATCTTTATCGATTTGTTTCATTTGTATTTATTCCGTTCATGGTATGCACAACTTAATGTATAACAATTATTTACAAAACATGTCTCTATAAACACACCATACCCGAAAAGGAGCAGGGAGAAGAAAATAATCTTATACTACCTGCCCCTTTCTCAAAGAAAAAAGAAATAGATTGTCTGTCCTTCATATTTTCTTATTCACAACCAATCATAACAGTATCGTAGGAAAATAAGAAAAACACAAAAACGTGCAAAAACTATCTCTTCCACAGCTGTTCCCTGCTGATGACTTTCTAATACATTTCCTCTCCCCTTCATGCCCTCCTCCCACAGATCAACATCATGCAGAGTGAGACGGTGCAGGACGTGGTCCTGCTGGAGCCTCGTTGGCTCTGCAGCCAAGTCATCGGCAAGCTTCTCTCCATCGAGACGCCCAAGGCCATCCACCACTACAGGGGGCGCTACAGGCTGGAGGAGGTGCAGGCTCTGGCTCCTGAGAGCGACGTGGACGAGCTGCTGCAGATCCTGGACGCCATGGACGTGTGCGCCCGCGACGCCACCAACCCCGCCATGGTGGACGTTCCCGCTCTCATCAAGACCAACGGCCTCCACCGCTCCTGGACCGAAGAAGAGGAGGAGGAGGAGTCGCTGATTTACGGCGGCGTGCGTCTCGTCCCTGCGGAGCACCTCACCCCCTTCCCCTGTGGCCTGTTTCACAAACTGCAGGTGAACCTGTGTCGCTGGAGCCACCAGCAGAAGCCCGAGGAGGAGGGGGGGGAGAATGTAGACGGCGATATCCACCTGTGGACCAACGGAGCCAAGGTGAGCCAGGGAGGAGTGGAGGCCATGATCCTGCTGGTCAACCACGGCCAGGGGGTGGAGATTCAGGTGCGTGGGCACGAGTCTGAGCGGGCCAAGTGCTACACCCTGTTGGACACCGCCTGTAGTATAACGGAGAACTTGCTGGCCTCCACGCTCCCCGGACTGCTCACAGCCAAATACTACCTGAGTCCTCAGCAGCTGCGGGAGCACCACGCCCCCATGATGATCTACCAACCCAAAGATTTCCTCCGGGCACAAGTCCAGCGGGAGTCCTCGCTCACCAACACTATGGGCGGCTACCGAGAGAGCTTCAGCAGCATCCTGTCTTTCGGCTGCGCTGAGGTCTACCAGCAGGGGACTCTGGGAACAGACATCCACATATCAGACGTCCCCCTGCTGGCCCGCAGGAAGCTCTGCCGCATGCTGGACCCTCCTGACGCTCTGGGGAAAGACTGGTGCCTGCTGGCCATGAACCTCGGACTCACAGAGTTGGTGGCCAAACACAGCAACGGGATTCCCAATGGCGCCTCTGAGCTAGACTCGGAGCAGGACTCCCAGCAGGCCTTGCTGCAGCCCAGCCCGACGGCAGCGCTGCTGCAGGAGTGGAGCGGGCGAGCGGACAGCACGGTGGGCGTGCTGATGGCCAAACTGAGGGAGCTCGGACGCAGGGATGTCGCCGACTTCCTGCTCAAAGCTTCTCCTGTTTTCAGGGTCAACATGGAAGCGCTGGCCAACGGCTACCCCCCCATCTGCAACGGCGGCACGTCGTACAACTCCATCAGCTCCGTCATCTCCCGCTGAACTGAGCGGGGCCGGCTCTCCGTCCTCACCCAAACTGCGGATTGTGTTTAACGTTTTCCCCCTGAAACAGGACTCGTGTGTGAATGAACATGAAGTGCAATCGTTCAGCTGCTCGCTCCTTAATCACTCCATTAGGTTGCCGTGGGAACCAGATGTCGTGTTTGTGCTCTCCACACCTGTATAGCTGACCTTCCACTATGAATGTTGTGAAAGAGCTGATTGTCCTGAGCTCCAAAGAAGAACCCTGTGCTTTTATTCTGTTTCTTAATCTTGTCGTGCTGCTTTTTAAAATCCCTTCTGCTCTACTGCACACTAAAGACTCACTCGGCTACATTTATAAGCTATCAACTCTGTGAAGGGATGATTTTAAAAGATGGCCGCCTCATGTTCGGACCTTCCGTTTTTACTCACTCCATCAGTCATAGTTACAACAAATAATATTATTCTTTCCTTCCTACTTATTTGTTGTTTAGTGACATGTGGGCCGTTCAGCTTAGTGTTTAATAAATGAAAAGCATTTTGTCAGTGTGCCTTTGTGGCCTTCTACCTCCCTAAAGAGCACAAATAGTCTTGTTATTATAAAATAGCCCAACATTTAAAGAACTGTGCCTTGTTGACACTAATAGGAACATTTCAATCAAGTTTTTAAATGAAACCATCCTACATTTCAGACTTGTAAAATGGTTATTTAATAAAGAAAAAAGAAAGCTAGGCTCATTTTACAATTACATTTTGCCGGCATTAAAAAAGCTGAAATGAGATATCTTGCTGTTTTCTCTTTAGTGTTTGGGAGTCGCTGTAGAGATCTAACCTTTTTATAAGAGTCAGTGAGGAGACGATGTGGGGGCATTCCTGTTTAATGGATGCTTTTGTGGGTTCCTACAGATCAGCTTTGTGCTGACAATCTATTGTAACGGTCGCATAATTGCCCTAAGAAACGTCCTTAAAAGAACAATTTCATATTAACTATAGTGTGACAAACTTGTTTTTAGTTGTCTTTCTTTTTCCTTGAAAGACTTGTTATTCTCTTCAAACTGTAAGAGAAATCAAATTGCCCTTTTGAGCTAATGTTCAGTTATTATCTTTAGTTTCTCCACCAGCAGGTAAGACTTCAATACTGATCTGTTTTTTCAATTGATTAAAAACCCAAAGATTTCTACCGTACAAGACGAAGAACACCATCAAATATGTTTCTGTAGCCAGAACCAGTGACCTTTGGGAAATGAGTTTTAACATTTTGTTTAGGTTATCGAAACGTGTCCTAGTCTGCTTGCTGATTTATGTTTTGGTATGTTTGTTACTTTCCATCCAAAACAGGCTTTAGATAAGTTTGTATTTCTTTTGAGGGATCGCCGTTACTACACATTTTCCTATCATTATTACCAAATTACAAAGACAGTTCTTTCCAGGAACCTTTCAAAGAGTTTACAGTAGAACATCTGCTTTATTGGACATTTTAACCAACTATGGAAGCTGTCAAATAAATTGTTCCTATAAATGTTTTCACTTACAAGTCTGCTCATGTTCAGTGCACAGAAAGGGACCTTTAGCCATTTTGAACAGGGAAGATTTCCCCCCTAAGTGCATTGTCTTATTGAAGGGTATTGGGCCTTCGACCACCTAAATGTATTTGCTGTAAAGGTAAAGAGACATTTTAAATCCTAATGGCGGACAGGGTGGAGCAGACACTGCTCATCTTCTTTACTTTAAATAGAGAGTGCCACCACAATGATGGAAACAAATAAATCGAAGTTCATGTTTTCTACTAAAAAGTAATTGATTGAACCCAGTAAACACACCTGACACGGCACCTTTGTGATGCTTCCTCATCAACGTGAAGTAACCGTCCAGTGTCAGATTAGTAAACTCTGTCGAGGTACATTTGAGCGGCACTCGGCCGCGCGTGGCGTCACATCTCCTTTCACTTTTTGTCTTTTTCTAACATGAAGCTGCGGCCCGGCTCGGTCAGCAAAAGCAAAGTGAAAGATGGAATAAAGTTAGTATTGTTAGCTGTAGAAAGGGCCAAAGGCTGCTGGTGACAGAAATGTCGTATCGGTGTAAGCTGGGCGTTTTATAATGTTTGTGATCAGAAAACATTTTCATGTGTTGATGTTTTTGGAAAAGAGTCTTTCATTCTTAAAAAGATGTCAATACTGTGTGGCCCTTTTTCAGGACACTGTCACAAGTTGGTAGTAAACAGTTGCGCTGACGTGCCAGAGTGCAGTATTTCCTGTCCGCTTTACTTTCCCAGTGTTACTGTCTGTTTTGCAGAGATAATGCTTTGAATACTTTTTCAAATATAGTACTTCTCTAACTTTATTTGTCTGGGCCTGAACTTGCCAATCCACACAGCAATATTTCCAGCTGTGATGTAAATACTCCCGGCCTGGTTCTTCACTTCCCTTTTCACCCTCTTGGCCTCAATTAGTTGATTCCAATTTCAACCAGGCAAACTGAATGTACTGCACATCGCTCCTAAGAATATAAAACGAATCAAAGATATGCTACAAATGTGCAAAATGTACAAATGTGATTAAATGTCCCAAACTGGTCAGACACATATTTTTACTTACTTTATTTTTCTTTAAAAAGTTTGCCAATGCTGTGTGCCTAAAACACACTCGTTCTTTCCTCTTATTATAACTGTGTACAGTATACAAGCGGAGAAGTCATGTTTCAGAAAGGGAAGTGAATATTATGTTTTTATAAAAGCTGGGAATCACTATATTATTACCAACTGTCTCCGCTCGGTGTCTTTATTTCCATATGGTTCAGACATAAAGGAGTGGATTCAAAAGTATTTGTCTGTATGTTTTTGTTTGATGCTTATCCTCCCACCTTCAGAGACTGCGGTCTAATCGCCACATTGCACACATTGTCTATTTGTCGCTATTTATGTTACGTTATTTTAGCATGTCTTGGAATGCCATGTTGTTAGTACTTCTGACACTTTATAGTGTAAGACATTTTATAATAAATTCTTTACCTAACGTCATTGTCTCTGTTCTAATTGAAGACATACCATTAGGTAATTCAACAAGTCTGCACCCTGGTTCCCGATCTATAGAAGTCCTGAGACGGCAACAACATATTTGACCACATATTTCCAAGCAACAACATCCTGTCTTTATGGGTGTTTGTCCCTGTACTGATACGGTGTTAGAAGACATTGACTTTATATTTGTTATCTCGGTGAGATGCAATGTACTGTTGAACTGTTATGTGTGTGGAATATAGTGGAAGTGAAGCAGTTTCACACCATTAAATATAGATTTTTGGTTTTCTTCGTCAAATTAGTGAATTAAATGTGTTTTTCTTTTTCGTTTAAGAGCAAATTATGCCAGTGGGTGTTCCAGGTGCAATTTGTTTATTTTAAGGATATTTCCTCCGAAAGAGTGTCATTATCATATTACCAGGATTGTACGTATTCATCCCCCTTATTAAAATTTTTTATTTATTAAAGAAAATATGACTCTAGGGCTCAATTAAAGATTAAAAACCCTGATAATTTGTGTACCAGTGTTACCCCCCCCCCCCCCCCAGTGTATGTTTAAAGGACTTCCTCACTTCTTATGATTTCAAATCTCTTTGGAGAATCAGCGTCAGGTGTATGTCGTTACCTTTATTTGTCCTCCAACAGATTCCAGGCTGTGTTATTCACACGTCTCTGAGTTCATTGTGGAGCTGCAGGAAGTCGACCCTCCGCCCACACAAACACACACACACACTCACATGACTGGAGTTGTCTCAACTTGTTTCAAATGCTGACAGTGTAGACTGCCATTCAAAACTATTTGTACAGAGAGAGATAAATAGAGCAGAAGGCCTGACGATTAAATCACGTGTTTCTGGATTAGTTTGAATCTTACCAAACAGAATTATAGACAGATTTGGTGATTATTATTTGCTTTGATAAAAAGGAAAGATAAAGATAAAAGATAAAAAGGAATTTCGGGCCAGCAGCCAGTTAGCAGTTAAAAGTTAAAACTTAGAATATTAACTATAACTTGAATGCTTATACAGGGATTTATATTTAGGCCTATGTGATAAAGTAAATATAGTATTAATTGAAAAGGATACAAGTATCATACTCGATACATTGAATGCTAGTGCTACATCTAAACAGTGACATAATGTGACATGAGTCAATCATTATGTCCATGTAATGCCTGACGATTAAATCACGTGTTTCTGGATTAGTTTGAATCTTACCAAACAGAATTATAGACAGATTTGGTGATTATTATTTGCTTTGCTTCATAAGACCGATTCAGCACAATCAACACCTTCAAAGTGATCCAGGCTTAATTCCCCATTTAATGTGTTTTAAGCTGTTTTAAAATGAAATTTGAACTTAAATAAGTTAATAAATACCAACATTTTTCTTTAAAAAAAAACATAGTTTGAACCACTACCACTCACCTTTCCATCACATTTACAAAAAAAGCATTAATTTCCTAACTGTGCCTGTACAATAAGTTGAATAAGAAATACATATTCACGTTTCAGAATGAGCACTTGTTTCATGTGTTGGAATCAGTTTACTAAACAAACGGCAGGACACAAACAGGGAATACTGAAGATAATCACAAATAATAAAGAAATATTGAGATAATCTTCCTATTTCCAATGCTCAATTAAATAAGTATAAAAGTAAAACGAGTCATTGTTTCATCTTAAACATGCAGTTATCAAATGGGAATACAAAATATAACCTAAGGTAAAATAATATAGCCTAATTTAATGAAATAAGAAGTAAATGAACTGAAATTAAACAGTGATGTAGAACGTAACATATCAGACTGCAAAACATGTGTAAGTACACACTATAAATACATTAATGAGGTAATGCCAACCTTTCTTAATTTAAAAGAAAAACCGGTTGTGTTTGATTCCTGTCGGTAAAGGCAGGTTTACTGGCAACACAGCATAGTTTTTCATTTGCTTGTCTTCCTTAGCATTGTGAAGAACACTCGCTCTTTAGCTTAATGCAAATATCTCATGTAACTGCTCATTAGAGGCTGTGATGTAAAGAAAAACAACAAGGAGGGATATTGACTGGTGTGTAGAAATGTTGGTCATTCAACTCTGTGTTTGTTTGTGTCTGGATGTGAAGACCACAGACCGCGGCTGATAACCTTGTTTAGTTTAGCTAGCATCCTAATCTTAGGAATGTATTCATGATATGGTAGCAATTGTCTGAGTTGACCAGCAACAGTTAAGATCAACTGACTATTCATACGTTTCTTTAAAAAAAATAAGGAAATTAGCAATAAAACTAAGCAGAATTGTCAATTTAGCGACTTTCTTGTAAACGTGGCTACTTATGAAGCTAGTGCTGCTAGCTACTTTCACTGAAAGAGAGATTGCAACAACAGGCTGGGTATTTGTTTGGATACTTTTAGAAATCTAGCATACTCAGCTGTGCAAACAATCATATAACATTGTACTAAACATACTGTTATTTTTGTCAATACTTGAAGGAGAAGATACCATTGTTCAAATATTTGAAAGATAAAAAGGAATTTCGGGCCAGCAGCCAGTTAGCAGTTAAAACTTAGAATATTGACTATAACTTGAATGCTTACAGGGATTTATATTTAGGCCTATGTGATAAAGTAAATATAGTATTAATTGAAAAGGATACAAGTATCATACTCAATACATTGAATGCTAGTGCTACATCTAAACAGTGACATAATGTGACATGAGTCAATCATGTCACTGTAATGCATCACATGTTTATGTTGTAACGGGGTGCATGATGTTCCAATATTTCCACTGCATCATATTTTACACAAGCTAAAAAATAAACATAATTGGCAGAAATGAGAGCAGACAAGCATCCTCAGCATGTGTAACTGGATCAACATGACAATGGTTGACCGAGAACTTCCTGTGTGGATATGCAAGTATACTCAGTTATATATTATAGAGTCAGCTTAACACCACATTAGAGCATCTTGGATGTCTCTGATGAGTGTGTCAGCAGAGGTGGAAGCATTCACATCCATTTGTTGTTAATTGATGAGGGAAGCAATATGTAAAAGGGCACAAGCTTTATCAGCATAGTGTTAAAATTAATTTGTTACATTTAAAAGAAATCTGTGTACATTATAGTATGTTTTAAATCTGCAAAGTAACTAATGTCAGATAAATACAATGTAGTAAAAAAGAGACCAGATTCCCTCTGAAATGTAGCAGAAGAAGTAATAACTATTATTAAAATTAGGTCAACTATTATTTACTTACTTGCAGTACTTTTGTAAATAGTTACACTACCAATGGTTCTGAGTAGGTCCAGTCTGTAGAATAAAAAGCCTTATCAATATTCATGTAAAAAACTAAAAACTCTACTTTGGCAGTACTAGGTAGATTAGGTAGAGTTCATGTACTTGCTTACTTTCTACATCTAATGTCAGATTATTTAATAAATAAGAAGTGTTCATACAACAAAAGGTGTGGTTCCAAATGCATAAACAACTCGGCCTAATCAGAGTTCTCTGTTTCACAACCTTTATCAATCACATGATCAACTCAGACTTTGTTCCAACAAGTTCATGTAAATCCTGCATGTTCAT
Organism: Harpagifer antarcticus; assembly: GCA_902827135.1. Taxonomy (NCBI): domain Eukaryota; kingdom Metazoa; phylum Chordata; class Actinopteri; order Perciformes; family Harpagiferidae; genus Harpagifer; species Harpagifer antarcticus. Next base: position 1,600,686 of record CADEHL010001172.1, on the reverse strand, counting down.
TCAATCCCATTGTTATAAAAATGAAAACATCAGCCATCACTAATAGTATTGAACATCTTATTTAACCTTATTGAGTAATACATTTTAATTTCACTGCCATCCTTCAAAAACACAGCTTTGTCTGAGACATAATCAACCAAAAGTATGACATAATGTGTGGCCTTATCTTTGTTTGTAGTTTGATTGCACATTTGGCTGCTTTACTTTGATTTTATAGTTCTGCTGTTGGTTGAAACTTCAGTATTAATGCTGGAGTTGAAGGTAAAGATAGGCTTATTATCAATCTCCTTCCTATCAATTATTTAGGAGTAGGCCTACTGTTTTGCAGTAGTTGTGTTATGAACTGTATACAAGTGGTAGAAACAGACTTATTTATTCAATTTCACAACAATACTTCCACTGTTTGAAGAGTTTCTCATGTACATGCAAACATGTTAAAGGAAGATAAGAAACCTGGTAATGAAACCGATTGCCAAAAGGTGTCTAAATGTCTTCAGGATAAATCTAGTTGGGAAAATCTGCATTCATCTAAGCCTATACTCGAATAACCAAAACTACTGTATAAAGCAACATGCATGTGAACACACTGAGGAGAACACAAATAGGGATTTCAAGTATTTCAACAGTTTGTTTACTCTGTAAACTTGTCGAAAAGCTGATTTGATTAGGCCTACAAAAAAGGGTATTTGCTTCACCTATATTTTTATAAGTGTCCATAAATATATATTGAATGGTCCATGACATAACTTAAGTTCAAAGAAAAAACCCTGAGTTAATATAAATTGTTTTCAGCTGCAACAATCCAACATGAAGACATATCGTTTTTCTCTTTTCCAGAGAAAGGGAATCACGTGCTTCCAAAGATGACGTTGCAGGTTGGGGGCGGGTCATCGGTGGTCATAAACAAGGAGCGGACCAATCACAGAGGCTCACTCAGGCCTTTATAAACTTTGTGTACCTCCACCGAAGGATATTTTCTTCGTCGTCTTCAGCTGTTGAGAATATACTGTAAGTACAATAATTATTCGTTAGACTTGCTTTCTGATATTAGCATATTAAACACCTGATGGTTATACTTGCTTTAAAGCAAGCATATAGATGAATATTACTGTTTATTCTGGATTTTTTTCCCACGTCGTTTAATCCCAGAAAAAAACAACACCCATGTGTATGTTTGAATGAATGTCGACTTCATAACATCTTCATTGTATTTATTTTTTAAAACACTAACATGTTTATCTGCCAGCCTTTGCTATGTTGTTTCATTCTGTCTTTGTCTTCGTCTTCTAGCTCCACTATAGCCTATAGCAGCCATTACTAGTGTTCTTCCTGCGGTTTAAAAGAACATCCACCAGCACCGGGTTTCGTTGGAAGAAACTGCTCTCTGCCAGCTGCCGGTTATAGTTTTACTTTTCCTTTATCCTTTGGTGGTAGTAGTTTCGATTTCCTGGCGGGGCTCTTGGCTCTCGGCCACCGCAGCAGATCCCGTGATAGCGAACTAAACAAAAACAGGTTTGCTGTGTTGTGGCGAAGTTTCTGCTCCCTATTTTGAAGGAAAACATCCCCAAACAACAACATATTCTAACAGTCACTATTAAACAAGTATAGGGGTCATTCGGTCTCAAATATCTTATTTTGCCTGATAATTATCGAGTTTTGAGCCGAGCCGTCGGGAAATGACGGCACTGTCGGGAATGTGCACTGCAGCTTTAATGCGGCTGTGGACAAACTGTACCATAGACTAATGGATGCATGACAAAACAAGTGGATTTCGCGGCATGACTTGACGCTTTTCCTAATGATATTCAGTTGTTGGTAATGGATTATGTTACCCGGGAGAATCAATGATTAACCTTCCTTGGAAATTGTTTGTTTGTTTCCCAGTAGGAAGCAACAATGCTGCCTCTCGCCGTGTTGGCCGTGTGCCTCAGCGCCACCCTCTCTGCCCCCAGCCTGGACCCGAGACTGGACAACCACTGGAACCTGTGGAAGAACTGGCACAGTAAAAGCTATCATGAGGTGAGGAATTTTTTATTTAAGCTGCTTTTAGTTTGCCATTTGGCACAAACACAATTCTGAATGTTTTTTCTCCTTTGTTTTGTAGAAGGAGGAGGGCTGGAGGAGAATGGTATGGGAGAAGAACCTGAATAAGATCGAGCTGCACAACCTGGAGCACTCCATGGGAACACACTCCTACCGCCTGGGCATGAACCACTTCGGAGACATGGTGAGCCCACAGTTTGGACACATAATTTACTTTACAATGCATATCAGGGATTTTATAGGGTCTGGAAAAGTGATTCAATAACAAGAGTCGTTGAGAACATTTGCCCTCCAAATATAGACGGGTGATGCCGTAAATCAATGGTATTGTCATAAAACATTGTATATATTAAACTCATGTCCAAATATACACACCTCCAGTAATAACATATGGGATGTGTGGGACAAAGGCATGCTAAGATGAAAAATGAAATGGGGAAAAAACTTGGCATATGGCATTTTTATAAAACCGGATAATGACCGGACACAAAACTATAGTTGGAGATACTAATGAAAAAAATGCATCTAATTTAGCACTAAATTATACTTTTTGCTATAGCTATAAACACAACAATCATAGACCACAGCTTTTCTATTTTCAAGTATTTTTGTTGGAGTAACTCAGCTTCATTTACTCAGTTAATGTTCTCTTTCTACAGACTCACGAGGAGTTCAGGCAGATCATGAACGGCTACAAGCACAAAGCGGAGAGAAAGGTGAAGGGGTCCCTGTTCATGGAGCCCAACTTCCTGGAAGCCCCCCGCTCTGTGGACTGGAGGGAAAAGGGCTACGTCACTCCCGTTAAGGACCAGGTAATAACCTCTTTATATCTCGCCGGCTCACACAGCCACACCTGGTGACTTATCAAGGTGCAGCTATGTGTTTGCAAGGAGGTCAAATCTAGAAAATATTTTCCGGTAACCGTGTAGGGAGTGTTAGCAAAATCTGACTCGGGTATAGATATTTAGGATCATTTATTAACTACCGTTAAGACAAAACCAACTCTTATGCCCCTTTCACACCAACGCGTTTTCAGGCTCCGGCTCGGAGCTGGAGCCTGAAAAGTGCCGGTTTTTCCTGTTCACACCGCAGCGGCGCCGCCTCTTGGCTCCGGAATCCGGTTCACTTCCAGCTCCAAAAAATTGTCGGTCTAGAGCAGTGCTTCTCAAAGTGTGGTCCGCGGACCACTGGTGGTCCGTGAGCGCCCCCTAGTGGTCCGTGAGTATATTGGTAAAATTTCACATTTGAAATAAATTAATTTATTTAAGTTTTTTGCACTCTCGCGGGAATATCTCCGCAATGGAACGAGCTTAAGTTTCACTTTCCATTGCATGGTATAGCCTAGATAAACACCTTCATCACACATGTTGCCACTTGTTTGTACCATTTCCAGGCGATTTGTAAAAAACGATGTGTTTTTGGATATTTGTGGAGTTAGGTGGTCCGCGAGTGTTTTTTTTATTGGTTAAGTGGTCCTTGGTATGAAAAAGTTTGAGAAACACTGGTCTAGAGGCAAGAGCTTGGGAGCTAAGAGGTGGCGTCGCTTACGTCTCTCTTACGTCGAGGCGTGCAGGAAACTAAACCCACCTCCCCTGAACATGGGTCGACTGTCATGCCTGCCTACAAGCAGTAGTGCTTATAAACACACTTTATAAAGTCAGGCAACACTAACCAGGCTTCGTGTGATTCTGTTTATTTGTACCTTACTTTGACCATCCGTTCACTGTTATTGATCATTGTGGAGAGAGGCAGACGTTTTGTTTTGTATTATAGCAGCTATCGGATGGAATCGATACATGGGCTGCACAGGTTGTCGTGTCCGACTATCACAAGTAGAATCATAATAAAAATACGCCGGTAAAATGTGACTGTAGAAAACGGTTTATGCCACAATAGGATAGCAAGTAGTCAGTTTAGCTTCGGTTGCTATGCTAACATCACCCATTTTATACCAGAGAAACTTTCATAACAGCGTTGTGATGCCAAACAGCGTCAATTCAGACACACATTCACTTAAGGGGAACTGGGGATATGTATCAGCTGCTTGTGTGAGTCGGACAGTGAATACGTTAGAGCGGCAGCTGCAGTGTGAGCTAACCGGGAGCTAACGGGAGAATAAACTCCCGTGGAAGAGCAGCCAGCACTGCAGCGGTCGGTAAATGCCGCTGAAACACATTAATAAACAATGAACCACGGCACTCTGGAGAAAAGCATAAGGTTGGAGAAGTTGTTATTTAATTTAATCTGGCTTCGTGTGATTAAAAGCAACATGATCATCGACCCGACGCAGTTGTTGTTGTTGTGAGCGCCGTAACGCCGTTGGGGAGCAAATCAGCGATGTAAACGATGACGTCATGACGCAGCAGCACCAGTCGGGCTTTGGGCGGTGTGAACAGAGCGGGAGCAGAAAAGGGAAACCGGAGCTGAACCAGAAAAGCTCTAGCTCGGAGCTAGAAAGGGAAAAGCGCTGATGTGAAAGCCGCATTAGTGATACACTTTTTTACCAAAAACAGATACACCATCTGTTAATCAGGCAAATCAATGGTTTGAAAAAGAAAAGTCACATTTGGACTGAAATGTCATTGATTTTAAGCCTTTATTGTTACATAACTGACATTTATGAAAAAAACCATGCATATGGCCAATTGTTGTTGCAGGGAAAAGCTTGTGTCGAAACACACATGCTCATTTTTGTATCTTTGTTAGCACTGCAGGAGACGCACTCGTATCAGCTGTTGGAAACATTTGGTAAACAGAATTACGTAATGTGTGACTTTTAACAGCTTCATGGTTACGGATTTGCTTGTTGGAAGAAAGACAGGGCACCCTGTCCAATACTTTTATTTCCCCTCGAACAGGGAGATAAGAGGGCCACTTGCATGTTGTTTTTGTTATCTAGCGTCACACACACACACACACTCACTCACTCCCTCCTCCGCCCTGAGTCTTCTTATCGTGTCCACAAGGCAGTCAGTTACAGGGCTTGGTTAGATGTGGTTCAGCCACAGCTGAACACATTGCTGTCCCTTCTCATTAAACTCTGCCAAGTCCGATGTTGTGCAGGGTTGCTCCAGCAGGGGGCATATCAGGAGATGGTTTGTGGTTCAATGCCGCAGTCACACACAACGTCCCCGTCATTGAGGTATGCCCTGAGTGTACGGTCTGTTCTCTCTGCTGCAAATACATTAACACTCTGTAAGCTGAAACCGGCCCTGCCAGCTCCCTGTAATCATATACATTAGACCAAAGTACTGGAGTGCTTCGAATACAATGTTATCTATAAAAGAGAAGTGTCCGGAATCAGGGAGATAAAGTGCATAACCAGGAACAGGATGGATCACACGAGTACAACACAATCAAATGACTCCACTTAAAACGTGATGCAATATGCTAACTGCAAACATCCTATTGGTCTGCCCTGAAGGTGATGGTAATAAAGTCAGAGTTATTTCAAATAATAAACAACGGTTTGGAGAATCCAGAACTGATTCCTAAACTTCTTCTTTATGTTAAAACTTATTATGTCAATCGCACAAAGCTAATAAAAGATAGCACGTATTAACAGTTAGACTCCCTAACAAAGTGTCTCTCTACAATGTCCAATGCTTCCGGGACACACAGAAGAGAACAAAAGTAACAAAATGGCCAACATCAGAAAGGGATGCATGCTTTTTTAAACACAAAAACATGTACAGGTGCCTTTTTAACTCTGTCGTCAGATCTTTAAGGCAAAGGAGATGAACTGATCCTGTGTCTGTGCCCCAGGGTAATTGTGGCTCCTGCTGGGCCTTCAGCACCACCGGGGCTCTGGAGGGTCAGGTCTTCAGGAAGACGGGCAAGCTGGTGTCTCTGAGCGAGCAGAACCTGGTGGACTGCTCCAGACCGGAGGGCAACGAGGGCTGCAACGGGGGTCTGATGGACCAGGGCTTCAAGTACGTCCAGGACAACAGCGGCCTGGACTCCGAGGACTCCTACCCCTACCAGGCGACGGTACGTGTCTCTGTAGAGTAGAAACGTGTTGCCGCTGTATAGGGCTGTGTATTAACTGATTTTCGAAGATGATAAAGTAACGCACAGTTGTAATAATTGCACTGTCCATTAATGAACAGTTATTATAATAATACTTTTTTTTAAAGCGTTTATTTAGCACCTGTCACAGAAATTAAATTCACGTGCTTCACAAGAGGATAATTACTCCCCATAAACATGATTTATCCTCCTTGGAATTGGCGGAATTAGAGAAGTGTTTAAAAAGTCTTAAATATAAGTGAAGAAGGCACAAAGACGACGGATGCTACCTAAATATAGATATAAAACTAAATATTGACTTTGCTATAATCAAGTGATTTGCATTTAGGCTAGGAATATACCTTTTTCAAACTAACTATTTGATTGGTTGCAGATGAATCATTGAATCCATCAATAGCTCTGCATTGCACTCTCAGAGTTTGAATTGGGGGACATGTTTTGGATTCCGGAGGTCTGTGTTGACACCTGCTAACGCTCTTCCTCTTCTTCCGCAGGACGACCAGCCGTGCCGCTACGACCCTTCGTTCAACGCTGCCAACGACACGGGCTTCGTGGACATCCCCAGCGGTAAGGAGCACGCGCTGATGAAGGCCGTGGCCTCCGTGGGGCCCGTCTCTGTCGCCATCGACGCCGGCCACGAGTCCTTCCAGTTCTACCAATCTGGTATGTAACGAGCCTTTTCTGTTGGTATCCCTCGCTCTCTTTAAGCAGGTATACCTGAAACTCACTGGGCTGTGTTTTTAGGAATCTACTACGATAAGGATTGCAGCAGCGAGGAGCTGGACCACGGCGTGCTGGTGGTGGGTTACGGATTTCAGGGAGAGGATGTTGACGGAAATAAATTCTGGATTGTGAAGAACAGGTCAGTGGAAACAGAATCAGTCTGCTGCCTGAAGAAAGTGGTGCCAAGAAAATGTTTATCTGCTTACAAAGATATGTTATACTGTGCCTGTAGATGGATTTCAATACTCTTTCTGTTTTGGAACTATTCATGTTATTTAGGGTTGTCGAGGCTTGAAAGAAAAATGTATTTTATTTTAGTCTTGAATCATTCAAAAGAAAAAGCTATTCTCGCAAAAACATGATTTTCACATCCTACTTGGGTTGAGAACTTTTACTACTTAGAGTATATTTAAAGAGTTTCCCTTCTTACAGCTTTACGTTTTGGTGGTCAAAACTGAATACATTTGACCTCCAGTCAGCATTTTGATTAACTTTGATAGAGTTTTTATCTCAAACTCGTCAATTTTGATTCGTTGTTTGTTTATAACGAAAACATGAATTGAACCGTTGAAGGCAAATGGGACATCCCTCCGAGGCTAGCTGGTTATGCTTTTAATTTGACACTTCCAAACTGAAACTCATTTCCTGTCCCTTTGTTTGTGTTGTTGCAGCTGGGGTGTAGGCTGGGGAGCCAAAGGCTTCATCATGATGGCTAAAGACAGGAAGAACCACTGCGGCATAGCGACAGCAGCCAGCTATCCAATGGTCTAACGTCGGCTGCTCTTCGTGGCTCCTCAGTGTTTTTATTGCAATAGTTTGGTTGGAGGCGGCGGCGACAATAACCGCAGGAGATTCTGCGACTGTTAATCAAACTGTTTGTTGTTTTTAGGGAAATGGCGCCTTTTTTTTTTGGCTGGTTTTGTGCCATTTTTATTTTTGTCTAAAACAAATTTTAGTTTGGTGTTTTATCATTTGTAAATATGTGTATGTTACTTGCTAAGTGATGCACAAAAACTTGCTGCGGTCATTGTAAATGTTTTTTTCTACTTTTACTGTGATCAATTAAAAGTTGTGAAACTAGACGGTTTTCTGGATGTTTTTAAATGGAATTTATATTTTTAATGTCTTATTTCAAGACATGGTTTTAGCTGATTTTCTTAAATGACAAATAAGAAACAACTGCCTTTTTTTAAAGGGTTATATTGGCCTTTGGGCATGTACAGTGGGGCAAAAAAGTATTTAGTCAGCCACCAATTGTGCAAGTTCTCCCACTTAAAAAGATGAGGCCTGTAATGTTCATCCTAGGTACACTTCAACTATGAGAGACAGAATGAGGGGAAAGAATCCAGGAAATCACATTGTAGGATTTTTTTATGAATTAATTGGTAAATTCCTCGGTAAAATAAGTATTTGGTCACCTACAAACAAACAAGATGTCTGGCTCTCACAGACCTGTAACTTCTTCTTTAAGAGCCTCCTCTGTCCTCCACTCGTTAACTGTATTAATGGCACCTGTTTGAACTCGTTATCAGTATAAAAGACACCTGTCCACAACCTCAAACAGTCACACTCCAAACTCCACTATGGCCAAGACCAAAGAGCTGTCAAAGGACACCAGAAACACAATTGTAGACCTGCACCAGGCTGGGAAGACTGCATCTGCAATAGGTAAGCAGCTTGGTGTGAAGAAATCAACTGTGGGAGCAATTATTAGAAAATGGAAGACATACAAGACCACTGATAATCTCCCTCGATCTGGGGCTCCACGCAAGATCTCACCCCGTGGGGTCAAAATGATCACAAGAACGGTGAGCAAAAATCGCAGAACCACACGGGGGGACCTAGTCAATGACCTGCAGAGAGCTGGGACCAAAGTAACAAAGGCTACCATCAGTAACACACTACGCCGCCAGGGACTCAAATCCTGCAGTGCCAGACGTGTCCCCCTGCTTAAGCCAGTACATGTCCAGGCCCGTCTGAAGTTGCTAGAGAGCATTTAGATGATCCAGAAGAGGATTGGGAGAATGTCATATGGTCAGATGAAACCAAAATAGAACTTTTTGGTAAAAACTCAACTAGACGTGTTTGGAGGAGAAAGAATGCTGAGTTGCATCCAAAGAACACCATAGCTACTGTGAAACATGGGGGTGGAAACATCATGCTTTGGGGCTGTTTTTCTGCAAAGGGACCAGGACGACTGATCCGTGTAAAGGAAAGAATGAATGGGGCCATGTATCGTGAGATTTTGAGTGACAACCTCCTTCCATCAGCAAGGGCATTGAAGATGAAACGTGGCTGGGTCTTTCAGCATGACAATGATCCCAAACACACCGCCCGGGCAACAAAGGAGTGGCTTCGTAAGAAGCATTTCAAGGTCCTGGAGTGGCCTAGCCAGTCTCCAGATCTCAACCCCATAGAAAATCTTTGGATGGAGTTGAAAGTTCGTGTTGCCCAGCGACAGTCCCAAAACATCACTGCTCTAGAGGAGATCTGCATGGAGGAATGGGCCAAAATACCAGCAACAGTGAAAACCTTGTGAAGACTTACAGAGAACGTTTGACCTCTGTCATTGCCAACAAAGGGTATATAACAAAGTATTGAGATGAATTTTTGTTATTGACCAAATACTTATTTTCCACCATCATTTGCAAATAAATTCTTTAAAAATCAGACAATGTGATTTCCTGGATTCTTTCCCCCCATTCTGTCTCTCATAGTTGAAGTGTACCTGGGATGAAAATTACAGGCCTCTCTCATCTTTTTAAGTGGGAGAACTTGCACAATTGGTGGCTGACTAAATACTTTTTTGCCCCACTGTATGTGGCTCTGCTTTCAGACAGGGTGAAAAGAGGTGCTGCAGGCAGTATGAGACAAATAAAAAATGTCACACTAGAGGCACAAAATGCAATTAGAAAACCTGAGAATGAGCAAAATATGGCCTCTTAAAATGATCATGTATTTTTCACATACTTTGAGTTTTATAAGAGGATTAATAGCAACTATTCAATGTATCTGGGGATAAGAAATCACCCAATTTGGAGATGCATTACATTAAAGCTATATAAATATATGATTTACCGGTAATCATTAAAAACACTGTTCTATACTGTAAACAAGCATGTGTACTGTTCTGAAAGGTGCCTCCTATCTCGTAATCTCTGAAGACTAATCAGTCAGACTAAAGTGATTTGAGGTGATTTTAAGATTTTAATCTGGTTTCTTAAGGCTCACTGACAAATGTGATCAATGTCGCCCTATAATACTATCAGCTGTGTTTTTAAACGTTAGGACATTGCACCCAACATAAGAGCAGAAATCAATGTTCAGTTATTCGGACGCTAAATGAGCCTTCAACTGTTGATAATCCCACGTGACGGTCTAACACGTAGAGTCACATTATTTCCTGTGAGAGCAGCTGAGCTCGCTGATGTCTGGCTCTGGATCAGAGAGGATTATTGATTCTCTCACAATGGGTAAGATTACGTGGGTCCTAAAGGTATGAGGGGTTAATCAGGGCTGTAACCAATGATTACTGGTGTCTATTTAATGTAGGGTAATTTGAAATAAAATTATAATTCTGTCTAATTATATTATATAGTCTGACTGATAATAAAAACACAGTGGACCATATAAATAAAAAGCAGCACATTGTGGGTGTTTCTTCTCAAAATGTCCCATAAACTATAACTTCATTGATTATTTAACTTTTTGTTGTAAAGTAATCAGTTTTCAACATTTTTTGAATTGACACTGTAACCCCCTTACGTATTACATATTTCAATATTCTTTGATTCAGGAAATTCAATAACCTGTGTTTATCAAACAATATATTGTAGTGTATATTATTATTACGACTTCTAAATCATGTGTGAGGACAAGCTGAGATGTACAGGGAGCAGCAGAATCTGTATTTGTTTATTTATTTATTTGAACAGATGATCCGTTGTGTTGCCTGTGTTGCACAATTATTCTGCAATTAGAACAAAAACATGGGTTGGAGTAGCCTACTTAAAAGAACAAATACAATTTTATTAAAACTGTTATTCATTTATTTTTTGTATTATTCCACGATTTGTGATCAACTTATACATTTTGATAAAACTGCAAAATAATTATTCTATGTTGGTACATAGAGATCCCCCAAAAAGAACCTTGTGTCATTTGACACTGTATATATAAATCTGTGCCGCTTCACTGGTGCTTCTTGACGAAGGTCAGGAACTCGTTGACGTCGTCGGGGGAGCCCACCACGAAGGGGACCCTCTGGTGCAGCTCTTCGGGCTGGATGTCCAGCACCCTCTGGAAGCCGGTGGAGGCCAGCCCCCCCGCCTGCTCGATGAGGAAGGCGATGGGGTTGCACTCGTACAACAACCGCAGCTTTGGGCAGGAACATGGAAACAAGGATGGCGTTATGAAACACAAAGTACATCAAATGGTGTGCTAGTCTTCCTAGGTCAAACACTTTATACTCATGCAAATCGTATTTTCTTTTAGCTTTAAAGACTTTGTGACAGAATGTATTTTAATTGTTGTAGCAGTCATTAGATGTTATCAAACTTGGACATATCATAAAAGGTAAAACACCAAAACTCTGGGCCTGAGGTAGTAAGGTAGGTAAATAGTATGGAGTCTTAGTAAACGTAAAGTATAAAAACCACACTGTTAAAATACTGCAAACTCTTACCATCAGAATATATGAAAAGTAAAAGTGTTCATTATGCGGAATGTCAACATTCTGAATAATGTGTGGATTATAATTATCAATCTTGATTTCTATTTTGTTTTGTTCTCTTAAATTAGCTTGTGACTCAAGCTGCCAATTGTAGTGGAGTATAAAACAGAATGTTTTCCATACAAATAAAGAAAAATCAACTTAACTAAAGTACAAGTAACTAAAATGTGTACTTAAGTACAGTACTTGTTAATATACTTTGGTACATTCTATACAAGGAAGTATTTGTGTAAATGGTTGTGAAAGACTTTAAACCGTTTCAGTTTGTAGAAAGCACAGACGGACATCTGTGATCAAACTGGCTGCATTTAGATGAGGTGTGAACAATGTACGTTTTTAGTTGGGGTGGGGGGGGGGGGGGGGGGTAAAGCTTACTGTTGTCTTTCAGAGTGTATTCCAGTTTCAAGCATGTTTTTGTTGAATTCATTTGAGAGATCCAAAACATGTGGTCCTTGGCCTTACCACAACAAAATATAGTATGCAGTTTTTTTCTTTTCATTTTTCAAACTATTACTATGTCGTTTTTTCTCATATTTTTAAACATACAAACTATGTCGTTTTTATGATATGTATGACATAATAAACTATGTTGTTTTTCAACATGTTATACTACTTAGTTTTTTCGACTTATATACTGTTTACACCACACGTTTCTATGTCCTTTTTCTTTCAGATTTTAGACATTCTATACTAGGTCCTTTTTCCCCGCATATTTTCGATGTAGTATACAACGCGGTTTTTTCCTATATATTTAAACATAGTATACTGCCTTGTTTTTTCTCATATTGTCAACTTACTGTACTATGCTGTTTTTTCTGATATTTTTTACATACTACTCTGTTTTGTTTTTTTGTTGCTTTTAGTTTACTACACTGTTTTTTTTGTGTACATTTTCGACATATAATACTTTTCCCTTTTTTTTATATTTTTGCAAACTTTGTATGTTTGTTGATTTCTTTTTTACTTACTGTGTATTTTATCCATATTACTTATTTTGTATATTTGTATGCATTGATTTATCAGAATGTTGCTCTGTGTAACCAGACAATACAAACAGAGGGAACAAGAGATAAAGCCCTTTGAGATACCACTGTGATTTAAATGTGCTAACTAACCCCAGCCGTGCCCTCCTGTATGTCTACTAACACATGAAGAGTAAGATCAGTAAGTTCAGAGTCTGTTATGAGACACTGTGTGACACCACAACAACAACAAGCATTCAACTCCATGCTGCTGTTAAAGTGAAAATTAGAATCTAATTTCAACGTTTTGTTTTGCAATTTGAGCATCTTGATAATGAAACATTGTTAAAGGTGTAAACTAAGACAGTAGGTTCAGGATAAATGGGTGAGAGTTGTTGTTGTCTATCTCTGTGACGCGCCTCGACTGTCTCCGGGCTTTACTTAGCACAGGAGGAGAAAAACAGCCTCAGGTTACAAACTGCTCCTCATTTAGCCTGCGCTGGCTACCCCTTTCTTAGAAAACAAGTATTTACTTAGGACTTCATGGCCAGACTAATGTGCTTCAGTGAACGTTTCATAAAGGCTCTCAGATCTGCTGTTAGCCTGCCAGCTGTTCTAGAGTCCAGGTTAAGGTCAAAGGTGACCGAGCGTTTGCTTTGCTCAGGAACAGTTAGTCAGCTGACACAAATCCTGTCTCCACACATTTGACTAGTCTCTTTGTTGACCTCACACGGCTCTGTTGTTCCAACACCTGAGATTAAGTTCAAATCCATAGTTGCTTTAGTTATATCACTAGTTTCTGGCTACATGTCGGTCTGTATCTTTAGGTGAGGGCTTTTCGGCTGTTGTTGGGTTTTTCTTGTATTTTTGTGCTTTGACATCACAGCTGATCAAAAACGGAGGAAGGATTGGAAAAAGGTGTGGTCTCATCAAGGAAATAGAGGGGTGGGACTTTGAAAAGAGGCCATTGGCTTCCAGACATGTGTGGACAGGATGGTCTCTGGAATTACACTCCATTGATATTTATTTGTAATCTTTCAATATAAAAATAAAAATGTTATGCTTTATTTATCCAAAGTATTGCCTCGTATTTTACCATTATTGAACAATGTTGAAGAGAGCCTTGGTGATGGTTGAAACAGGATACTCTGAGCCAAAAGTGTCACCTCCTCCTCTGTATTTAGGCTATAGTTTCTAAACCATGAAGTAGATGATTCTGTGGTTGTTGATGTCCATCGTTTTTTTACGTGTTAATCTGAATATTGGCCAGATAAAGGTTGGTGGAGGTCAGCGGGTACCTTCCCCTTGGGGCTCTTCTCGTTGGCGGGGTACATGAAGATCCCTCCGTAGGCGATGGTGCGGTGAATATCTGAGACCATGGAGCCCACATAACGCGCTCCGTAGGGAGAGCTGCCGTCCTGCAGGAGGGCAGAGGATGTTTTGATTATTAGTAAAGCTTGTAAGATATTTCTCAAACTTTTCACATTTTTGATTTTGATTTAACCCTCCTATTGTCTTCGTCCCCCCCCCCCCCCCTTGTTTGTGGTCAAATTTGACCGGTCCTGTTTTAACTGCTATTACATTAACACAACAACCATTAATCATCACCACATTTCATTTAACACCCTTTCAAACTGTACATATTGTATCAGACTACTGGTACACATGAACAACTGCAGTACATATACAAAGAATAGACACTGAACATGTATTGCGTGTACCAGGTGTGATCCATGTGGGGGGATGGGCACATAAGAGCGGGAAATGTGTCAAATTGTTCTGTGTGTGTGCCAGGTGTGATTCACAAGGGGGGATGGGAACATAAGGGGGGGGGGGGGGACACATCTAGAGTATGTGAACACCATGGTTTTTACAAAGTTGACTAAATCATCCAAAATGCAATGAAAGTGGTGATCAGCCATTTAAATGTTCAAATGTCTCGTGTGAAGGATATCATAAAGCCTTAATGCAATCCAATGTAAAACTAAAAAGTTATGATTGATGAAATTAGTAAATCGGTCAGATTTCACCCGAACAGGAGGGTTAAGTAAAACTAGCAAAACTAGCAAAATCATGTAAGTTAAAAGGATTTAAAATCTTTAGTACAGATCAATGTATTACAGTTACTTAAAGTACCAAAAGTAAAAATACTCATTATGTGGAATGGCGGATTTCTGACAATGTGCAGTATATTATATTTGTAGAGAAAAAAGAGAAAGAAATGTCAAAAGTTTTTTTTTAAATGTCGTAAAATTGTGAATGCATGCCACATTCTTTGTTGAATTAAATGTATACTGTAAATGTATATCTATCTATATGAAAATAACAAGTCATAGTATTGTTTGCCATAAGTCATAGAACAGCACAGGGTGAAGGTTGGTAGTTTCCTCTCTGATAGAGAACAAGCAGCTTGTATTCAGTAACAACCAATTCCAATACTAACAGCTTTTCATGGTGGGAGTGGGAACTTTACATAAAGGATTCTCGCGCCCCCCCATGCAGCTTGAAATCGCTCAACTCTTCACTCATTTGGTCAATATGTTACACATCTTTCTTTTGCCAAAGAATGAATGAATGAAGAATTGTACCTAAATCAAAACCTTCATCGTGAGGGTTTAACTAGTGAGGAGCATTCTGATCCAGGCAGAACCGTAGGTTAGTTACCCTGTAACGAGAGTGTGATCCTGATCTAAGGTCAGCTGGCAGTCACTTCTAAGAATGGACGTTATATAATGTGTTGTAATCATTTTGGTAAGTCTTCATTGTCTATGTAACTTCCCTAAAAACAGTCTGCTTGAATGTAAAAAGGCACGTTAAATGGCCTGCTCTTTAGTTATTTGTGACCATCCACACACTGAAATAGAAACATGTTCACCTCATAAAGCATCAGTGAATTTAATTAACCCTTTTGCATTATTTAGTTTAGTAAGAATAGGAAATCTGGTGTGCAAACATCGTAGTGGTTGATTCTAACACATATTTTGCTTCACTGGACATTTATAGTACATACTTTAAAAAAAAACCTGTCATTTATAAAGCAGCTCATTTAAAAACTGCAGTCTCAACAAATCTCGAGGCGCCAGTCTGACCTGCCGACGAAGAAACACCAAACAACAGACGGTCAAAGTCCGCCTGCAGCTGCTGCAACACACGTTCAAACCAGAGAGGGTATCTTACTAACATCTTTTTACATATGTGTTGAAATACATCCCACAGCAAACAACCAATCACATGTTGGCTGTAGCTGGACTGTAATACGCCTGTCCAATCATTTCATTTGGCCTAAATCACCTTCTCACTATATTCATTTTGGAGCTTGTGCTTTTGCTTTCATGGGAAAATATTTGGCATCATGTTTTGCTTGAATAATTGAATCGAATGTGTGATTTAATCTAATCTAATATAAATATAGCTTACTCTGTTTTGCTGGCTTCTTCACTGTTACCCACACTAGCTTTCTGCCACCACAAAAACACATTTGATTTTTATTGATCCCTCATTATTTAAGAGTTCATCTAATTACTTTCACCATGTTTTCTAAGACTCACTGATTCCACACTTTAATGCTCGCTCCATAAAAGTCCACTGTTAAACCGGGTACTTCAAACAAAACAAACGAAACAACGAAACAACTGTCTTAAAAGTAGAAACTGTAGTGTGTTGCGTGTTGAGACCGGCTCCACGTGATGCAGAGTCATGTGGTGCTGAGTCACATCCCACTCATCGTGAGGGAGGGGTGTGTGTGTTCACGCATAGTATTTCACAATAACAGACATAACACTCTTATAAAACACATCCAGTCGGCAAGAGTTTAGAAACTACCTCAAATAAAAAGAGGAAACATGAATAAGAAGAACGTGTGGGAAATTCTACTCATGACGTAAAGCTTATTAACCCTGACAGAGAAGACAAAGAGTTTGTAACCTTGTATTTCTAAAAATGGGCCAATGTTAGACAACTATTTAGTGGTAATATCTTCTGCTTTAAGTTGCAAATTGAATACTTTGGCTTGTGAAATAAACATCCGGAATGCAAACAATCTGTCTCTGGAAGAGGGTTTAGGAACTTATGGAAAGATGTGTTGTTAATATAACTTGAATTTTCCTGATTTTCTAGACTTCCACGTGGGACACCATGTTCAAACTAAATGTCAACTTCTCCGTGCGTCCTTTTTTAGCAACATTCACATTCCAGTACAACCTGTGAGACAAGTGTCTGCTATGTGAACACTCATAGGACAGCGAGTAACAGTGTGGTTTACCGCTGCATTGTGCTGTGTCATGATGGTGGAGTGAAGGGTAACGTGATGATGACTGTTCCACCGATGAAGGATTCTAACTGATAGAAGAAAGTTGCAATAGGAACTCTGTGGCACTGCTGATACATTTTCCTCATGCAAAATGTACTTTTAAAGTCTTAAAGGCCCCGAAACAACACTTGAACTCTCACAGGAAACTAAGACGAGCATCAGAGGTCATAAATAAGGGAATGGCATCTTATTGCAAAAAACCAACATTACTAACCCGCTGAATTTACATATTTTGTTTGGATTTGTAACACACTTTGAGCTGTTTTTCATATTATACACTATACAAATATTGATTATACTTGTATGTTATGTTAGTGTTAACTTAACACCTATAATACCATAAAAGGTAAGGCCACTCTATTTGTATAGCACTTTTCAACAGTAAGGCAATTCAAAGTGTTGTACAAAAGACATTCCCCAAAGTCAAAGGGCATTGTAAGATACACACGAACAGTCTCCAATGTTCTCTGAAAGCAGAACACATCAAAGTGTTGGCTCTGACAACAAAGTGACCGACAGAAAGTTGTTAGGTCCATAAAGACCGGCTGCTGCACGGCCATTCATTTAGATGGAAGTGTTTGAAACATTAGGAGTAATCTGGACAGAGGAGAAGAAGAAGTGTATTTATTCGGAGAGTGGTTTGAAACATTCCTTAAGATGTTTTGTTTACTTTATTTGCTCTGACCCTGTTGGAATCCTTTCTCAGTGATGTGAATTCAAGCACACTACAGCTGTTGTCCTGAAGAAAACTTTACAGGGCGACTCTTCAGGGTTTAAAGTCTTTATATCAAATGTATTGAGGGTGATACAAAATATAATATAACAGGTTTGTGCTGCCACTGTGGCCTATAACAAGCTTTAGAGATCGCCATTCAAGATGATATTTCCCTAATGACAATGAGATCAGCAAAAGCATCACTCATGACTTTGAGGTCATGTTGGTGAGCGTGCTGCAGAAGTGCTGAGCGAGCTTTGTGGGGTTCAGAGTTTCCAGATGAGTAGCTGCAGTTTCCTGAGGAACACCGTGCTTCCTGCAGTGAACTGTGTTCTCAGCTGACCGAGTCTCTCCTGTCTGAGGGGAACGCCTCACTCTGACGGATCACATGTCTGCGGGTCGGCTGCTCTCTGCCTCTACCAGGCTGCACGGAGACTATCACCTTAAATGTCCCCCTTTTCGAGACTATCACCTTAAATGTCCCCCTTTTCGAGACTATCACCTTAAATGTCCCCCTTTTCTCTACATTAAAACGTACAACTTGAATGAATTTATTTGATTTGAATGTCTAGTTTGATGTGTATTTGAAGTTACTGATTCCTCTTAAGTCTATTTGAGCTGCAGCAAACCATTGGCCAATCTTTTTTACTTTTGACAAACTATTCCACATCTTTTATAATTTTCACAATAAAACTAAATTCCTTATTTGAGCTAAAAGTTGGGTTGATAATGGCAGTTTCTTAAAGGAAAAGTGAGATTCCTCTTAAGGTTTTATAAAAATTTACTTTATTTTTGCTCTTTAGAAAGATGTTTTTTAAAACCCTCCAATTTACCCTTTAGAAAAGGCAGCTTTTTTTGTTTGGTGCCAACCAGAACTATTTGGGTTTTCCCTTGCCTGTAGTGTGTTTGAAAGGTTTCTGTGCAGGTCTGCAAAGGCTAACATCCCAAGAGTTAGGGGTTTCTTTCTGACACACTCCCCCGCTGCCTGTAACGCCTCCATTGGACTCTTTTGTTAACTTATGTTACATACTGACAACATTATGTAACACTCAGGCATGTTACATGATAGGCTGAGGAGTGGGCCCTTTTGAACTCATTCTACCAGAGAAAATGCTTTGTCAGAATTCATGTGATGAGTGTGAGAGGCTGCTGGTGTTTCACGTCCTGATTATAGTGCCGTGTCAGCACAACAGATGTTGATCAGTTTTGGTTAAAGATATCAGATTCGCAACCACAAAGTGGAAATGATAAATGGCAAAGCTTTGGATCGGATTATGTTTGTGATATCAGTTTCTCTAAACTGTGTTTCACCTCGGGGTACTTCTTGTGCTTGAGGTACTCGTTGATAGAGGGGTGGAAGTACTTGGCGTAGCCTTCGTTCAGACTGTAGATCTTTCCCTTCTGCTTGATCTTCACGTTCCTCTCAGTCAGGATGAACTCGCCTATGGCCTGAGGAATAAGAACACAATGATTAACTCGGATAATCAGGGCAAACAACAAGAATGGATTTTATTAAAACAACAACAGAGGAATTCAAATGAGGGTGGGTTTGTCTTAATTTGATCAAAGAGAGGTTTCTGAAGAACGCATTTCAAAAGATAAGTAGACAACATTATCTAAACAGCTTTATATGCCTTTTTGGAGAAATTATTATTTGGAAACTCATGGGAAAGAACGTACCTCAATATACTTGTGAAGAGAGTCCATCAAAAAATGCAAAATACATGTTCTGTATTATAAAATAATAATGTAATATCAAATAAGATGAATTGAGTGCACCCTTTAAACACACTCTAGATTTCTCAGGTTTTCTGGATGCATAACAACAACTTACATTACTTACAAATACGAGTTAACTATTTCCATTCTGTTATAATAAAAGCTGCTTTTCCTAAGGTAAATCCTAATGATCAGTTAACCTAATGACCTAAGCATAACACAAGTTGATCTGAATCAGGAATATGATAAAGGTTAGATACATCATAACATGGCTTTATAGACTGAAAGAAATGATAAAAACATAAAAGATATTCAAAATCTATATTAAAATGATATTCAAAAAGGGAAACAACTGCCAATGTAAAGAAGAAAGATCTCAAATGTTTGCATCTTCAAGGATTTATATGAAAAAGTTAGCACTTACTCCTGCCAAATAAAAAAAGATGTATGTGTGTTTACAGTCCCCTCCGTCGCTGGTCGCATTGTGAAGACTTTCAGCATGGAGGAATGATTGACAGAATATTGTGTGTTTTCTCAAATAAAAGCAGTTATAGGGCAATGAAAGCATATAACAGTAAACAGCAGAGATAATGTTTGTCAGAGCAGAATGTTAAAAGAAGAGCCAGCGGTGGAGGTCAGAGGAGAGCTGAAGATATGAAGCTGTGGACATGATGCAGAGTGAAGCTCACAGGGTCCAGGGTGAAGAAGTGGAGTCCGGCCCCGGTGCTGATGGCCATCAGGGTGGCGCTGCCGTACAGGGTGTAGCCCGCACAAACTATGTTGTTTCCCGCCTGCAGGGCATCTTTATCTGTGGGCTCCCCATCTGTTACCTGGACCATAAAACAACAGATACACCAACAAAGAAGAAAACATGAACAGGGGACCTGCAGTTTCCCAGAAGCTATGGCCCTCAGGATGTCTGTTGGAAGCACTATGTAAACACATTTACAGTAAAAAGGCAGTGGTGGAAGGTAACGCCTCTCCGTTGGACTTATTTGTTTACTTCCGTAACATAGTGACATCACTTTAAGCACTGCACTTAAGTACATTGTTCAGGTGCTTGTAGTTTATCTGTGTATTTCTATTTTATGCTAGTACTTCTACTGCACTACAATTTGGAAGCACATATTTTACTTTTACACACTACATTTATTTGACAAGATAAGCTATAAAATAAGCTTCTTTCCAGCTTCATATTGATATACAAATGTAATTGACTAATGGATTGTGACTCACTATTTTGGTTTTAAAAAGCTGTCAAAACGCAAAGTCGTTACAGTTATCCCTGCCTTTAACGACTTCAAAATAAAAAATGAAGTATAATCTTTGATACTGTATAAATCATTTTAAAGAATGGCCAATCTGTATAATCAATACTTTTTGTATTGGTACCTAAAGTATGTTTTGATGCTAATACTTATTAACATTTTGAATAGTATATTTTAGTAACAGAGTATTTCTACACTGTTGTGTTTTACATGCATAAAAGAAAAAGGTGATACATTTCCTCAAGCTGCTGCTGTTCACAAACAAGATGAACAATCAATGCATTTTGAATAAATAGTATGTCAATTCACATACATAGGTTAAAAGCGGGTGATTAAACCCAGACATAAACCGGAATTAGTAAGACAACAGTGCCCCCTTGTGTCTGTAGAGAGTAACTACATATGTTTTCTTAAAATGTAATTATCCTCCTAACATATACACATATTCTGTTGGTTCATACAATGTGATACATTTCATTATTATACAATTATTGGAAATAGGAATAACAAGGTGCTATGATTGTCTGATGTTTGTTTTTGTATAAGTAAAATTGCATAAAAAACATTCTTACATTATGATATCAGAATCTTTTTGTCATGGCTCGTGCATCACTGCAGAGGTCACACTCACCCGTTTGTAGATGGCAAAGATGGTGCCGATAGAAGCCAAGCAGTCGATGTTACTGGAGCCGTCCAGAGGGTCGAAACAGACAACGTACTTTCCCTGTGGCAAAACAAACAAATATATGAAAAAAATGTCATTATGTTTTAATAAAATCTGAACAATTTCACTTTTAAGGTGTTTCTCTTTATAAGAGACTTTAAAAATGTGACCTCTAAAATGAAAATAGGTCTTGTAAATAGCATTCAGTTGTTTGTTGCTGCTGTAAATCTGATATGGATTCACTTAAGTCTAATTCAGCAGTACTCAGGAGTTTCATTCAATATTCAATAACTGTTATGTGCTGTCTGTCTGTGTTATTATTTCAATTCCTCTAAATTAAGCCAGACTAATACAGCTAATAGATATACAACTCATAAACATAGAGTTAAAGGGTTGAGAACAGGGCCGGCCCTAGACTTTGACTTGGGGGCCCCCCTCACTATAGCGCGTTCTCACTACACACAACACGGAACCAACTTTTGTCTTATGATGTTAGCATAAGCACACATATTGTATACATAAGCATGTAAACACCGTAGACCTAACCTCCTCTAGGGGGGTCCTCACCTCCTCTAGGGGGGTCCGGGGGCATGCTCCCAAGGAAGATTTTATTTTTTTAAATATTGAAGTTGAAAGCATCAATCTGGTGCACTTTGAGAGCAAAATTAAGAGATCTATGGATACATCTCTCAACACCCATATGAAACAGAACTGTAAACAGATTTTTCTTTATGGATATTTTACAAATCACTTAAACTGTATTCTTGTTTTGTCATATAGTATTTCATATCTGTTTTTCATTTATTCTCTCTGGCTGTCCATCTCAATAATGTTCACATATAAACTAGCTGTCAATAGGAATATCATTCAGAAGAATTATAATTTCTTGCAAAAATCTGTCACAAAAAGAGGTTGCACATTTAAATTCAGGTGTTGTTATGGCAACGTCAGTGGCCAAACAACCACATTTACTGCTGCAAATACGTTCAAACATGCTGTCGACACGTAAAGCAGTGGCAACTATGCCACCATTTCAGCTGACTTTTTCTCAGAAATACTGTCACATAACATCCATGTATTTCAGTGCTAGGTTGATGCTTAGCTAAGCTAACTATGAAACCCTTTAACTGACAGGACTCCGGATCAACTGTGTACTGTAAGGTAGCTTCGAGCTTCATGTCGAACAGTAAGCAGAGGCGCGGGAAGGTATTTTGAGTGGGGGTGCTGAGGTGCTGGACTCCAGTGAACACTATTACGGGCACTATAGAGCACGCACAAAAGCACTCCCCACACGCAAACACACAGTACACCCGCGACTGTTACAATGAAGGCTCGATAATCAGCTCACGGCATATAGGCATATATAACTGCGGTCAAGCCAGCCTCCACTCGGGAAAACTTGGTCAAGCCAGCCGGCACGTGATATTGCTGTGCGCGAATATCCTATGCATTACGGTAGAATCCTGGAAACACTGCCTCTGTGTTTAGATGAGAATAAAACAAAAACTGTCCAGTATCAAAGACTCATTTCACTTCAGGGTCATAGCAGGACATCTCATCTAGTCACTTAGAAAAAAATCAGGACATTCTGATGTCTCATCTAAAAACAGGGATGATAGCTCTTATATTTGACTTCAAAGGTATTTTATTTTGAAACTCTACATCAGAATGTCCTGATTTTTTCGAAGTGACTAGATGGGTTGTCCTGCCATCACCCTGGAGTGAGATGAGTCTTAGATACTGGACAGTTTTTGTTTTATTCTCATCTAAACACAGAGGCAGTGTTTCCAGGATTCTACCGTAATGCATAGGATATTCGCGCACCGCAATATCATGTGCGGGCTGGCTTGACCAAGTTTTCCCGAGTGGAGGCTGGCTTGACCGCATTGGGGTAAAGTGCTATTTTTTACGAGTGGGGAGCGGACCTCACCTCCTCCTCCGCGGCAGGCAGGGGAGCTCCGCACCCCCTGCCTGCCGCTAGGGGGTGCTGCAGCGCCCTCAGCACCCCCCTTCCCGCGCCCATGACAGTAAGTCAACATTTCCCAAAGAGCTTTCTTTGAAATCACCAGGTAACGCTAAAAAACATTACTTTTAGATTGTATGACAAATTGTTTATTTAATATATCTGGCTAGCTATAGCTACTTGCTAACGGTTTAGCTTACCCCCGCGATTCAAAGTAACGTCAACGTCGCTGTAATTTATGCTTTGCTTACATGTTCGCATAACTTGGAGGTTTACTGACATTTACATACCTTGTTTACCTGGCTCAAGTGGTGACTCTGGGGTTGTTGTGTGAGCCACCACTTGAGAATTGCCGTCTTTTTTTAAGAAAAATGTTTCTTATGTCCATCTTCAAAAACTCTGAGTCCGACTGACAGTTTATTTTAAACATTGTCACAGCTCACAGGATAGGTACCTGTCAGCCAATAAGACAGATGTTTATTTCCATTCAACTGTCTGGTTGGTCTGGTGTCTTGCCTCTGTTGCATTCACCGAACACGGGAAATTACAATCCTGCCGTCCTCTCTTGTGTCATGATGAGGTTCAGGTAAAGCACGGTTAATGTATTATATTATTGACTCAATAATATAATACATGACTTTGAGAGTAGGAAATCTAGGCATATTAACACAATTAATTAAACATACTTATCACGGCGACGGTGTACTGATTTATTTTGTTGTTGCTAGGGGGCCCCTTAGTGGCTGCGGGGCCCTAAACGGCCGCTTATGTCGCTTAATGGGTCGGGCCGGCTCTGGTTGAGAATACACTTTAATGACAAACGAATTGGGTGGTGGTGGCTAAGTCTATAGGGACTTGGCTCGGGAACCGAAAGGTCACCAGTTTGAGTCCGAGAAAGACCAAGTGCTTGGTATCCCTGAGTTCCCTACACTGCTCCCCAGGTGCCATACATAATGGCAGCCCACTGCTCCTAAGACTGGGAAGGGTCAAATGCAGACCTTGTACATTTCTCATCTGTGGGTGGAATAAAGGTATTCTGATATTCTGAATTGATAACAAACATTCCTCCTCCTCCAAAGTTCTATGTATCCACATATGTATTCCACATGATTATATTTATATTGCGTACAAGGAAGCTTTACTCAGCTTAACTCATGTTGAAAGATCCTTCATTAACTGGTTATAACTGAAATAAAAGCATACAAATATCATTTTGTAATATGGTTTGTTTGACCTACTTCTGACTCATGGTCAAAAGGGAGTTTTGATTCAATATGTTACAGTTTACAGATTGAAATAATAATATATGTTATTCAACTGACTTTATGAGTTTAATTGCTTTTGAAAAGTCCTTTTAAAAAGTCTGCATTCTGCTGCCTGGGAATTGATATAAAGCTAATCCTTTCCAATCAACATGTGGATTACAGGACAGGTGTATTCCGGAACACAATATCTGCCTAAGTCCATCACCCCATCCTCAGAGCGAGCTGCTCCTCCTCACCCTCTTGTCTTTGGGGGTGACGATGAGCTCCTTGTTCTCCTCGGACACCATACAGCAGCTGCCGTAGGACGCCTGCAGCATGTTGATCATCAGGACGTTGGACAGCACGTCCAGCTTCTTCACATCGTCCCCCGTCACGTTCACCGAGCCTGCCAAGCCCTGCCTGTGTGCACCGTCAGAATACTGTAGTTATCCCGGGGGAAATTGGATTTCATGACAGTTGCTCTGTTTTAGACTATAACATATTATACAAATATGTGTACAATCATAAGAAGTTAAAGTAAAAATGTGATAGATAAGATGACACCACATAGAATACAATAACTCAGATAAACTACATTTGAAGTTAGTGTTGAAATGCACCTTAAATAAACAAAAGCTCACTGTCTTTGCATACAACACAGCAGGCATTCAACACAGTCATATCAGCATTGCCAGTGTCTCATGAGTTGAAATCCTCCAGTTACATACACACCCTGAGCTCTTAAATCAAATGTGGCAGTGAAGCAAAATGTCAAACAACCACCTATAGCTGACACTGAATTCCTACCAGCGCTGGCTGCTGTTCTGCAGCTGACCTTAACCTCTGACCTCTTGTTAAAGGGACGCAAGCATTTCTTTACTTAACAAATACAATTAGTACCTCAGTCTTTTTTAAACAACATACTCCAGTCAGTAATGTGTGGTGCATGTGTAGCACTTAATCCCATGTGTCCCATTCCAGTACCTCAGTACTTACAGGTGGGCCAGGCCTGCCTTGCGCACAGCACAGGAAATGGCTTTGACGGCGGTCAGTATAGCGTTGATGAGCTGGGTCAGCTCCCCGGTCGCCCCCTTAGCCTGGCGGCCGGTCTCGATGATGAACCGGGTCAGGGTCCATACGTCCGTGTCAAAAGCAGACTGGTCCGACATGCTGGTTTCTGCTCCTTCTGTCCCTCCTGGTGGGCAGCAGATAGGGCGAAGGACGGGCAGCGAGTGAGAGACCCTATTACCAGCTACGTACTTTTCATACCCAGAGCAATGACGGCACGCCAAGGAGAGCTATTTGTGAGTGTGGAAGCTTGAGGGTGTGTGTGTGTACTGTGAGTCGGGTGAGGGGGTGTCAGGTGTCAGCAGGAGAGACAGGCACAGCTTAGTCCTGCACAAGGAAAGCCCTGTGTAGTAAACAAAGTTAGCCAACAGGAACTGAACAAAAACTTGAAGGTTCATTCTCAGTATTTTAAACACATGTGTTTGCACACGACACTGAGGTCCGTTGCGTGCTGGAACAACTCTCTACATATCTGCATACATGTACTTCATACAGGTTCATGTGGTGCAGAAGTGCAGAAAGTACTCAAGCTCTCTGCTTAAGTAAAAGTAGAAATTATAAGGTCAGAAAATACATCATTACAAGTTCTGAATTCAACATTTAACAAGTAAAAGTACAAAAGTACTATAGGCAAAATGTACTCAGAATGCGGCATGGCTTCTTTCACAGAATTATGGTCTTATAGAATATTATCTTATCCTGTCATTACTAACAAATACATTGACATGTTTGTCAATGGGGAGCCATATTTAAAAAAAAAAAAAAAAACTGGGTAGATTGGTAGTAAAGTACTGTATCATCATAACATATAAGTATATCATGTATTCTAATGTAAAAAGTAACTATTGGTGCTAAATAAATGTGGTGCAGTAAAAAGTATGATATTTGCCTCTTAGATGTGGATGAGCAGAATAAAAGTAGCATAAAGAAATAGAAAAACTCAAGTAAAGAACAGTTATGTTAACATTTTACTTAAGTAATGTATTTATGGTGAACTGTGAAATTGACTTATGTTAGAGCATCGTACCGTAACGTTTATTACATAACTGAAACCATGTGCATATAATTATGTAATATGCTTTATTTCACTCATACTAACTCTTAGGTTAAAGGGATTATTCCGTTTCGACGTTTGAGCTTCAGCACGACACGGGTTAAAGCCAGAGGGAGAGATGGGAGATATAAAGAGAGGCAGATTGAGTTCTGCAGTGAGCGTTAAAGGTCAATAGGGCTCTGTGCTCTCACACTGACCTTTAGCTGAAAGGTCCACTCTGGATTAAGTATCTCTTCACTTTTTTTAACAGTATATCTTCTAACTTTTCAATTTCTTGAAATGCTTTATTTTTAGTCATTCATTTCCTCTCAAGTATTTGCTTATTTTACCCACTTACACTATCGCTCAGGTTTCAGCGGTTTTGTTGATGCATTTCTATCATTTAATAATGATTTGACTAATTTAGATAAAAGCAGACAGTGGATGAGTGTATTTATATTTGAAACAGTTTGGGCTCCATATCAGAATACATAAAGCATGCAACTGCCTGTGAGTGAGTTTTAAAGAGGCCCCATTATGCTTTGAGGTTTTGTCTTCCTCGTAGTGTGTTATTTTGTGCATGTAAATGGTGTGCAAAGTCTAACATCCCAAAGTTCCCTCCAGTGTCTCTCCCACACACTCGCCCACTGCCTGAAACACCTCCATTGGAGTTCTATGTTTACATCTGTGACATCACTATGTAACACTTGCGCCTATATGGCTAGCGCTCCAACACATTGTGTGTGACAAACTAAGGGGCGGGACATCTCTAAGAGGTTGACCAATTACAACAGAGCTGGCCTGCTAACCAATCAGAGCAGACTGGGCTCTGGTTTCAGACAGAGGGTGAAAAGAGGTGCAGACAAATAAAGCGCTTTTTGAACATTAAAGCAGGAAACATGTCACAGTAAAGGCACAACATACAAACAATCTGTTGTCTTTAAGGATTTGATGCATGTTTCAAAATGACGAAAAGACTGCTTGTCTTCTTAAGACTCATTTGGATTTATTGAGACTCCAACATTCACATAATTTAAAAGGCATCATGGTGTATGCATAGAGGTTGTATTGGTCCTTCATCCGAGTAGAATGTATCTTCATTTTAAGGAAAAAGGCACAACTGGAGGTAAACAATTCTTCAGGTTTTTTTAAAAGTGCAATTGTCTTTGTTGGCACTTTTCATCTTTGGTAACTTTGTGTGGAATGTGTGTAATTTAGCTTATTGTACAGCGTTCATGTTTCCGATTGAACCACCTTTTTTCTATTATGCATCAGCAGAACATGAGCATTGCTCAAATGATATTCAACACCGTGTAACTCCACATTTCTTTAAAGTAGGAAACCATTATCAAGGGTCGTAAAAAAGCGGACTTCCAGTTTGGGAAACAAGGTTGTTTGCCCGACCGTGATGTGTGTGAGAGTGAGTCAGAGCGCTCTCACTTCTTCTGTGCATGTTTCTGGCAGATTGAGATGTATTCCAGGACGTCCTCTTTGGAGCCCAGGGCCACTGGAGCCCTCTGGTGGATGCTCTCGGGCTGGATGTCCAGAAGGGGCTCGAGGCCGGTGGAGGCCAAGCCCCCCGCCTGCTCTATGATGAAGGCCATGGGGTTGCCTTCATACAGCAGCCGCAGCTTTAAGGGGGAGGGACGGGGTTTAGCTTCAATGTCAAACTCTTCATAATGTTTATTCAAATCTAACATTTCATTACCTGTTTGCAAGGCTCTGCCTCCTTTACTACCTTAGGTTATTATTACAGTATTCATTTAATTTATATGAATTCAAGACAATAGTCTGGTGAACATTGAAACTGTTTTTTCCTGCCGTTAGCTCCCCCCCCCCCCCATCAACAGATATGACTTCCTTATAAAGGCATGATTACAGCAAGAAAAACTGGACTTTTAGGGTGCAGTTTTTTGTTGCCCTCATTATTTTAATTTGATCATCTGTAGTATCTTATTTTAAATGGTTGTGTTTGCATCTTTTCAAAGCGTTAAAAAAAAAAAGTGTATTGTACTAAATAAATTGTATCTTGCAAACCCTGGGCGTTTACGTTCACTTTCTAATTCTATTGTGGACTGGGACTTTAGTAAACACTTTTGTTCTTTATTTCTTTGAACTTCTTATTTCTCCATCGGTTATATGCAGTACAAGTCAGGCACCTTCTACCCTTAACAAATGTGACCACATAATGTTCGGCTCAGTCTTGCAAGCACTGGAAGGATGTGGAGAGTGAAGAAAAAACATTGTGACACTTTCTACAGTTTGGTCTCAACAAAGTACTGATGATGGGATGCATCGTCTTCGTCTGTGTATCCAAAGCCCAACATAACTCATTCCTCTGTTGTTGTCAAATAACCATTAACATTCATCCATGAGCCACGGTGCTACACTAATGAAATGATATACCCTTACATTTAAAATGAAACCCATATTTTAATGTACATCTGCAACATAAAGGCTTAAGAAATCATGAAGTATCGAGAGACAGACTAACACATTGGTCGATTTACTGACAATAATGTTAAATATCAGAGGCCTTATCCTTTAAACTTTTGTACATAAATGCGTAAATGCAAATTTTGCCATGGTCAAATTTAACTAACATGCAATAGATTCATCCCGTTACAAAATGACCATACACTTATTTATATCATTATATTCTCAATTTGTAGCTCTCACTTTGTTTAAACATGGTACTTTTATGAAAGCATTTATAATGTCTTAAAAATGTTTTTTTAAAAGTTGTCTTGATATGTGTAGGCAATCCAGAAATCAGTCGTGGTTCCTTACCTTTCCCTTGGGGCTCTTCACATTTCCTGGATATAAAAAGATGCCTCCATACATCAGCGTTCGGTGCACGTCTGCCACCATGGAGCCGATGTAACGGGCTGCGTAGGGCTCACTGCCATCCTGCATTCATTTAAAAATATTGCGTTAGAATGTAACTTAACCCTGCACTGGACAAGATTAAAAAACACACAACTTTCATCAAAGACTGCAGATAAAATGAGTCTACGTTAACACATATTTGAATTAAAGCATGTTGATTATGTCCATTGTCCTTGGGCACATACAAAAACACTACCACGCTTAAAGCTCTCCCCCTCACATGTCCTGACATCAGTTTTACCTCAGGGAACTTCTTCTTCTGCAGGTACTCTGTGACAGCGGGGTCAAAGTACTTTGCGTAACCTTCATTCAAGCTGTAAATCTTGCCTCGCTCCTTGATCTTCACATCTCGATCAACCAGGATGAATTCGCCAATCGCCTGATGATCAAGAAGTGACACTCTCAGTAAAGATAAAAACAAGGTTGATTTGAACGTGAAACACAGGGCCTTGACAGGAGCACTGACCGGGTCGAGCATGAAGCAGTTGACTCCCTGTCCGGTGGAGATCACCATCATGGTGGCGCTGCCGTAGAGGGCGTAGCCCGCGGCAACCAGGGTCCGGCCCGGCCGCAGGGCGTCCTTCTCACAAGGCTCATCATCTGTGGTCTGAGAGAAGCATAAAGTAATGCCATCAATCATGGAAAATGTACTGTTTATACAGCACGTATCCAGTCTTTACTACCCTTGAAAGCGCCCTTTACATATACAAATCAGCGCTCACCGATTCAAACAGTTAAAATGGCATTACAGTTGTTAACATTATAACTGCCATTGAATAGAAATGCTGAAAATAAACATTGTTCTTAGAGTGGACTTTTTTTAAATAGGGTATTTAATCTAGATAACATAATTCTAGGGGCTAACATTAGAGAAACAATTAGATAAACAGTGATTATCAGAGACAAGTCAGCGTGTCTTGTCCTTACAAAACTCAAACTGGTGACCCTTAATCATGGGGATTTTAACCTGTGTTACTACCTTTTTGTAGATGGCAAAGATGGTCCCAATGGAGACGAGACAGTCGATGTTGGAAGAGCCATCCAAAGGATCAAAGCAAACAACGTATTTGCCCTGAAGAGAAAGAGGAGATATTTTGTCAAAAAAAAAGCATTGTTCTCGCAGGTCAAATCTTGAGGTCAAACAAATGAATGCATTTCTTATCATGTCGCTAAGCAAGTTTGAAACGAAAGTTTTACATCCTGAATTATTTACATTCTTATTTTCTAGTCTTCCTTTTGCATGTATTTTGTTGGAGCATTGCTGCATTTCTTGGCACATAGCCGCAACCTATACATCGCTTGTTTAGTGTGACACATTGACAGTGATGTGCATGTGTTTCAATGTGGGCGTGCATGAGACGAACAAAAAAATGTCACCATGCCCTCCCACACTTTAGAATTGCAATAGATGTAAAAGGAGGAAGTACTTAAATATAATACTTTAAGAATCTGGAATCCAAGCTTTTTTAACCAAACCAGTTATACGAGATAAGATCCCAAAAAGAAAAGATTGGAAAAACCCAGACAAAACTGGATGATCTTGTTTTTGTCTGCCAACAAGTCATTCCAGATGTGAGATCGAAGAGCTGGTTTTCCCCCGAAGTCCAAGGAGTCCAGCATCTAAAGTCTCCACTGGACCGACTTACCCTGGTTTCTGGCTCTATAATAATGGCCTTCTCGTTCTCCTCAGACACCAGCACACAGGAGGTGAAGGAAGACGTGATCATGTTGATGACCAGATCATTGGACAGAATGTCCAGCTTCTTCACCTGGTCACCAGTCACATTGGTGGTGCCAGCAATACCATAACTGAGGACACATGGAAGATACAAAAAGGGAGAATGATAAAAAAAAAAAAATCATGTCACTTTTCCATACACGGATCAAAAGTGTATTAACATGCTCCAACACATTTCTTTAGACATTCAGCTTGTGAAGTTTTTCTATGTTGCCTTCTTCTGTATCTTAACTGACAAAACGTTATTTAAACCTCTATTACTGTATGCTTTGTGCTAGAGTAGGTTTTATTGGGATGAAATCATGATAATCTCCAGTTAAGAAAATACAAAACTGCAAGTGATGCATGACACTGCTTTTTCAAAGAGCAACTGCATTGCACACGGAAGTCAAGTCTGAATCAGAATCAGTTACTAACGTCAGCATGATAAAGATTTATGTTCATGGTGGCAAGGCAACAAAAGCAAAATTATATTTAAAAAAGTAGCGTTTATGTAAAAAGTTCATAAATATGTTTCTAAGGAACCAGAGTCTCCTGTTCAGTATTTGCCAGCGTGGAGCATGCATGAGGATGAGAGAACTTTATAAACAAACGTGGCATCTTCTCAGAGAATAGTGTTTACTCACAGGTGTGCGATCCCAGCTTTACGCACGGCGCTGGAGATGGCCTTCACCGCCGTGCACAGCGAGTTGAGCAGCGTTGTCAGCTCCCCGGTGCCTTTAGCCTTCCTGCCCTCCTCCATAACGAACCGGGTCATGGTCACTACGTTGGTGTCGAAGGCTCCTTGGTCGGTCATGGTGACAGATGCTCTCCTTCAGCAAGAGAGAGTAGAAGTTGCAGGAAATGCTGCAGGACTTAAATGCTCTGCAACGCGGAACTGCTGGAGGGGGGAAAACACCACGAGCCAATCCAGAGCCGCACGAGAGGTGTGGCTCTATCTGGAAACACTACCCGCTTTGTACACACTGTGAAATGATAGTGTTGCCAATAGTGGGATGTGACTAGAAATATTGAACACGCATGAAGTCAAACTGTCGTTCTCGTTGCGCAAGAGAGTTCGTGTACTTTCTGTAGAGTTGAGTAAAGTTAGAACGATATTGGCAGATTCGGATTTCACGGATCAATAACTCATGAGCAAAACGTTATTCAGACACAAATGACGTCTCATATGTACCGTGGTAAGGTTGTCAACGAACTACAATCACATGTTGATTAAAAAAAAAAGCCAATATGCGCGGTCCTCCGAGCTGGACACATTAAATTGGTCTCTTTCAGCAGCCGGAGAAGAAACACGTGCTCAGGGACCGTCTGCAAAGTGCAACTCCGAAAAAAGAAAATACAATAATATTCAATAACGTCACTATTATGCAGTATGTTTCTACCAAACTCACTACACACATCAATAGTCTCCTGTTGGTCATACTACAGCAGAGAGTTTGGAAGAACGTGCTTTAGAATAATTTTGGTGAATATTTATAGTGTAAAATCGTCATGGTATAATCTTCAATAACGTCACTATTATACAGTGGAGTGCTACCAAACTCACTACACACATCAATAGACTTCTGGTGGTCATACTACAGCAGAGTTTGGAAGAATATGGTTTGGAATAATTTTGGTAAATATTTATAGTGTAAAATCTTCAATAAATATAGTATAATCTTCGATAACGTTACTATACAGTATATTTCTACCAAACTCACTACACACATCAATAGTCTCCTGTTGGTCAGACTACAGCAGAGAGTTTGGAAGAATATGGTTTGGAATAATTTTGGTGAATATATCTATAGTGTAAAATCTTCAATAAATATGGTATAATCTTCAATATCTTCACTATTATACAGTAAATTTCTGCAGGTATAGTGTTCACGAATAGTGTCATAATGATGACTTCTGTAGATTCACATTATAATGGCTTTTGACCAACTGGCAGCTTGCATATTTATTTGTCCCAGACAAGATGTGTTCCTAATTCACCCATTTTATCCATCTTTCTGCCTGCCTTTCTGTCTGTCTGTCTGCCTGCCTGCCTGCCTGCCTGTCTGTCTGTCTGTCTGTCTGTCTGTCTGTCTGAATGTCTGTCTGTCTGTCTGAATGTAGAATTCAGGACAAATTAAAACATGTTCTCAGACAGAGAGGGGGACCATATCAGTGTATAAGCTACTTCTTGCTACCCTTATTATGTTTTTATTTATTGTGTTTATTGAAACGTTGCTGCATATGTTTACCATTCATTTTATTGTTTATTTTGGTTCGAAATAAAATGTATGTATATATCTCTCTTGGATTCTTTGATAACTAACTAAGTTGTTTACATCCTATAACTGCACCACTGTACATCTGGTATTTTATTTTGAAAGGGTGTGGAGCTGCTGTTCAAACAAACGCCACTAGATGGCAACCTTGGCCAGTTAACCAGGGACGCTGACTCGGCTCTGTCCCAATTAAACTGCGGGTGTGTTTTGGGAGCCTGGAATAAGCATTACCCTTTTTAATAATCACAATATAGCTTTAATAATCACAATATAGCTTTACCTTTATATTATATCTAATAAGATAAGAATACATACAAAAAAGCAGAGCACTCTCAGTTACAAGTTCCATTCACACAAAAAACTGCACTTCTGGGACAATTCAGAAAAACTCATATTAATGCGCCAAACGGAAAACAGCCTAAATTTTTTTTGACGTTGCAAGAATATATTGTTCCACGGAAGATAAACGGGTGTGTTAGCTGTCACTACATAAAAGTCAGAAATATTTATTAGCAGAACATCTATAACTTCACTATTCAAGTAACAATTAATATTATCAGCTCGTTGAATCTCTCGACGTCTGGCTGAATGGTTTGTTGAAGTGAACATTAACCAGAAGTCGTAGCCTAAATAGTTCTTATTAGTTAATTAACAAAGGTTTATGGGAGCTCGTTTGGTAGTAAAACTTCTTACAATTTTTTGCAGGAAGGCTACAAATAAATATTCTGGTAGTTTAGTTCGCAGTAGGTCGAACAGTAAAAAGTAGTCCCACCTTGCAGCAGGTAAGCAAGCTACACCTGTAGCCCCAGCACTCACTCACTCACTCATAGGACTCCGCTTGTCGGCTGGCATCGACTGCGCATGCCCGTGGCTGAACAACTCGCTGCTGAGGCGGATAAGTACAAAGAGGCTGCTGGTGGTGGTGCGGACGGGACGTGCTGTGTGCCACGGGGCTGAAGTATAACCTTGCAGAAGTTTTGACGTTACGTTAATACCACAACCGGACGTTTTCTCCTTCAAGAATTTAACTCCAAGGACAACCAGAGAACAGGAGTTGCATTCGGGTCTAAAAACAGCGTGTGGAGACACTGGGTAAGTTAAACGTGTTGAAGTCGCGGAACGCTTCTGAAATGACAATGTCAACGCTCTTAAAGTAGTCACACTTTTGATGCTGTTATTGCTTGTTTATTCGACTAAAACCACGCACGTGCATGTTTTCTTTGTGTGGGATAATGTTATGTGTCCTCGATGCGTATCTGCGTCAGGTGGTCCTGCAGAGACCAGACGAGGCAATCCCATGAAGCGCTTCTGGTTAAGCAGGATTATATTTAAAGTCATATGGTGTTTGTTGTTCGTGCTCCTTGTGGTTATCTGGTGTTTTTTTTTTACCCCGACCAAACAAAGCTAGTTCCCGCCAGACAGTCACAGGTGTCATGGAAGTGCTGGAAGAATTCCACATGCTGAACTTTGAGCTGGGGAATGTGTTGTGGAAAAGTCTGTTTATTCATTGAAGAATTATTATTACCATTCTCCTTCATTTAAGTAATCCCCTACCATTATATGACCCATGCTGACTCATTTTTGCCATGCATTTAACAGCTTAAATAGGGTTTAAGGATTTGCAGGTCCCAAACACCCTCATATCAGGCTCTAAAAGAACAATTCCCATAACTCTTTTTCTTTGGCTTTATGGGCCATCATCAACTTGGAAATGCTGCCTACAGTTTTGTTGGTCAAATCCAGTCTCCAAACCGAGGACAATCTCTTCTGATTTGGCATGCCACTACCTATTCTTTTACTTCCAGAGTTTGAAGCAGGCAGATGAAAGCACTGCTAACGCATTATAGGAATAGAATAGTAGGGATATAGACCTGGATGGTGGTCCCTATTGTGCTGTTGGAGAGCTGGGGTCACATAGAGGGCTCGTCATCTTCTGGGCTTTTCTATAGAGATAAACCACTGAATTGATATGTCAAGGGGAAGAATATGAGCTCTGTGACATTGGTTTAATGAAATTCTTCAGCTTCCAGTGTGGCAGTTTTGGCAAATCCCTGAATCCATTTTTCTACACTTGGGTATAATAAAAATACAGATGATGATGAACAGTGCTTTCGTCAAAGGAGACCAGACAAAGCATCCCTTCAGACATAAAAGTGCCAACCTGCTGTGTCTTTGGTACACCTGGTCAGCTTGTTTTTTTTGTATTACTTAAGAAAGAAACTTGAATATTTCCCCAGGTATTCAATGATCCACTATAATTTGACGCTATTATAGAAAATCCGGCTGCTCTTTCTTGCATAACGGTCTTAAATGTATCGCAAAGGTTTCATTTATTTAAAAATTGACATTGCAATGCTGCCCTCCTGATAAAGAAATGATGAGTAAATGTAAGTTGAATATACTTATTTTGACTACCTTTTTTATATGTTATACATCTCATAAAGTGTTTGAAGCTTGTCCACTGATTTTAGCCATGTAAGGTAATATGGCAACTCACTCTTTGCACAATATTGCACTGTAAACATGTAAAAACTGATTAAAGAGCCAAACTACATCCTCCAAAAGTCACCATACCAGAAAGAAGATATTATATCTTCATGAAGAAAGGATTTGTGTAGGGCTGTGGCCTTTGACTGCATTCTATTCGTCCTCTGCAGTAGAGCGAACAAGTTTGTTTTGTACACTGCGACCTGCAGTCGTGTTTGTTGATGCCCCCTTGCTTCCCCATATGCACAACATTATGTGTATTATTCATCTGTCTGCAGTCTGCACATACTGGAGACTCAACATCTTGAAACATGATGTTGCAGTTTTGGAATAATTAGTCTGACATTTTTTTTATTTAGACATTAATGCATCACATTGATTTAGAGTGTGGGCAGCATCTCACGTGCACCTTGCTTATTTCCCTGTTGTTTCGGAGCTTGTTCGTACTGTAACAAGCTTAGTGTTAAAATCTGTGTATTGTGCCGTGTTCCCACCCAGAGCATTCCACAGCCTCCCACTGGCTTCCCGTTTATGCATAAGCAGCTCGGGTGGAAGCACAGCCTGGCGTCGGTTGGTACATCGGGCTTAGCACCGCTCTGAGTCCACATCATCAGGGTTGGCCAGTCAGCTGTAGTGGACATATGGCAGAGGTCTCTCAATTAACACCTTAGTGAGACGACCCTTCTGTCCACATGATCAAAGCCGGGCCTCCTCTGCTCAGATGTGTCCCCTCGCCCCCACCCAGCCTCCCAACTCCCTGTGATTATGACTCCCATCCCTCCACTGTTTGTTTAGAGAAAATGACTTCCACCCCACTGCCCTGTCTGAGCGGGTTGCACGTCAAATCCGGCCCTGCTTTTCTTGCATCTGTACAGTTTTGTTGGAACACTCGCTGTGGTGTTTCTCTGTAATTGAAGTTGGAATGCGGAGTTGTAATTTTAGTTTTGGTTGAACATCTGTGCATGCTTCTGTCCCATTTGTGCTTCTGTTGCATGTTTTAGTGCTTAAAATAGTGTTTCCGTGGCTTCTGTAAATCCCTGTGCTCCACTCTCACTGGTGTTGCTGTTTGACTGTGGAGGTGAAGGGAGTTAATACAGCTGTTAGGATCTTTAAGTGTGGGATGAAGACCTACATGAGTCTTAGGGACTGCCCTGTTATTACAAGATCAAAACTACTTTGAACAGTAGAGCCACTGAAACAAAACAATTAGAGCCCCCCTTAGAAACCAAGCCTCACTGGGAACGGTAAGAAAAAGTACATTTGTTAAAAGCAAGATCTGTTTATTGAGATGTATGATAATATTAGATATCAGAAAAGTAGCCTCTAGGTATAAACCTGTAAAATCCAAAACAACAAGGTTAGATCAGCAGATTTTACACGGAGGACTCGTAAAAAAACAAAAGCCAAGCTTCAGGGAATCCTCCTCAAAGATCTCCAGAACCCGGCGCACAACTGCTTGAAAATCTTTTTTGAATCGGTGCTTGTTGGAGTTTAAAGTTGGGAGTCCTTTGAGTTGGCTGGGCGTTTCATACACTCCCATTTCACAGCAGGCTGTAAGGGACTTTAATATTAAAGTGACTTTGTGTAATTTGACGTAAAGGTCAGATGTAGAGCTATTTCTAGTTTTAGCAGTGTGTAAAGATGATCCAATCTGGAATGCTTGATAATTGGACATTGGCTGGTGGATTTTGTTACAATCGACACAGCCGGTTTAGCTGTGTGTATGCTAAGCTAAGTTAGCCAGCTGCTGAATAAGCGAGTGGGAGCAATCTTCTCATCTAGTAGTATTTTTCCTAGTCCCCTTCACATCAAATAAAGTCGGTCTAAAGTAAGTTTTCTCTATTTCTGTCTTCATCCAGATATGTTGGCTATAGACTTAAACTATGATCCCAAAGAAATGCTATTTGTATTATAGTTAAATACAGGGACTGTTTTATTTTGAGAACTCAACTTTCAAACTCCCCTACTTTCACTCTGGCTTTTCAAATGGCTCTTGTACTCCTTTTGTGTCTGAAGATGGCTTTATGAGAGGAAGCTGTTGCCTTCTGATGGTAGACTTGAACCGGCTCTGCCCTTAAGGCCTTTGGAGTTGAAGTCCCCTTCAGTGGCATCTGCTGAGGGTTTTTTAAGTTAATTTGAATTCTTGCCAACCTGTATTTAAGCTGATGCACTTACCCTAACTGAGACATTACAGAAGAACAAGCGGATATGTGTGCACAACTCCTGTCTTATTGAACATCCCAATTCTTCACTGAAATGTCCCCGTGTTGTGACCTGGATAGGCTTCCATTCTTTTGTTTATACCATTTGGAGAACGTTTGAGGTGACGGTCGTGCATGCTTCAACTTGTTGTGTGTGAGATTGTCTGTGGGACTGGGGAGTGATGTCGTGACCATAAATAAGAGGAGGTACTTTTCTGTGTAGCTGGGATTAACCCTGGCTAAACCTTGAAGTGTGTTCCACAAAGATGTTTAGTTTCCTGGTATGTTAATCCCTTTTCTTTCTTTCCTGCCTCTCAGTCATTATGTGCTCTTTGTACCAGAGGCCATCAGTAGGGATAATTGAGATTTGCCATTAATTTATTTAATAATGAGTCATTTGTCATACTTCTGCCTACCCTTTGCGGCCATATCTCCGGCTAGGAAGGTCACATCCACGTGCTCCCGTCTCTAGCACTCCAGCAGCCCGAGCTACGAGTGAAAGAACTAAACTTACATGAAACTTCCGTTGGGTTGCTTTAAAGTCAAGTTTCAGTTTAAGATTCACCCTGTAATAGAAACATGTGATGGAGCATTACTAACCTGACTCAGATGGTTCACCAAATCATCTAGGAAAGCTCCATTGGAAGCCTATAGGCGCATTCACACCGCAGTACTTTTCCCACAAAGGTTCATGCGAACTTAGTTCATGCGAACTCTTTAGTTCGCATGAACTAAGTACAGATCGCGTTCACACCGGAAAAAGTCACTGGGGGTGGATTAGGCAAATGAAGCCGCTGACGTCACTTCTTCTTCTTCTGCTTTGGGTTTACTGGCAGGCTACAAACAACTTCACGGCGTATACTGCCGCCCACAGTCCCCGGCCGGAAGTCCCCGGAGTTGGGGACTGGCTTCAGTAGAAGTTGCTGGGACTCCCAGCAGCTTCTACTGAAGCCTTCCGAGTAAATCGCCAGAACGCCGACACCTCCTCATCTCCACCGCTCCCATGTTTTATTTTGTGTTGCCATAAGTTAGTCTCTCTGCGTTTCTGCACTGGGCTAATGCTAATGCTAATAATGCTAATGCGAGGATAATAAAATGGCGGCTTCACAAAACTTTTTGGAAGTTTTACGGGGTGTGGTTTGCAATCCGCCCAGCCAATCAGAAATATAGCTCTTTTCTCACAAAAGAGCCGCTCGAAAGTCCCTGCTCTCTAGCAGGGACTTTCGAGGGGGTAAAAAGGTTCACATGAACTAATTTTAGTACCGGCTCTTTTTGGTGTGAACGCGATAAAAGAGTTCACTGAACTAAGTTCGCATGAACCTTTGTGGGAAAAGTACCGCAGTGTGAATGCGCCTATTTGGAAACACTTGGCAGGTGATTGGATCAATCTGTCTATCATGGGCCACTTCTGATTGGTTAACAATGGCTGGTACATGTGGAGCACAGCACTTCTGATTGGTGTGGATGACTGACACACAAGAAGAAAACATTCGTTTTAATTTTTTTCTTTTTTTAAAATAGCAGGCTTTGCGATTTGATAATCACATCATTTCAAATGGCCATTTCAAATCGATTAATCGTTCAACCCTAGTCATTTGTCATACTCCTGCCTACCTTTTTGTACTTTAATACCTACAAAACGGTTTGGAA
Organism: Harpagifer antarcticus; assembly: GCA_902827135.1. Taxonomy (NCBI): domain Eukaryota; kingdom Metazoa; phylum Chordata; class Actinopteri; order Perciformes; family Harpagiferidae; genus Harpagifer; species Harpagifer antarcticus. The sequence goes on along the minus strand of CADEHL010001172.1, from coordinate 1,560,991 downwards.
TTAGATATTTTTTAGACAAATCTTTCATAAACATGCATCAAACACTTTTTTTGGAGTTGTACAGACCTCGTATGAAGGAGGGTCCGTATCATCGTCAACGTTGTTGGCAGTATATCAGAATTGTACTTAACTCTTTCTTGATCTCTTAGAGAGCTAATGAGTTGATCCTGTGAATTACACACTGAGAGAAATGTCTCACTGCTGAAAGAGGCATGCTGTACACCATTGTTTTGGTATTGGACCACAATGGGAGGAGTGGCAGACTAATGCGCTGTTGAGGCCAGGAACCACAAGCCACTATAATCCTCTTTCACTGCCTTACCCATGCTTCAAGGTGAATGCAGATCATTTTCACTTGTCTTCAATGTCGAAATGCTGATATTTTGGCTAAATGTAACCTTCAAAACGAGCAACACGTTTTAAAATCACAATCTTTATTTCTTAATAATATAACTCTGTTAAAAAAAGTGCCACAATGTTCAGGGTCGTTTAAATAGTTTTCATTTGACTGAATTCCTATTGTACAGAAATTGTGCATCGTTCACTATTCTGTAGCATTGTGTGCACATTTAGTATATTTAGAACTGACCCAAAAGCCTTCTAACTGCTCCATTTATTTGATTAAGTCCTGCACAATACTTCAAGTGTTCTTGTCCCCCTGGATCTGAAGTACTGCAGGAATGACAGAGATCAGTCATTTGTAGGGTTGGGTATCGTTTGAATTTCCACGATTCTGATTCCGATTCTACTTTTCGATTCCGGTTCTTAACGGTTCTCAATTCCGATTCTTTGACGGGCAAGGTAAAAAAATGATACATGCTTCTTCCACCAAAAAAATTACATTTATTCGAGAAACCTTTACACAGGTTAGTTTACAGTAATATTCACATTAATCAGTCTGTTTATATTCACTGCTCTGTAACTGTAACCTGAGAACCACTGAAGCTACAACAGTCCAACTTTGAAAGGAACCCCCCCCCCCATTTAAAAACAGTTCTTGTTGAGAAAAACAAGCATATCTGCCTTCTCAGGCATACCGGGAAGAAATGTTTGAACATTTTAATGTAAAATGCTTCAAATTGGTGCACTTTGAGCAGAATTACTAGAGACTAGATCTAGGGGGTACAACTCTAAACACCCATATGAAAAAGATCGGTTTACATTTTAATAATCAAATAAGTATGTGAACATAACCAGTAACCCATAGCCAATAACAAATACATGTAACTTATTTTATTTGTTCATTCATATCTTATTTTACTATTTTATTAATGCATATTTTTTTATCTCCAGTTTAAAACGATATGTCTGGTTTACTGTCCTATAGTATACATTGGAATGATTTCAAACCTGTTTCATCCCAATAATTATAAAGGAGTGCCTTGGAAATATGTGTTTACATAAATTGTGATCAAAACGTTTGAGACCCACTGAGATAACTTAGACTAAAGTGAACTATCTAAACACTCAGAGTCCTTTACCTCACTGAGCCACTCAGTCTGACTGGAGAGGACTCTCCCTCCACATCATTGTAGAAACATCTTCTTCTTCCGTTAGAGCAGCTAGCACCAGATTCTAATAACAACAGCGCGTACCGGTGCACCCTCCCTTTCTCCCTCGCTCGCTCCCATTCTCGCTCCCACTTTGTCTGTGAGCTGCGGGTGCCAGATAAGCCAACATCCCCCATTTTCATCACTTACAGCGCCCATCGTACAGGGCGAATGAAAAGTGTAACCGGGATGAAAAGGGTGTTACATTTACTTAATTATGAATGTTGTTACATCAAGGCCGAACATTAGGATGAGCACCAACGGTCAAAACATTTGTTTTCCCTCCCAGAGCTGTCAGCGCAGCGCCTCCACAGATCTGGCGCCCTAGGTGAACATCTATTAAGCCAGTGCTACGGGCCGGCCCTGGTCCCAGGTTACGCTGTAGGAAGTGTAGGTACAACGCTACATTTCCCGCCCCGCCGCAGTCATACAGTAGGCTACGGAGAGCGGCGAGAAACATTTCCTCAGGCATCGAAAAGCGGAACCGAAATTCACATTTCTAAATGATGCCGTTGGAATCGAAATGTTGGAACCGGTTCCGCACCGGAACCGGTTCTCGGTACCGAACCCTAGTCATTTGTATTTACAAAACCTCCACATCAACCTTTTGTCAGGTGGAAGTGTCAGTCGAGTAGAAGCGGCTCACCTTCAGCTAGTCATTATCCCTTCAGAAATACTCGTGAATGAAAGGCAAGCCGCCTAAAAAGGGAGGAGTGAACAATCCTGCCTGTTTCTTGCACGTTAAGCAGGACAAGGCAGGTGCAAGGAGAATTCAGGGCTCACTTGATACTGTGATAATCCCTCAGCTCTGCAGGCATGCCCAGACTTTGTCTGTCAAGTTGAAGCATTCCACAACAGAGCAAATCTGATTCAGTTTAGACAGAACATGACCCTTATCGCAAAAGCTAATCGGCAGTAATTGGGTGGACTGCCAGCCTTGTTTACCAAAACGTAGTGTAACGTGAATGTTACTGAAGTTTAATCTCGGAGCCAAGTTGCTATCGCCTGACAATGATTAAATTGTTCACTTTCTCGTATACTGACTGTGACCTAATCCAATCCCAACTCTGTTCATACATCTTAAATTGCTAGCCGGACTATTAACAATAGGAAGGGGACGCACAAATAAAACATTGTCTCCTCTGTCTTCATTGGGAACCCCAAGATATAACCCCTTGCTCCGAAATAGATGCATTTGTTGAAATAGAAAGTACTTTCTACAAACGACACCGGACCAGACTCGGCTGGTAGTTAGTTACTACCTCTTGTTAAAGTAGGGTTTTCTCTTTGTACAGCCGCCATTGTATCTATGCGGCTTTTGTTTGACAGGAAATTGTTACAGCAACATCACAAAACAATCATTTTTACACATGTTAATTTACAGGTTAAAGAAACAATATTTGTCTTTCTTAATCAGCTTTTATCTAAGCTAGTCAATCACATCAGGTTATCATTTTGTCCTCTCTAACTCTTAGTAAGAAAGCAGGAAAAAGTTCTGCTCAAAATGTTGTTGAACTGAGCTTACATATTTGTATCAAGAATCAAATTAGAGCCGAAACAATTTGCCAATTTAATCTGCAGTTTTGATGGATCATTTAAGAAAGTTAGTATTTCAGCACAAACACGTCACTGCAGGCTTTTCTTCGGTTGTGAGTTTTTATAGATTAAATGATTTATTGTGAGCCCTATATATCATTGTCTATACGACACTAAAGCCATATTGCTCAGTGGAGCCCTACATTTAAATATCACTTTATTGAGACGTACGATGTGCTTTACAAGAACATCTTGTGAAGCCTCTTCACCCAAAGACTGTTGGAAATGCCCCCCAATATCTCCCACTCCCATTGTCCTGCACAGACAGAGCTGTTGGATTTGTCTCCTGCCGGAGATGACACTGTTTATGGCTGAGAGCACCCGGACCCCCGGCCCACTGGCCAGCAGCCGGCTCATGTTACAGGCTTCCTCACTGGCTGGTATTGTCAGGTTACAATGTGTGTGTGTTTAGTCTTGGAGAGGCTGTGTTGTGATTGGCTCTTGCTCTGCCATGTGAGACAGCGTTGGTTGACGTATACAAGTCATTCTCATGTCTCTCTGGGACGTTCTCTCCATGGTTGTACTGGTAGCTGTCTGAGATGCAGCTGAGGGAAAATGCAATCACACAACCCCTTTGACTCTTCTCAGACGTGCAGGTGAGTGCAGAACCTGTAGTTGGTTGCTCATGCAATGGTTTCATCGTTTTTCTTTTTTTTCTCATTTGCAAGCTCTTTGTTTGCACTGAATGCAGCATTGGGCTCTTACCATAGACCATCACTTTCAAGAGAACACTGTTCAAATGCAATTTCTCTAAATAACTTGCATGTTTGAAAATTACTTTAAATTTGAACATCAAATGTGGTAGTGTTATTGTTCTGATTGTTTATTGGGGAAAATACTGATGATCCAGAGCCACACAGTGTATGAGTTGTGGTGAACTGGTTTAAGGGTCTGGTCAGGGACTTGGGGGTTAGGGGTGTTTGTTGTTTCTCCAGCTGCTGCTTGACTCACTCCCAGTGATGATGCAGTCACTCTGACCTTATGGCTGGCAGAGGCTCCACCTCTCTGGACACCTGACCTGTTTGTTGTGGTTTATACAAGTTACAGTTGTTTGCCTTTTTGGTTCAGTTTTTGAATGCTTGTGCAAAAGGTGTCGAGCGATTCGGACAATAACGGCCCGTCCACACAGCGACGTGCGTCGAAAGCTTCACCATTCATTTTGAATGGGGTGACGTCACTTTTCGCCGAACTGCATTGCGGGAAACGACGCGGAGCTTTGCTGGCGTGGATCGCTGCAAAAGTTGAGTAATGTTCAACTTTTGACGCCTCGGTAGAAGCGTCAGCCAATTGAATCATATGCCAGTACAAGCTCTAGCCAATCAAACCGCTGCTTGTGTGTCAGGGGCGGGAGATTCATGTTTGTTGGTCGAGTTTCAGACACGCCCGCCGACAAGCTTCAACGCACGCCGCTGTGAGGACGGGCCGTAAGCCACAACAAGTGGCGCTTGGAGACAGACGTTGACTGACTGTATTAAAAAAGCCCCCGTATCATCCTAGGCCTTGGGCCTATATAGCATGTGCACTTGAGTTGTCCTTAATACCGCCAACGATCCGCTGGTCTCGGCTCAGTCGGATGAATGGACAAGTAAAATAAATCTGGATTTGCATTTGACATCTTTTAGAACATAAGTCGTTTTCAATGGACAGTTGATTTACTTAAAGAATATATCTGCTGAATTACAGCCATCTCTTTCCCAATGTAAACCACCGGGTTCAAAAGTACATTTGGGTAAAAATGATGTCATGGATTAGAACGTGGTGGTGTAGTGCCACTGTGCTGCAACATTGCACATTTTCTTTAACCCCTGGTGCACTTTCTGGGCGTTTGGTTATTTACCCTAGTGTGACTTGAGACCATCTTAGAACTCTACTTGAATCAAAGTAAATATCTGATGTAGGCTTGTCATGCAACAAATACACCAGTCTGAAGGCAACAGCACTCTTAAAGTGGTCATTAAATCCAAAGCAAAGCTGTGTTTTTCCACCCTTGAACTTTCATAAAAGCTGCTTGTGGCCACATGCCATTTAATTGGGTGTATAAACATCTTCCCAAAAGAAGAAGGTGGGGTAAACTGTTAGACTGCAGCAGTAGATGGTTTCCTCTCGCGGTCATTGGGGCTCTGTTTTCAGTGGAGATTGACTCCATTGATCTTATCTGCTGTGGTCAAAGCTTCTGTGCACATGAATGCCTGCTGTCAGCAGCACAGCACATGGAGAGCCATTTTTATTATCAAGCTGTGTTCGTCGAAAGCCGCATTTCAACATCCCACAATAATTATAGTGAGAAAATACTTGTGTGTTCTGTTATCAACACATGGATGACTGAGTGAATGTGTAATAATTAGCACTTTAATGATATGAGAACATATCATATTTTTCTTCATACTTTGAAGTTGTTCTTTTTACTTGAACTATTTACCTACATTTTTTTACTAAAAGAGTGCTGCTGTATTTCAATTGAAGAATGTTGTCTCCAATGTTTGGCTGCGTGCATTTTAGTCCTCATCACCATGCTTTGGTGAAGTCGGCTTGACAATGGCCCCGCACCCTCTCTCAGGTTTCAGTTTCCACAAAGTGAGGGGCAGATCCCCATGGCAACGATGTCCACAGGTTCACCGACCTACCCCATGTTCCCTCTCTGAGGAGTGTCGAGCACACGGTCGCCTCGCCTGCCATGTGTATGTGAACGAAGGATGGGCATTTGTCAGGCTAAGACAAGTTGTCTCAAGACGGTTTTCTACTGTGTATCTATAACATGTCTCCTTTCTCTCAAGCACTTTGTTTTCCCTCTTTGAGAAATCGCTGTGTTTCTGTTCATTCAACTTCACTAGTCTAGGCTTGTCCCAATGACTACTTTTTGTTGGATGATAAATTGTCAAAGATATAAATGCTATTAAATGATCTTAGTCATTTTAATACCATTTGATGCCATTGAATTATAAAATACTAACATTGTAGTGCAATTACACAAATTTCGCCTGCATTTTTTTTTAGTTGACCTACTTTGACTTGTATATACCCATAACGGATAGGGATCATTTGAATCTGGTCCATCTACACTACCAGAGCAAAGCTGGGTTCACATGTTAACAAATTGCTGCTGCAGATAACTCAACCGCTTCAATTATAAATCCTGCTCACCGGTATTTTGTCCTCCATATAATTTGTTCTACCTTGCAAACGTTGTCATTGTTTAAAATGTCAATCTTGATGAGCTCTTTTCATGGAGGAGTAGCCGCAATCTTCATTTGGGTAGTTATCCCGGCTCCCATGAGAAGGTTTTATTGGGTTGTAGTAGCAGCCGATTAACAGGCTGTTGAAAGTCGGCCTGTTTTGTTTATTCACATAAGAGATGGTGCTTTCTCTTTTTAAAAACTCAGCTGGGTTTAACATTTGACCTGCTGGAAAGAAAGATGGCTGTCTAGTCAAGAAACTGCAACATATGGATCCCCAAAATAGCATGTAGTATATATTTTAACAAAATGTCATTACATTTTTTTTGAAGTAATTGTTTAATGCAGAAACATAATTTACTATACAATGACCTTCTCACTTCAGTCCTATGGACCCGGCTTGGTAACTGCTACTACATGTAGCCAGCTAGCTCCCATTAGCTAGTGCATCAACAATGTCATAGCAGCTAATTACACAACCAACTGCTGTAAGATCAAATACACCAACAATCTATAATTGAATTAAAGATACAAAGTAAACTCTAATAACTTGTGTTATTGTTAGATTTAATAATATTCCTCATTGAGATGATTTGAGATTTGAAATAATATAAAAATAAATGTATCGCATGACAAAAAGCAACACACGGGTTGGTTTTGGTTGCGTCTTTACTTGACTGGATTAACAATTGATTCGTCTGACATTATAGAGAGTGATGAGGATCACTTTTTAAACAGACACACTCTGCCATGTTTCACTACAAATGTAATGAGTTATCCTCGACTGTACTTTTTTTAATCGCTTCATCGTTGTTTATTCAGCGATACTGTCTCTTCCTCTGTCGTCTCGTTTTGCATATTAAGTGACGTCTGCCACCAGACCTGTCCTCCAGCGCTGATTGTTCCGTTCTTTCAGCGTTGCTGAAATAATAGCAAAGCATGGATCAGCAGGCAAGTCAATATTTGTTCATGGACAGCGCCTTCTGGACAGTGTTTCTGGACAGTGTTTCTGGACAGTGTGTTTCTGGGTTCATTAGAGACTGTTAGTAATGTTAGGATTGAAAGATAGTGCATAATGTAATTCAAGAATGCTATGTAAAAAGTTAAGTAAACTGAAGCTTCAGCTTACACATTTTTTTAGTCACTACGAGTAAATAACTTTAAACTGCTACTTTTTATTATTGAAAAAAAAAACAAGAATCCCAAGTAAATACTTAACTTGTTGAAACATGAAAACATCTTAAGCTTGCCAGAAAGTAAATGGAGGCACTCTCAACAATATTAGAATAACCTGGGTAATTACATCTGTTTACATTACAATAGTAACAACACACTCTGTTGATTAAATATATGGCTCCTGTTTTAGAGCTGTCAATACAAGCTAGAAAAAACATTTCCGACCATTTTTGACAGCACTGAGAGAAATGTTGTTTCTATGATCCCAAAGGTGATGGTGAAAATTCCCAGAATACCTTGAGTTAATCCCTTAGTTTTGGTAGAAGTGGGATCCTCCCGGCACACAGTGTTTCCAGAGGAATGTTAGTGCTATTGTCGACCAGGATGACTCCCACTGGGAAGACAACCCCCCCCCCCGTTCTTCCTCGCCCTTTCACTGGCAGAACAATACAATGTGTTGTATTATACGTATGAAGGCATGCTACTGTTTTCGTAGCCTGTGACCGCGAACAGAGGCCAAGATCATGAAAAGGATGACACGGAAGTCATTAGTTAGTCCAACAGTTCATACAGCTTCCTATGCTCCTCCACGGCTGGGAATTCTCACCTTTTAGTTTATAAACACACAACTTCTAGTGTTACGGGACTGGAGCAATACTCGCATGTTATCTATACCATTCTGTATTGTTGTTGCAGCTGAAGTAAATTATAATTAATAAATGACCATGCATCCATTACCTATTGTGTACTGCACCTTGGGATACCCTATGGTGTTACAAACTGTTTATATTTAGCGTTGCAACAAACGATTGTTTTACAATATCCATGAATCCTTCACAGTTTCTCAGTGCCCACACTAATATCATTACATTGGTGGTTTTGTCCGACTAACTTTCAAAAAGGTTATGCTATTTGAATGGTGAAGCTTTCAACGCACGCCGCTGTGTGGACGTGCCGTTAAAGCGCCGGCTGTTTCGGCTCCCAAACGGCTCTTCGTGTTACCGCAGTTTACCCGGATCCTCAGTTTCGCCGCTGCGAGGCTCTGGTGCTCGCAGCTCACGCGTGTGCTCCATTAGCACCGCTCATCGCGTCCAAATCGTGCACGTTCCGTGTTGTCCTGTAGCAGGCACCGCCGATGTCGGGGAAACGATCTTCATTACTCTGAAAATCATCCCACCAGACTCCTTTGCCCCTCCAACAGAGGGATGTCCTTGTCCTTTTTCCTTTTCATTATTTCAAGCGATAAAAATTCTCGATCTTCTCGAATTATTAATATTTTTGGACGCCCTCGGCTCGAGTTCAGGGCTTCCCGAGCTGAATAAGGGCGTCAAATGACGGCAAGACGCCCCCCTCGCGGAAACGCTGGTGTGAAGACGAGGGGGTTTCTTTGTTGTCGTTCTTGGAGAATGGGAACTGCCCCAAGTGTCTGTCAGGTTGTCACACCTCTTCAAGATTGTTTGGGGGTTGAGGTGGTGGAGTGGTTTTCCATGTGTACTTTATATAGAGGGCTGGGTCTTGTACCTATTTAGTACCAACACAAACAGCATATAATATCAAACTGAGTAACAAAAGCTGAAATAAAGCTTAACCAAATGTAAGTCTACTTGTGGTTGAATTGGCATTGAACTGTTTGCTACTATGTTGGATAAAAAGGGTTCTCAAAGTCATATTAAACTCTATTATATCCTATTGGCACTTGTATGTAACAATTGGATATGTACTGGTACACGCCAACAGATGTTGTATTCGTCGGGTTCTTGCGCTTCACATGCCAGTGGTAATCTTGTTAATATAAGATTTTTATGTTAAATATTTTCTCCAATAGCAGATGGATGTTCATGTTTTAAAGCGTTGACTGTTTTTGGTCATGGTTTGGTGTCTGAAGCTCCCACCCCCCTCTCTCTTTGTTGTGATATTTCCTTGTTGCTTTCCCCCATGGGAATGAATTGGACTTTCAAATTTGAGAATAAAGTGGCGTGTGGACAGCTTTAAACGCTGTCAATGAGGATGCTAACGGGGATAGACGGAAGAAAAGGGTTTCCCTTTTTGGAAGACCCCCCCCCCCCCCCCCACATCTTTTTATCTCCCCATCTCTGTGGAACAAATCATTTAGCTGCCAACCTAATGGGATTAGTCCCCCCTCCCTTTCTCCATCCTTCAGCTCGTCTCTTTTGGGACGCTGCCCCTGGAAGTAGATTATCTCATTGCAAAGCTTTTATTGAGGAAGAATGGTGTAATAATGAGGATTTCAGAACTTCAGCCACCTCATTTGGCTTCTTAATGCCTTCTGAATTTCTCCCAAACAATTCTGTTTGTGTAATCTTATAGTTAATGTCAGTGTTTTTTTTGCACCCAAGGCCAAATAAACACTTAATTGTTGCAGTTTGGTTGCTTTATCATCAGCGTCCTAGTGATAGAGAAGGGATCATGGCTACCCCCCTATATTAGTATGCGTGATATCCGCCATGATAAACGACATTGAGGCCAGTTAATCATGCCAACACACTGATGTCACGGCATTAGGCAATCTGGCCCTGACTTTACCAGTGATAAACAATGAGGCCAGCTGAGAGCACACTGATATGATCACAAAGCGTTAGGGCCAGCTGAGGACGAGGTACTCCACAGATGGACTTGAATATATTTAACATTACATTGAAATGCTTTTTTGTAAAGATTACAGAGCACCCTTCAATTAAATGAATTTAGGCAAATAAAGTTGAGGCCTAATAATTAAAGGATACATTAGAAAGTGAAAAGGAAATTAAGCTTATGGTGATGTGGAAACAAGAATAAAAGGAGGCTTTACATTGAATAGGACTCGGTACTGTGGATAAACATCAGTTATTGAAACTCACTGTACTAGCTAATGTATCCTCTTGGATTGTTCAGTGGTGAAGTTACGTCAAGACATTTCACGGTTTGTTAAAAAAACTGATTTGTGTTATTAACCCCTGCCTTATTTGTAAACCATTCCTGTTTGGTGGAGTGGTTTGAACTAGACTGTAACGATAACAGTTTTGTGGTAGTCCATAATCTAATCCTTAGTTTGAACTCCAGGAGGTTTAAATGGCTAATAAGATCCTCAATAGATCCTAGATTTTGGACAGATTTTCTCAAAGTCCCAAAAAAAATCCAGCATCTCTGTTTAATGATACAGCTGCAATGGGTTTCATGCTCATCTTGTGGGTTAAAGCCCCATGAGGCTGGCAGGTGTCGTGACGCTTGGACGTCTTTTTGTTCCCAGGACATGGACTGTGACACAGCTGGGTCTGCGGCCCCTGGAGATAAACTGCCTCTTGAGGAAGTTTGGATTGATCTTTTTTAAAGAGCTTTTTGTAAACATGGTTCTGTATTTGTGTTATTTTCACATGACTAATGGTCACTCTCATTCCTCGTGTTATAATGGTTTTAAACAGGCATGAAGAGAGTAAAAGCCCCTTGTGAGTGAGCATCACAGAATTCATACTTACTGTTATTATAATGCTGCTGTGTAGCATGACTTAAAAAAATCAAATGTGTAATTGAACATGTTGGTTGCTTCGCTTACAGATATAAGCTACGTCATATACGTCCGCTGGAGAAAAAAGTTTGTAAACTAACTAGGAAACCTTTCAACCAAAGTGAAGGTCAAAGATAACAATGTTGAGTGTTTGTTTTCAAAGTCGCTTTGACCCTTATGGAAACCCTTTATCTGTTGCTCTTATCTCTTTTCCGAAACAACCCGCCTTCCCTATCCAAGAAGCTTTGTATATAATTTATTCGGCTTAAAGTATAATTTTCTTAACGCATAAAGGAACACTTCGTCCTTCAGTTTATCCTAAAAAGTCACCAAATATGGATGAAGCGTCCCCGAGGCAGGATATCCCATCCCATCCCCACGGCTAAAAGAACGTGTCCCCCATTTAAATGGCTCCCCCACTCCCACCATGTCTATGTAGCTTTTGATCATTAGGGGCTCCAGAGCAGCATCTCTATACATTAGTGTAACCCTCCTACCACCACCACCTTCCTTTGGCAGTAATCCAGAGCAGTGTGACCCGTGACTCATTAACACCATCATTAGTCCACTAGGTCACGTGTTAATGGCGAGCCAAACAAAAAAAAGTTTTAATCAAGACAGACGGGTTCGGCTCTAAAAGCATTCCTGACATAGTTATGTGTTCAACCAGCAGACTCCCCTTGTTACAGACAAGTCACTGTCAATCACTGTCATGAAAAAAAACACAGATTAGCTTTAAAGGTATGACAAAAATGTAGAGACAAATAATTATTTTTCTGATCTAGTGACCAGTATTTGAACAGTGTGTCTAAGGCTTTGGGCTTAGTTCCGTGTCTGTCAGTTTACAAAAATCCTCTTATCCCTCCTCCATGCTGTCATCAGTTTAATTAGCTTGTTGTTCATTGTCAGGCTGCTGTCAGAGGAGAAGGGCAGTGGAAGATCCCATTGGTCTTCCTCCAAAAGGTCAGCAGAGTGGGCTCTCTTGGCACAAAAGCAAACATGGGAGCACTTAAATTGGGGAATTTCTCCCACAATACCTCTTTGAGGGAGCTGACAACAGAAGTGAAAGCTTTTGGGAGTGGCGATCTCTCACCGCTGCCCCAGACTTTTTCCGGAGTCCGGTCTCAAGACTTTGTTTTTAGAGTTTAAAAAGAAAACGCCGGTCCCTGTAGAACTAGGCAGGTATCGTATTGATAACAAAGTATTGGACTATATCGTGTGACAGTACATTTTCCTATTATGGCAATTGTTGTCTTTCTAGTTTTGAAGGCTGCATTACAAATTAAATAATAAGTAATTTTTCTAATTTGTATATTGTTCAGGAGGTGAAACTGCAGAGTGTCAGGGTGCCCCACTGAGAAGGGTCCCCTGCAAGGGAGGGTTGGTGGTGAGTAGTGGGCGGGTGTTCACCAGCCCATGGCTTCCCTCCTCCGCCTTACTGACTCCACTCAAGAGCTAAACAAACAACAGGCTCCAGTCCGTACGTTGTCAAGTGCAGGCCAGACCCGGAGGTCATGTTGGGGGGTGGGTAGGGTGCAGAGAAGTTAATCAGGGAGTGGGAAGATAATCAGGTGGAGAGGTTGAACAAAAATAACTAAAGAGATTAAATACGGTTTGATCGCTAGAGGATGTCTTTATGTCTTAGGATTCGGCTGTTTGGAAACCACTGCAGCTCAAAATGAAATGTTCTTGGAGGATGCCAAAATTACCTGGTGCACAAAACAGGAGGTTTTGACATGGAGGGCAGATATTTTAAAGGCCTAGATATTTTTTAGTTACATTTAAAGGTCAGTGAAAAAGAAAATGTTGACAATTGAAGCCATTTCTTAATGAATCAACATAATTGTAAATGCTTAATTCCTTAAGTAATTTAGCATGGGGTTGCTTTACTGTTTCTATGGGTTATCTCTGAGTTTCAGATCTGTTGATCAGACAAAATAAGCATATGAAAGATTTAACTATGGACTCTTGGAAAGGTTATATTGACCAAACGGATTATTCTATTAAATAATAAAATACTTAGCAAGTTGTTTAGATAAAAAATATTCTTCCTCAACAGCAATCTGGACCCAGGCTGTAGGAAGTGATTCCTTCATAGAGTAAAGCTTGCCAATGTGTGGACAACACGTCTGGAACATTTGATTGTATCAGTGTTTATCCCATTGCCATTATTGAGTGCAGTTTGACGTGTTTGAGCAACATGCTCCCAGGACCTTAGATGTGTTTCCTCAAGGGGGCAGTGTTGTGAAAAGAAGAAATCTCAGTTTTTAAAGGAAAAGGTTGTGTGCCGAAACGAGGGGATAACGCCTTTTTAAAAAAAAAAAAAATTAAAAAAAAGTTTTAAAGCTGCTCAGGGCCACTTTTTCATTCTGCACTGAGCTGAAAGGGCTGATTAATAATATACCAACAATTGGGAAACAGTGAGGGAGAGACGGGAGGGAATAAAAAACGGTTTGTTTTCTTAGGATTGATAATGAAAAAATAGGATCTGCTTTTGTTACTCGCAAACAAATTAAGTGTTATTACCTAAAACAAGCTGAAGGCTAAATCATAGTTGAACCAATTACAAACTGACACACTGTTTGGAACTTGGCAAAGCTGCCGGCAGAGTAATACATCGTAGGTGGAGCACAGAGCTGAAGTGCCAGGTTTTTATTTCACAAGTCGTCTTCCAGAAGAATAAATCATGTGGGTATTCATAACTACATCTTCAACTAACTTGCGCAAATCTACTATGAAATCTTTACAACCTTTTATTGTAGCGTTTGGATTTGAAATGTTGTGGAAGAAAGACAGAGGGGTGGATCCTGGTAAATCTGCATATTTTTAGTTTTGCACAAAATCCTCACGAGGGGATGCTGAACCTCTGGAGAGCAGCTGTCCAGATAAAAAGGTTGAACCAGATAAAGCACATTCCTAGAATAAGGGAGCAGCATGACGGGCACCTTTTCCACATGTGGTCTCACTCTTGCGTTCACTAAGGGGTAGGCTAACTGCATAGACTTCACATTTTAGTAGCAGTTTTCCTAAAAGGGATATAATGAGGTTAGACATGGTATGAGGAATGAACATAATGATATAATTTTCTTTGATTTCCATAATTGTCTCGTCATTCTTAAAGGCTATGTTTATCCTGTACGGCAGCTACTGCGCCAGAGGAGCAATAGGAAGGAGTTGCATGTAATGGCAGCAGAAATAACTGGATGTGTGATGATACAGCAACACGACTCGACTGAAGAGTTCACTTTTGTGACGGCATTTTAATTGCAATGCTGTTGATTTGCTAGTTAGTTATTTAGTAGTTTGTTTTAATTTAGGCCTTGTGGAACCTGTTTTTTAAAGGTACAGTGCTTGTTTCTTTTATTTTTATAATTTATTCGATACGTTTTAACACACTATTGTTTGCCGTACAAATAGAAGTTCAGGAGGAGATTTGGGGAAACATTAACACATCTGCAATGCTTAACTTAGCATTTAAACAACTTAATTCATAGGCATTTTCCTTCATAATGTCCCAATATTTGATATTCAATCTATTATTTCACTGTTTTTAGCCATGCTAGCATCATAGCGCTAAAGCTGCAGCTAAAATAATATAAAGAATATTTAATGGATTGTCATCAAATTGTGTGCAGACATGAATGGTCCCTAGAGAAGGTTCCTACCGACTTTGGTGACCCCTGACCTTTTCTGTAGTGCCACCAGGAGGTCAACACGGATTAATGCAATTTGCTTTAGACATTCATGTCCCCCTGATGCAAATGTATTATAACTTTGGTGGTGCATTTTCTGTAGTGTTTCCACCAGGTCAAAAATATCTATATGTCCATTATTTTGCTTAATGATTTAAATACCTGCAATATTAATGATGTTCCCATCAGCCTCAGGTGTACTTGTGCTAATAAACAAATGCTACCTGCTAAACGGATGCATGTTGGCATTGTGATGTTGGCATGGGAGGTCTGGACTTTGAACTACACGGATGTTGCTGGAAGTGTTTTTTATTTTCCTCTTCTGCTTTTGTAACTTAGCACTCTCCCGTCTGTAGACTCCTAAAGTCTTCAGCTGACTTTTTTCATTCCTGTAAGTTCCTCCCTCCTTGCTGGGATAATTGAAAGGCTTTGAGGCCGGCTGAATTCAGCAGGCTCATGCACGACATCAAAGGGAAACGAACCGTTGGACAGCACAAGCTGGGGGTCAACACCGGCTAAAACTCAGCAAAGCGGTAGTGAACAGCAGCGCTGAGGCGTCTGGCCGTAGTCCACACAGCAGCTTCTTCTGCAAAGCTTCAAAGGCATTTCCTAATGAGGGCCAGATGCAGAGCTGAGATGACAAATGGCCACTGCTTGTTGTGCAATTATGCCAATACACACATGTTCACATTAGCACGTGTCTCTATCTACCAATGCATACATGCATTGTGTTTCATCTAGTCACTGCAAAAAAAAGTAGGGAAAACCCACCTGTGTGCAACAATCTTGATTATCCGTGGACAGATACAATTCTGTACATGCTTTAGCACACACAAAGTTTTCATGCTACGGAGCTCATTTTTGATGCAGCTGAATCAAAACATGCCACTTTTCTCTGGAGGCTTTTTCCCTCCATTCTGTAGCCTCTGCTTTTTATTAGGGGAAAACAAGCCTGTTGAATATTCAGCACAGCGGGTTTGCAACCTTTATAGCCCTCAACTTTTCAGGCTGTTTACTGTTGACACACAAGTTATAAACCAGAGCTTTGGGTTTCGTTTTTTTTCCTCTGTGGAAAATGTGAACTGTCGCACCACATCCTGTCAGGACTTAAGTTTGTCCCTTTTTTATATGGCAAACATAAAGGTCTCGAGTCGACACACTGCATGCATCATTGTTTTGAATATCAAGATTCCAACTTAATTTTTTCACGCAGTATTTACCACACAAGCAGCAACTATTACACATTTGCCAACATGTGGGTAAAAGCTGAAGTTTGACCTGATTTCTGAGAAGCCTTTGTATTTTCTGTGTGGTTCTTCCTGCTACATTCTTTTTGAAAAACTCCTGTTTTTAAAGTTGTTTCTTGCTCGTTTCACTCCAATTGTACTTTGACATGGTCACGGGGCTTTAATGGATGTCGTTGTACACTCGGAGTATTTGATTTACCCTTCCATATTAGGTGATTTTAAAGGTAAAACAAATTACATGCAAGTATAGTTTGAATCCTGGCAGTCATTGGGGGATTTTATTTTTCTCTTTGCAAGTTAAGACCCTCAAATGAGTTATCTTTTCTCTCAGGATGGACAATTTGTGTTCAAGATTAGGAACTTTTCAATATTTAATTTTCTTGCTTTGCTTGTTATTAATTCCCCCTCCATCTCTGACCGGACACTGCTCGTCGGTGTTGAGCTGCAACCAATTCAACTATCATTTGTAATTATAGAATAATCCTGATCAGGGAGGTAAAGATGTCTTCTTGTTTTCTAGGGATGCTCCGATCGCCAATTTCGGCGCCGATCGCCGGAATCAGTATCGGCCGATCGCTGATCTGATCGAGTGGGCGGGGCCTAAATGGAAGATTTAAACATCACTTTAAATCTTCCATTTAAAGTGGATCGGCTCTCGCAATCGGCATGTTTAGAGAGCACCGATCGATCGGTAGAGAGTGAGTATCGGCCAATCTCGATCGGTGACCGATCGATCGGAGCATCCCTATTGTTTTCCTTTACTCCCCCCAAACTGTCAGTCCAGAATAAAGATATATTCAATTTACTATCACATAATAGAAATCCCAAAAATAATGAAACTGAAACTACGTAATGTTGGATGTTTTTGCTTAAAGTGCCAATGAATTTGCCAACGATTGAGCAATCAATGAATCTACTTCATATCCTTGCAGCGGTCTTAAAGACTAGTTGATCTAGTAATGATCTGTTTTTGTTTGTCTTGCATGTTGAGCGTCTCGTATTACAGCAAATAATTCAGCCTGTCTTCCGTTGAACACGCGCTCCTCCCTGTGAAGAGGAACCGACCTGAGTCACTGTAAATCAGTTGATGTGCACCTGCAGCTCCTGTCATATTTATGGAACAGCTGAGAGGGAACAAAACAAGTTCTTCAGGTTTGTGTTGGCTAACGTAGTTGCTGCTACACTCGTGAGTCCCTACGGATCATATCAGTCTGCTTATTAATATGTTCCTTCTCAGTGCATTATGGTGACTTATATCCTTTTTTTCCATATCTAACAACTTGTAAAGATTAGTTGGATTATTCATGTGATGCCACACCTGACTTGGTCATCTAAAAGGCTTTGCTTTTGTCCACAGTTCATCAACTTGATGTCCTCTGTGCCTATGGCCACAGTTTGAATGTTTGAAGCTTCACTAAGTAAACTGTGAACGTTCTGAATGAATGTAATCCCTCTTAAGCACTCTGTTTTGTATTGTTGTTTTATAGGCCTATGTTTCCGAAAGCACACAAAGGTCTATCAGCTATACCTTGTAATTGCTTCAATGATAATGGCCCAGTTACAACATGATGATAAATACATTTAGCTGATAATACTTTTGTGCTTTTTAATCCATTTCTTTTTTTAAATTAAAACGCCAAAATTGTTTGCGTATTTCTATAGTGTTACATCACACTGTCTGATTATAAGTAGGGGTACATTATGAATCAAAATTGCTATATGGCTTGTGCAATATCCAAATTGCAGTAATTACACTACTACTAAGGCAAATATCAGTCAAAATAAGCGCAATTTATAATTGTTGTCCTACTCTTGCAAGCCTAATTATCACCCTCATTAACCTTTATTTCCCTAGATTAAAATAGTTTGGTTTAAACTCCCAATTTTATCAAGTTTGTTCTGTTGTGTAGCTAAATGTGCTATCTTAGTATTGCATGACTTGCATTATTTAGAAACACCATTGCTTGTCCCGAAGGCCTCCTTGGCTGATCTTGGTTTAGATTTGTTGACTTCCCGTTTACTCTTCACCTTTAGCTGCTGAGGGCTGAAGGGAAAGGCTGCCATGTTGGTTAATATGTAACCACCCAGGAGAAGGCTTTCCATTCACGCTCCATTGTCTGCCTCGTTAGCTGTTTTTCATCCACGAGTGGAAGGTCAGCGCAGGCCATAAGAGTGACCGCAGGTTGTTAACCACATTAGCTCGCCATGCGTTTCACCTGGAGGCCCAGCCTAGGGGTCGGTTCTTCCCAAAACGGCCTAAAGTCCCGTTTCCTCTTATAGGACACAGATCGTTTGCCTGTCATCTGAGGAAGTTTTCTAATCTTAGCCGTGAAACTTATCCCCCCCCTCGCTCCGAGGGCTGCTGGGTATATGCTCGTTGTCGGGGGGGCTCTTGTGGACTCGGTCAGTGTTTGCTACCTGCGAGCAGTGGGAGGAAGTTAGAATGAGAGTAACAGGTAAGCTGCATGATTGACAGAATGGCAGTGTTGTGGTTGCCATGTGATGACAAAAATAAACGTGACCACATGGCTGCTGGTGTACTGGATTGTACAACAGTTTGGACTCTTCTGTTTTATTGATGTTTGTCTTTTTTCCTTCAGTAATGGCTATTTTAACTGTATAAATCACACAAGTTGTGTATTATTGACATTAGAGATCATTAGGCACCAAAGAGTAGAACAAAATGTTGCCACTGTGTTGCGTAACGGGAGAACACTGATAAAACTTGGATTTTATTAATTGTATTTTTCCAGAAGTAAACATTTTAAGTGATTTTTTTCGGTAATGTGATTGCAAAGGTGGAAATGGCCTAAAAATATTTAAACTTGTATATGTCAGTAGAGCTGCTACGATCAGTTGACAAATCAATAAGACAACAAAAGACAGTTCAACAGACAATTTAAAGATTTGTTTCTCGAGAAAATGGCTGCTTTCCTGTTTTATACCATCTTAAACTGAACACCTTTTGGTTTGAACTCAAATAGTTTACAGCCCTATTTGTCATTCGTATGGTCTTTGACACTGAAAGCAGAACCCTTTCCTATTTAAATCTTTACCCGTTTTAATGCGGAGCTTCCAGTTTCTTGTACCAATGACTGCTTACTACTTCTCTTTTTCTAAACCGTTGCTCAGTGTCTGTTTGTTTTTCCCTCAACATTATCAGTCTGATTGAACCGTTGTAAACTGGTTCCAAAATGCCAACCCTTTTTACAGTGATGTAGGATCCTGCAGGATTACTCTGCTCAACAGGCCACGATGACGCCTTGTTGTTGCAACAGGCTGTAAGATACATTTGAGCTTTCACTAATACAATATTTACACCCGGTGGAAATGGGAACAAACGTATGGAGCAGCTTTACTTCTTCTCAAAAGCCTAATGTTTGCAAACTGTGTTGAAAGTGCGAAACAATGCGTTTTCTTCTGTCATATGCTGCTGGTGATGCAAGCTTTTTTTCTCCTTTTCTTTGACTGCACGATGTACATGTATCTGAGTATTTCCTGCTCCTTCCTTCAGGTTCACTTTCTTGTAGCCCATGGAACTGGACGCTTGGGAGATGTTTGGTCAGTCTAATGGTGTTTTTTGATTCAACATTTTTGCATGAAGTTGGAAAAAAGAGCTTTGATTTTGGGCTGAGTTGCTTGCTCAATAATTATTTTTAAGTTTACTGTCTGAAAGCTACACAAGATCAGCATGAAATATTTGACTTGCGTAGTTAAACTGGGATATTGTTAATCTGGGATATTGTTAATCTGTCAGCGTGCACCTTGTTTCTTTTATACTGGGATGTAGTGTGTTTACGCTTGTATTTGTCCCCGTTTCGAATGAAGAAGCATAATTCCTGTTGGTGACATGCCAGTCTCATCCTTCTGTCTCTGTATGCACTAGGGGTGTAACGGTATCCGTATTCGTCACGGTTCGGACGTCACGGTTCGGCACATGCAGTCACACAGCGAATACGCCTTTTTTTACGAGTGGGAAAAAAGTCCGTCACTCAGGGCAGTATTACACTATATATAATCCAGGGGTCGGTATTGCGCCTAAAAGCCAGCCGCCCGTAAATAACAAATGAAGAACAAGAACAAAACACAACAAAACGAACACAATACATGAAAAAGAAAAGTTAGCTATGGCGAGTTCACACAACACACAGGAGCTAGAAGACCCACCTGCTTCTTTTAAATCAGCTGTGTGGGAACATTTCGGGTTCCCTGTGGACTACAACAATGATGGGGTGCGAGTTGTGGATCGGACGAGGACGGGGTGTCGGCGTTGTTCGACAGCGGTGCAGTATGCTAGTGGTAACACGTCAAACATGCTCAATCACATCCGAGTCAGTCTCAGTCCCCAGCGAGAGGGTTTTCTCGACGGCAGGTGACATAGTTACCATAGTTACCGCCAACAGATCTGTCCTCACTACTGACAACGTAGACAAACTCATCTTTTTGAAGACAAACTTGAAAATAGAGTAAAGCTTGAGTACCTTTATTTAGGCATAATGGCCTCACACACTCACAAGTTAATTACACATGTTAGACATTGCTCCTAAAGGTACAGATTTTATTTTGTTTTATATTTATCATTGTATTTATTTTATATTTTGACATCAGGAGATCTTATACAGTTCTGTATTGCCTTTTTTTGATTGTGATTCAAACACTTTCTTATTTATTTTAATATGTTCAAGACATTCTTTTTAGTTGTACAGCTTATTTAACCTTTTTGTTTGACATCAGCCATTATAATATGGCCATCTGAGTGTGTGTGTTACTGTTTGTGGTTTGTTTTTAACTGTGTAATACAGTTAATGATTCCAAATGTTAGAGTTCCTTATTTTCATACCAAAACTTGCACTACTGTTAAAAATAAATAACAGCAAAAAAAAATTATGCATTTGGGACTTTTCTTTGCTTTTCCTTGTTGAACCGAAACCGTACCAAACCGTGACCCCCAAACCGAGGTATGAACCGAACCGTGACTTCTGTGAACCGTTACACCCCTAGTATGCACACCTTTTATTTAGGGATGCACGATATTGTTTTTTTGAAACCGATACCGATAACTTCCTGCTTCTCAAGACCGATACCGATAACAATATAATATATATATATTAAATGTACCTGTAGATTTTGCACACCTGGTGGTAAAAAAAGACTAGTAGTGAGCAAAATGAAGTTAGAGATCGCTTTAGACCTGGTGTCGTCTCTGGCGAACTTCTTGCCTTTTTCAAAAGCCTCGTCGATAGGTAAAAGCCCCGGTGCCTTTGCAGCTGGCTTTCGATTCGTCGCTAGTTGAGCAGCGCAGGCGTTTAACACACCATCGTAGCGATGGCGATGTTCCAGGTGACTAATCAGGTTGGAAGTATTATAGCTCGTTGCCTTTTTCCCTCCTTGTGGAACTTCTGCATTTCATTTGTTAATACAAATAGCAAGCGAACTATCCAACTCTGAAACTTTGAAATAGTCCCATACTACCGACGACATGTTTGTTTACTGTCCTGGTTTCACGGCCGCACACCATTTACGTCACAGCCAGGCATGAGTTAGGGAGCGCTGGATTTGTGAAAAACTCCCCTCTTCCTAAACCACTAATACCACAGTACTGGCAAAATGGGAGGAGCCGAGTGAAAAACAAGCGCCCCTCATCCCAATCCACCCACACCGCAGTATGTTTTTCTTTTTTTTACCCAAAAAATATATTGTATGTTATCGGGGCTATTAATACTTTTATCGGGTTTATCGGGATGACGTCATAATTTCTAATATCGGACCGATAATTATCGGGCCGATAATTATGGTGCACCACTACTTTTATTTATTATTGTTGTTGTGAGTTCCTCTGTTGATGGTGTAAGGAAGTGTCTTGCATATCAGGAATGTGGCATCAAATCTTTTACTGCAACAACATTAAGATGGTGTCCAACCTAATAAAGGCATCTAGACTCTTTGAAGAAGCTTCCCAAAATATTCATTTGTCAAATGCAGAGGTTAATTTTAAATGTGTGAGAAAGTAGGAGGGACTATAGAATAAATTCTATTTGGTTGTTGGAACAGTTTGGTGCGCTCTGTAACGGTGGATTTGTATCTCGTAGCTCTCTGTGTCAGATCTATAATCGGACCTTATGACGAACTTAGCCTGCTTTATTTAGATGCACGCCGCACACATGGATTTGCAACATGCAGATCCAGACAGTGTTTTGAAACCTTGCCTTGAAAGTAACTACTGACGGTAAAGACTGTTAAGTTGTGCCTTTCAGATAGTTTTGCAATACATACACGCAATGGTGTCTGTCTATGGACTATTACTGTGATTTAAAACATTTGTCCTACGTTTGTATTATAATCCCAAATGATTGTGTCAATTTGACCAAGAGGCAGACTACGGGTTGGTCCTGGGTTATTCAAAAACAGACACTCTTCTTTCTATATTAGATACAGGGAAATATTCCAATAAAGACTAAGTGGCTAGTTCAATATCCACACCTGACTTAAACTAATGCAGTATACAGTATGACCTTTACTGATGGAGATATACCTTTCAGCTTAGCTTTAAGAGGTTAAAGTTACATTTTAATGTTATAGTTTGTCATGAATGTTGTATTTTATTTTTGCAAGACGGTTTTATTGGACTGCATTCACATGTCAGCCTGGTTGAGGATTTTATTTAAAGAATATTTTAATGGTTGAAGGTGAACAATGTAACTTGGAAATGCAAGTGCAACAACATTAACCTTTCTGTTGGTCGCTTGTTAGCAGACCCTTAACGCGATGGCAGAGCGAACAGGTACAGGCAGGGCCCATAATGATAGCCCTATAGTTTTAAATCTACTACCCACAAATAAACATATGGACATGGGTTACTATTTTAAAATAAAAATGGTAAATGTATTTAGGAACCTATCCATGTGATTTTAAGTGGGGGTGCCCTCAAATCCTTTAGGGGGGGTCCGGGGGCATGCTCCCCCGGTAAGATTTTTGTTTTAATGTTGGGAGTTAAATGCATCAATCTGGTGCATTTTGAGGGGGAAATAAAGAGACTAGATCTATGGCAACACCTATATGAAACATAACTGTATACATTTCAATAATCATAAAATCATGGCCATAACCAATAACATACCATTTCCAATATGAAAAAACACTGAAACTTGTTTATTTCTTCATTTTTGGTACATTTATGAGTGTGTCTGTGCTCCTGAATCAGCCTCTCCCTCCTCTCCCCCCTGCTCCTCTTTGAGGCAGCAGCAAAGACTAGTTTTAGCTCTCAACAAGTTGTAAAAGTTTCTTACCCTTTTTCACCTACTTAACTTTTTTATTTTGTATTCATGCATATTTGACTAATCACTACCCTCTTAAATGGATATATGTGTTTACATAAATGGTGACCAAACCGTTTGAGACCCACTGAGAACTTAGACTGAGGCCCCGGCCACACGAGGACGAAAACGGCTAAACGCATAGGATTAACGCAAACGCAATCGCAAAAAAGCTTTCGTCCACACGCAATATTCACCGGATAGTGTCTGTCCACACGAGACGGCTCCGTTTAGCTCCAATCGCTGGAGAAGCTGCAGTACATATGCAGGAGCCTGTACGTGGCGCTGTAACTTCCTCCACAAAAGCAGCGAAGAAGCATGGTTGTCATGGTTGCCCTTCTGTTTATTCTCCGCGGTGGGAGCCGAGGGAACCGGGCAGAGTTTTTCACCAGTCAACGTGTATTAAAGTTTAAATCTTCAGGACAAAATGATAAAAGTCTTCTTTGTTATTTATTGAGCTTTAAAACAAATGAATAACGACTCTATATAATATAATAAATAGGGATGCTTCGATCGCCATTTTCGGGGCCGATCGCCGGAATCAGTATCGGCCGATCGCCGATCCGATCGAGTGGGCGGGGCCTAAATGGAAGATTTAAACATCACTTTAAATCTTCCATTTAAAGTGATGTTTAAAACTCAGTTAATGCTCATTCACTGGAGCTTCCACAAACAACAATCAACATAATTATTACATTTAAAATGATGTACATTATTCAAGTTTACGTTCACTTTGGATAATAACACGGGAGAAATGAGCGGAAGCGCTCTCTTTTCCTCTCTCCCTCTCTCTCCCTCTCCTGACAGCCTGTCAGTATCTCATGCAGCTCACTGATCCAGTAATGAGTGACCCGATTAGTTTAGCTTGTTCCAGAGGTAGATAAAATAGCTAAGTGTGTTAGGTCTAACTCTTGTGTGTTTCGCTCCGCTTACCGGTCCGGCGGGCGGAGCTGCAGGATTTCTGCTTCACACACGTTGCATCCCGCTATTTTTTTCGGACACCTTAAAATAATGCCAGACCGGTGAAGCCATTTTGGTGAGCTTGTTTTGCCGCACACAGAGAAAAGTGTCATGTGTTTTACGTCATGCGATCGGCTCTCGCGATCTGCATGTTTAGAGAGCACCGATCGATCGGTAGAGAGTGAGTATCGGCCGATTTCGATCGGTGACCGATCGATCGGAGCATCCCTAATAATAATAAAATACATGGAGCCTCTCTTTTTCCTCCCTCTCTTCGGACAGCGTCAGTGTCTGTCTCATGCAGCTTCTGATCCAGTAATGAGTGACCCGGCCGACAGTAAAAAATAAACATATTTATAACTAGTTTAGGTAGTTTGAGAGGTGTCTCCGTCCTGTCAGATTAGACTTCACTCGCGTTTATGTCCATATCGAGAGAAAGATAAATAATCTGAATTCAGTGTGCAGTTTACTTTGACGCGGGGGTGAGCAGCAGAGGTGGGGAGAGGCGGGGCTATTGCCTCATAATTATCAGAAAATGATCGTATAGAGCGTACACACGGAGCCGTTTGACCCCCCAGAGCGTTGCGTATGCCGTTCTATCCACCTTGGGACCCGTTATCGTTTCCGCAGTCGTTTAGTGCCGTATTCTGTCGTAATTGTTTGGCACTGACTTTTCCTCATTGATGTTTTATGTTTTACTTAGTTATGTTTTACCCTCCTTTTCATGTTTATTGATGTTCACTGCTGGTGCTACCTCAGAAAGTTCATTTTTATACTGAGAAACTGCCTTGAAGCCATATCAAAATGTTGAATTGTTCATTCAGGGATTCATTTCAGAAATAAAACCAGCTTGAAATGCTATTTTGGTCTGTTACTCCTTTTTGTTTTAGTTTCCGTTACCTTGTAGGTGCTTGTTCTGTTAAGTAACTTCAAAAATAACCATAATAACCGACATGATAAAATATCGTGATATATATCGTCTATCGTGATACTGCTTGAAAAATATCGTGATAATATATTTTTCAATATCGCCCACCCCTAACGCAAAGACCGTTTTCGTCCTCGTGTGGCCGGGGCCTAAGTTAACTATCTAAACACACAGAGTCCTTTACCTCACCTGAGCTGAGGTTCTCCCTTGAAGCTTGAATGACACAGAGACCAATCAAGGGCTTTGATTTATGATCTGTATGACAGTGGCCATGTCTGCAGGCCACATCATGTAGACAGCCAGTGACCCTGTGTGAGGCAGGCCACTTAACAGGCCTGGCCATCGGGATACCCCCGGGTCCTCCCGATGGCCAGCCCGGGACTGGGTACAGGAGGCGTAGAGCGAGGGATCATTGTCCACAAGTAAATCAATCGCAGATGGCGTCGTGATCGTGGACGAAAAAAAAAAAGATTATTGAGAGTGTGGGAAACCCTGAGTTTCTGAACAGATATGAGGAGCTGTGAGCTTAAGTGCTAAGGGCTGATGTTGGTTTTCTGTTGTTCGCATTGAAGATGACGTCACGGCTCCGCCTACACTGCGTTACTATAGTTACTGCCCCAGCTAATAAACTGTAATGGAAACGCAGCATAAAGTGAGCCAGTCCTAACAAGGCCTAACTATACCGTACTAAGCCGAGCGAGGCCCTGCAATGGAAATGCGCCATTTGAGAGCCAGTGATAAACTGGGCCGAGATGGTAATTATAGTCTGAGGTCAGTGAGAGTATAAAAAGGGAGCCTGGGTCTATCTGAGACGACTTTGTCTGCATATTTACTCCCCCAGATGCTCATTTGACAAACCAGACCCATGAAGTCGACTTTTGGTTCTTTTATTTTATTTATAAGAGAATAGCTCTTTTGTTCCTGCTCATAATGTATCCATTGATGACGAGCGGGGCTGGTGCACACAGGACCTCTATGTTCATAAATGTCAGATACAGACACACCTGTGAATAAGCAGAGGTCAGCGCCGTCGATCCCCTAAAGTGGGCTTCAACTTTCTCAAAGAAAAGGTTCTTGTGTAACGAAACATTACATATTTGAACGTCTGCAGCCTTGGAATGTAGAGTAACTAATCACATTGACTCAAGCTTTGCACTTCTGGAAAGTACAAGTACCTGAAATCTGTACTTGAGTATTTCCATTTTATTCTCCTTTATACTTTACTTAATAGTCACCTTTCAAAGAAAATAAAATGACATTTAAAAGCTTTAATACAACATAGTTTGTTAAAGAATGAGACGGTTGTTACTCAAATAAACTATAAAATATTTCTCAGAGATATTTAAGGGGCCCTATTTGGATCATTTTCAGGTTTGTGCCTCTACTTACCTCCATGCTTTAATGTTTAGAATGCTCTTTATTGTCCTCATACTCCCTCTGCTGTAGCACCCTCTGTCTGAAACCAGAACCCAGTCTGCTCTGATTGGTTAGCTGGCTGGTTCTGTTGTGATTGGTGAACAGCTAAGAGATGTCCAATTGACTTAAAACTAGATCCTTAAAACAGCAAAAGGCTACAGCAGCAATATGTTTCTTCTAAACATGTTTGTATTGGTACTTTTAATTAGATTGCAGGTGTGAGTACTTCTTCCACCACTGGTCAAACTTTGAAACTGTTTTGTTGTCTTTTGTCTTACATTTTGAAGCTGTTCTTCCAACATGTCAGTTACTTTAACGTTGCCATCTCACCTTTTTAGAACACATTTTAGTTTTGAAAGCACTGAAAATAAAATGCATGACGTTGCGTTCTAACTCAGTTTGCTTGACACACCTCTTGTCATGTTGTATAATTGTCTTGTGATTTTCTGTGTTGGTTATAGTGATTTCATTTCATATGATACGGTTATCTGCAGAGCTCTTTGATCTAAAGTGCTCTCTCTAACTGCTGCTAACCTGTCAGCATGGGACTCTTTTACCAACAATGTGAGTAAAATGTGTCCCTCTGTGTTTTGTCCCAGTCTGCAGGTTGCATGGTAATCTGGATTTGATGCATGGCAGTTGCATGACCGCAGTAGGTCTTGTTGCGGGACTAAGCACACAGCTGCAGCCATGGCACAAACCATGCACGTGAATGGCAATGGCCCAGGTAAACCATCCCTTTTGATACAATATTTTACCATTTGAGCTTCCACTTTCTTTGGATTTTAATTGTGCATGTATTGAAGATGTTGTATGTCCATTTGTTTTTCTTTGTGTTTTATATCTACTTTAGTTTTTTGCACATGTGTGTTGTTTATCAGACTGACTAGTTGCTGTTGTTTTGTAGAAGGATTCTCTGCTGCCTCATGCTCAACATGTGCTCATCCCTACTAAAATAAAGATGGCCGTATGAGGATACAATGGGGCTAAATGTAGATATAGGCGTTCAGTTTCAGGCTTGTGTCAGACATGTATATTTAACTGGTGAGCTCCTGCATCACATCTGCCTCTCTTACATTACACAGAGGGTAGGCTTTCCATCCTTGCAACATAGAAAAATACTTTATTTTTACCTAAAGTTAATGAGTTCTTATCATTATCATGTCATTAAAGTGGTACACATATTTTATGAAATGTTCAAGTTTTTAGCATCTTGCCATCACATTACATAAAAAGTTGAACACTTAGTCATATTCTTTTGATATTTACACACATTTGTATTACTCTAGCAACAGCCCATTTTTAATTTGTGCTGTGTGTATTTGTGGACATTTTCATGTGTATTTTCATGGGCCTTGGACATACTGTTAATCCTAATCAGGGTGTCTGCAGGGTCTTAAAAATTAAAAGTTGATAAATCAATTTAGCGAAAATTGAGACTATTAAAAAATATTAAACAGCATTTTCCAAGGTATTACATTTTGTAGCTTGTTTTCAATAAGTATCTCAATTGTCCAAAGAGGTTGTATTCTACAGTCTGCCTGAATGTAATCATGGCGTAGGTGTGTAGTGTGATTCTGTGGAGTTTATTTATGGCATCCCGTTGGATTTGACGTCATCTGAACAGGACATCGCACGCTCACTGCTCGATCTGTTTACGCCGGTTGTTAAACAACATCGTTATGGGGAAATGCAAGTTTGCGTCCAAATGGTTGGAAGATAAGGAGGAAGGACAATCAATACTGTATATAGTAAAGTGTGTCGCCAATGTAACCGGTTAAAACTCAAAGTGGCGATGAAGTCTTGAAATGTATGGAAAGGCTCTTAAAAAGGTCTTAAAAGGTATTACATTTGACTTCAGGATTCCTGCATATACTCTGCTATCTGACAGTGGACAAATTGATTTGCTCCTCTGGAAGTTATTTTCTCATCCCTTCATGTTTCTGAAACACACAGAGGTGTTCATGAGGATTTCCACACTTCAGTGTGAAGCCGTCAGTTACACACACACACACACACACACACACACACACACACACACACACACACACCTGTAGACGACTTGCATTCCTGTCGGGACTAACAGGAGAGAGTGAAGCTTCTTATTTCCCAAATCCCTTCAGGAATGCTCAGCATGCAGGACCGATGCTGCCACCTCCACGTAAACATGACTTTGAGATATGATCCTCTTTTTTTTTTTTTATCATGCAGAAAATTCAAGAACGATGTTAAATTGACTTCAAAGGCTAGGTTACCACCATCCACCTTTTTATTGATCAATTGTAAGTTTAAGTATGTTAAAAATGCTGAGGAATGCTAAACTACCACTGATAGCCCCCCACCCCCTGCTGAAAAAGTAAAAATATCTTCTCTGTAGTGTTGGCTGTTAACATGCCAACGTGGTCGCCTGCTGCCCAGAAAGAATTTGAAGAAAACGGTGAAACTCAACCTGTTGTTGTACAGATGCTCCTGCGGTAGTGGATTAGGGGATCTTGTATTCGCTGTGATATCTTGAGAAAACTGACATTGTTTTCTCTGCAGCCAGAATATGACTTTATTAACTCTCTTTAAGGGACACTTGTTAAATCACTGATTAAACACATGCAGTTTACCCTTTATTCTACTCGGCATGTAAAACATGTATATATTGTCTTCTGTTCCTCTGGGGGAGCTTTAGGAAGCTGTTCTCTCAGCTTGAGCTACAGACTTTAGTGGGGAGTCTTATCTACTTCTAACTGTGAAGAAGTGCACAACACACAATAGCCTTTAGTTTTAAGCCAGATTGCTTTGCATTTAGGCTCTCTCAGATGACTGAATGCTGTCCTCAGAACTATTTAGCTGGTAATCGGTGTAAAACATTCGTGATCATTACACAAATATCCCTCATACTGACCATTTTTAAGACAATTACAGAATGATGATGAGCTGAAGTTATTTTTTTGTCCACTGCCAAAAAAACAAACCTCTTCCCTCATGCAGGGTAGTTGTTGCTCAGAGCAGAGATTACAGCCTAGGCCTGAAAGGAATGCAAGCAGTCTGCTGAGGACAGAGCGCAGCGGTCTGAGTTTTTCTGACGGGTCGACCCCCGACTGCTTATTCAAACCCACTGAAGTGGTTTTGTTTCCTCAGAGAGGACAGTTACCCAGCTGCTACTTGAAACCCCCATGGTACTGTTTTCTTGCTGTGCCCCATCAGTCACTTTCCTATTATGTGTTTGTATAAGTGCTGCTTGCTTATAATAATTAGTGCCAAAGGGGCACAGCACTGTCTTTGTAAACTAAACCGAATAATGGTTTGTTTTATTCACTAGACTGACTATTGTTGACTTAACACGGCAGTTTTGCTGAATACATGTTTAACTGATTTGTTTACATGTGACTGTAACTTAGTGTGCACTAATTACTTAATTGTCAGCCTTCTGTAGCCAGTAGGGAACAGTATATTATTTTAGCATGAGCAGGTGATGTATGGCCAACAATAGTGCACTTCACAAATAACCTAGTTTAGTCTGAAGAACAACATGGGTTAGCCTTATTTATATACATATATTGCATGAAACTTCCAGTTAGCAGATTTTATAAAAACTGAATGAATCCTCCTACAAGTCTCTCTAAAGCTCAGTAATTACCCCAAAACTAAGTGTACATTTAACATGTTGTAGGTTTGTGTGCCAGATGTTGTTGTTTTGTCTTTTTGTTCAATAAAATGGTCGATTAGAGTAAGTAAAACATTTAATTGTTGGGCAATTTGCTACAACAGCCATTTTTAGCTGGTCAGTCCAACACTCTGGTTTATGACCAAACACCTTCAGAACCAATGACTTCAGCAAGGGCTTATGTTGGCATGCTAACACACTTTCAGTATACCTACAACCTGCAGATGTTTAGCATTGCCATTGTAATAGCTTTAACATGATGTCAGCATTTTTGCCTTGAATGCGCCAACTTGTTGACTTTTAGTCCTGTAAAAATAATGTTTAGTGAAAAACAAATGCCCGTTTTGATGCATTGAAAAATTAAAATGTAGTAAAACATGATTTATTTTGTATTTGTCTGCACCTCCAGTCTGGTTTTAGGGGTTGTTTGAATGCAATGTGTTTTGTAGATGGGAAGAGTGTTCCACTATTTAGGCAGAAGCATTTATGGAAGTTATGGCAGGTGATAACATTAACTGGTTTGATGTAAAATATATAATGTGGAACTCCTAGAGGGTCATATTCTCAGGTTTTCATTGCTTTATATTATTTCAGATCCGTTGACTTGAAAGAACCCAGTCTGCAAACCCAGTCTCTTGATTGTTTTGCTTGACCATCTATGAGGGAAGAATTGGGCAAAGTTTTCCAAACTGCCTCGATGTTTGTAGAGGAGGGCCAAACATTTCCTTCCTTCTGCATCATCATGTACAGAGTTAAGTTGTTGAATTTGGCAGCAGAGTCTTGCACGGCCCTGTGACTTTCTAGAAGTAATATATCACAGCCAGCGCCTCTGCTCTGCTCCGTTTGGAAAGGGCAGGAATGTGCAGCTTTAACGCACGTATCGTCCTTTTTGATTTGTTTCCTGTTTTTCTTTTTTATATATAGCGGATGTGTCTCGCTGTTCCTGCTGCACTATGAGGCGTTGATGAAACGTTGGCTCTACTTTTTCTTGAGTAATTAGGCATATAGAGCTCGCAGGCAGAGCCAGGAAATACCAGGCTGGTTGTATGAAAAAAAGTGTGTGTGTGCAGCCACCAGAGTCCCCTCCCCAGGCATTGCATAATGCTTTGCTCTCACTCACTTTATTGCAGTGGGTGTGTGAGTACCACACTGTATTCATTATTCCACTCTGCAGCTGTGTGTATGAGCGCCACTCAGTTTAACTTTAGTCTCCATCTGATGAGTTTTTGCCATTTGAGGCCACATCTTGATGAAATCTGTTCAGTTTACTGTTGTCACAATAAGTTTTGTGTCAAAAGGAAGAACAAAATCGACCGATAAATCGGCTAAATATTGAAGCATCAACTCCACCATTGTTC
This sequence comes from Harpagifer antarcticus, assembly GCA_902827135.1. Classification (NCBI taxonomy): domain Eukaryota; kingdom Metazoa; phylum Chordata; class Actinopteri; order Perciformes; family Harpagiferidae; genus Harpagifer; species Harpagifer antarcticus. The sequence continues at coordinate 1,529,425 of CADEHL010001172.1, read as the reverse complement.
TTCCAACAGATATTTCCTCATTTGGTGTTTTGATTCTAGTCTGTCTCCCTTAAGTCATGATTTGTGCTCTAGTATTCAGTAACCCGCATGGATGCTTGTATTGGACTCTCCAAAAACTCTTATCATGCAGACAAGTAGAGTAACTAGAGAAGGTAACAGGCAGTTAAATGTGTATATCATGGCACAGTTTTGTCTGTATAATAAGCATGTTTTGTATTTTAGGAGGATGTAAACTCCGAAGATGCAGCATGGTTTTTAGTATTTTCAATTGCGCTGTCTCTGGGCACACTGTGGATGTTAAAAGGTTTTCGTTAGATCTAAATGTAGCTTTTTACAAGTGCAAAATAAGCCCAAGCCCTGGTTTTATATTTTTCCACACATATTTGAACAACAATGCCCAAAGAAAGTTGGCTTTCATTGCAGTGAACAAACACAGGGAGAGAGCTCATGCTCTTAAATGTATTGAAAAGAGAGTTTGAGAGTATTTTCATGTACCGTACAGCATTTCATGAGAAGCAACAAATGCTTAAAGGGAATTTACGATCACTTACTGTATCTGGTGAATGTAGGTCAAAATGTAGTGTGAATAATGAGACCGTGCTTTGTTTCGGATATCACATTTAAATGACTTTTTAGTCTCAACAGAAACACATGGTTTCTGTTGTGGAAGACATGCAAAAACACACTAATTATGTAGAAAGGCTGTTTCAGAATCGTATATATTGAATTACTGTGGAAATATTTGCTGATGAACCTTGGGAAATGATTTAAAGATATCACATTTTATTTTCCACAAAAATAGTAACCGTTTTTGAATGGACGAAAGTCAAGTGTGTCAAGTGTGCCACTTGGCACTGCTGCCTGTCTTACTGCTGTGTAATCCCTGGGAAATGGACAATGTAACAGCTGCTGATACCAGGAGCAGACTCCAGGGCTCATCCCCTCACTAAAGCTGACCCTTTCAGTTGTCCTGTGTTGATGAGGTCATCGCTCAGCTGTTCGGGGTCTTGTTGGTACCAGAGGACCGCCTGTCACTCCTCAGCAACTCGTGCCGGGAGGGTTGAGGGACCACCAGACAGCACAAGCCTGTGACTGTGCTGCCTCACATAGTATTTATACCTGACAAAAAAGCAGGAAGTGTATTTCAGATCCGTCTAGAAGTAAACAATCCTGGCGCTTTGCCCCAAGGAGTACACTTAAGCTTCCTCAATGTTTATAAAAATAAAGACAAACCTTGTTTTCACACAAGCTGGCATTAATAGTCATACAAATTGAGATTACTTTTAAGATTACATATTTTTTATTTTTGACTGAACCATTAGTTAATTATTATTTGTTTTCCTATAGAATGTAATACATTGATAAACAACCTTTATCTTCTACAATCCAATGTGATACATTGCTTGTTGGTAAGTACCAAACTTGCAAATTAGAGAAAGTAACACTCCAGTGAGGATGTGTTCTGCAGGTTATAAACCAGAGTATATAAGTTTGACATGTAGCTGAGCTATTTGTCTTTAAAACAGGCTGTTATTGTCATGAGTTCACCTCCCCTCCAACTGAATAACAACACTCTTACTTGGATAGGGAAGTGCTGGGCTCAGAGCTTCACGGGATTGGAGGAGGCAGCTGTCCAATAGTGCGGCAGAGCAGAGCTGTGCCTTAGTTTACACCAATAGTGGAACATTTCTCTCCCCCTTTTACGGAGAGAGCATTGAGAGAGTGCACAGAGTGAGAAGAAACGGCAGTTCTGTTAAATCTTGTCCAGTGAAGTGAAGAAGGAAAAGTAAAAAAAAATGGAGAGAGTTCTGCTTGTCTGAGGTGAGTGCAGTTTAAACAACAAGGCATTGGGATTTTAGCAGCAGGCTTAAGGCTTGTAATTCACTATCTCTGTTTTAGTTGAATGGAACGGATTGACAAGGACAAGAAGTAGCCTACTGGAGAGAAAGAGCCGGGCTGTTTATTTCCAGCCTGTGTTTGCTTTAGTCAGTGAGAGTTCCAGGCATACCAAGAACAAGACGCTGCATTTAGCCAGTCCAGTGTGAATGTAGTGGAGTCTGTTAATGGCCTGGAAAGCTGACTGGCACTTTAGACTTTATCTGACGGTGGAGTTTGGACTTTAAGCTGCTTTGTCAGATCTGTACAAAGTGTATGAACTAAAGAAATCAATTGTAATTTATTTTTACTTCTGTCTTGAAACTGTGCTAAACATTTGAAAGTTATATAGTTAATATGTGTCTGTAAAAGCTCTAATGTTGACACCGTTGGATTTTGGACCCCAAAGTATTGACATTGTCTGTTCAGCTGACCCCTTAGGCTCTTCTCTTATATAAGCTTTGTAAACGAAACTCAAAATGTTGTAAGCTTTCTACACACCTCATCATAAAAAAAGGAAAACCAACATTTGTTTTAGTTTTTTTGAAGTTTACTACTCTACTTGCTGTTCGGTGTTTGCTTCACATATTTGCATCGCACATAGTTTTGGGCTGACTTAAAGCACGCCCTTGCCAAAATGATTATCACTCATGCTTTTAAAGCAGGGATGTGAATAACTTCAGACCTGTTTGTGCTTGCACTGTGAAATTATGGCAATTGTTAGTGGCCGAGGAAACGCTTTGCCTGACACACGAGTTGTTTCGGTGCAAACACTGCATCCTTTGGAAATTCTTGTGATGGTTTCTTTTTTTAAAGATAGAGATGTTTTGTGTTCCAAAAATCTGAACAATCTACTCATTTTTTGGCCTTTTGCTCTCTGTTTCAGAAAGAGGACAAAGATGCCCAAGCACAGAGACCGAGAAGGACTCTGTGGCCCCCTACTATGTTGAAACTCCCTATGGTTATCAGCTAGACCTTGACTTCCTCAAATATGTCGATGACATTGAGAGGGGCAACACCATTAGGAAGCTGAGTATCCAGAGGAAGCCGAAAGTGGCCAAACCCTTGGTGGTGCCTCGGGGCAGCACTGGTGGGGGCAGCACCCAGGCTGAATGGACCTCCACGGACTCCCTTTCCTCGTCCAACAGCGACGGCAAACAGTCCCCAGTCTTCTTCAACTCCAGGCCCCAGGTCACTGCACCGCTCACCCCAACCTTCTCCAGAGCAACTTGTGAAGTCCCCCTGCAGCAATCTTATTTGGGCATCACAGATCAGAAGCTGTTACTGCCACCTCCCTCGCCAAGGTTTGCCCCTCGTCACAACCCCCAGGTGGAAAAAACCCTTATGGAGACGAGATTTCGTCTTGAGCAGGAGCGTCTGCTCATGCAGCCGCACAGCGATCCTCCGATGCCGCGCCGCCGTCTCGCCAGCTTCGGTGGCATGGGATCCAACAGCTCGCTTTCCTCTTACTCAGGCTCAATTGCCACAAGCCAAATCTCTCCCAGCACCCATCATCCTCTCCCCATCAACGGAAACTTCCCCAATGGAGATTATAATAACTACTACACGCAATCCATGGGCAGCTCCATTCGCCACAGCCCCATGAGCTCCGGCATGGCCACGCCTGTGACAAATGTCAGCCCATTACACCTACAGCAAATCCGGGAGCAGATGGTTGTGGCCTTAAAGAAGCTAAAGGAGCTAGAGGAGCAGGTTAAAACCATTCCTATCTTACAGGTTAAGATTGCTGTTCTTCAGGAAGAGAAAAGACAATTGGCTGCTCAGTCCAAAAATCCAGGTCCTGGTGGCTTTCGCAAGCGCTCCTACAGTGTAGGCAGCGCTGACCAAATGGAGAACCCGGGACTCATCCAAAAGGAAACGGAGTTGCACATCATGGAGCCTGAAGCACAGGAACAAAGCGCTCAGCGGCTGGAGGAGTTCAGACGTCTGGCTTCTGAGGTCCAAGCTCTGGAGAAGACAACCCTGGATAATAATGTAACTGAAATTCAGCCTCATAAGCTCAAGCAAAGCAAGTCCATTGGCATAGTTACTGATGAAAATATGAACAACCTTCCTCTCGGTCAGAGGACAAATGCACATTGTTTCCAGGATGTCGGAGTATCAACGGAGCCGCAGGAAATGCGCAGTGCTGCTGTTGGCGTGACCGAGGCCATGCTGGGCATGACCAGTGAAGCTGAAAGGGAGATCGAGCTCCAGCAGCAGACCATCGAATCGCTGAAGGAGAAGATCTACCGCCTGGAGGTGCAGCTGAAAGAAAGTACTCACCAAATAGAAATGGGGAAGCTTAAACTGGAGCTCCAAGCGGCCGGTGGGTCCAACAAGAAGAAAGCGGACAAAGGTTCGATGGCCAGGCCAGAGATGTACAACGCTTGTGTGGAGGCCAAAGTCCAGATGCGCAGCCAGGGAGTGGGTGACCATCTGGAGCTCAGTAATGCAAACACAGCTAGAACTCTACAAACCCACACTATAGGAGTGTCCTGTCAACTCAGTGTGCAGAGTGTTGCCACAGGCCCAGAGATCCCCATGGACCGGTGGGTGGTGCGTGAGAGTGTGGAGGTAAAAGACCAATGTGTAGGGAGACGGGTGGAGACCTGCCACCAGCAAGTTGGCGTGGAGATGAATGTTTGCGAGGTGGGTGTTAACACGGAGGAATCAGTAGATAGCTTGGCTCTCTGTAAACCCATGACGGAGTTGAGCAAAGAATCGAGGTCCGTCGGCTGTGGGGATTGTTCAGTAGATGTGATCGTTAGTCCCATTAAGACGCTGGTGTCGCAAGGAACAGATCCAGATTACTTGCTCAAAGTGGACTCTGGTGTCATGGCCGCTCCTGAGTCAGCAACTCAGCAGACCAATACTGAGACGGAAGTAGTGAGCAAATCCACCAATACAAAGACAGCTGTCCTGACCGACTCTTTCACTGATATGGGGTTGATCACATGTGACAAAAACACCAACACGACTGTGTATGAGACGAGGACAGTTGCTGCCGGGGAGGGACTAATCAAAGATGTTCACTCAACGGTAAAGATGCGCTCAGTTGCTGTTGGAACCACCACGGACGAGGAGTCATTTGTTGGCAGATCGAGCTCTACTAAAACCAAAGAATTTGGGGTTGGACCAGTTAGCATCCATGAAAACTTCTTGGTTGGATTAAAAACGAGGAACATTGCATGCGGCCCATCCCAGGGAGCTGAATGTGTCACGAGCAGCAGCAAAGAGACTGCAGAGGTGGAGACTGAGGCTGCACCACCACAAGCTCAGGCCCAGGGGGGTGCCGGACTGGACCATTACATCGAGAGGGTTCAGCATCTGTTACAGGAGCAACAGATGCTGCTGGCGGAGAACTACAGCGAGCTTGCTGACGCTTTTGGTCAGCCCCAATCCCAGTTTGGATCCATCAACAGTCAGCTGGTCAGCACGCTCTCATCCATCAACGTGGTGATGAAGCATGGAAGCGCAGAGGACATCCTCAAGCAGCAGTTGGACTCTGTGAACTCGAATGAAGGTGAGTGGTTAACTGCATTGGGCTCAGAGGATGCTAATGGATCCAAATACTCAAATATGTTGCATAAATATAAATAGTTATTGTGATAATTGGGTGGAATCCAGAAGGATACTAGATCAAACTAGTTGCATAGGTTTGTCTCTTTGATTACAATTAAACATGTTTAGATTATACATGTATAGTAAGCTTAGAAACTAACATGTTGTTTAGTGGCATTCTGTGTTTTCGGGAAAGAGCGATTACTCCTGAGTAAAACATCTCTATTACACTTAAGTACCTCTTTAAGTGTTTTTAAATATAGAAGCACTTAAAGTTGCCTGTGGACGTTTTTAATCATTTATATAGACCTTTGTTTACATTAAACTAGCCCACAGTGTTCTTCTTCTCCATTTATTGTTGCATCTCTTGGCTAATGACGCCCTTATTAAAAAGGGAGCCTTTTTTAACAGAAATCCAAAACGTGTATATGTGTATATATATACACATTTTGCATATCTATATGCATATGCAAAACGTGTGTGTATGTGCATGCATATATATATATATATATATATATATATATATATATGCATGCATGCAGTCAAATAATGAAATGTTTTCTGGTCTTTAATAAAGCAAATAAAATCGGAATACAATTTCCAATTTGCCTTAAAACGTTTTGCTCTAATTTCATGTATGAAATAAATGCATGTATTGCAAGGCTGTCGTAAGAAAATAAGCATAAGTCTAGATAATGTACTGACAGAGTAGGATGTAATTCAGCTCAGTCTCCGCTGTAGAGGCTCTAGTCTGGAGTGGAAGAGGTTTGTGAAGCGTTCACACACCGTCTACAGAGAACCCTGATTGGATTGGACAGGCTAAGTTATCTCTGACCCTGAAATATGCGGCGGGGGATTTGGGCGTGAGCCAACAATGAGCTCATTTCTTTTTGGGAACCAGTCAACATGCCTCCAATCGGCCTCTTGTTGTTTTTGCAGGCCGCTCCGCCCTCACTAACACCTCACTGTTGTTGCTGATTCATGGCTCCTTCTGAGTTACATAACATGCATTCATGCTGGCGGGCACAGGAACGCGAGGTGATTGTCTTGTGTTGTATGAGGGCTGTTTTGGAATGTAGGAGGACTAAACAGACATGGTTTCTGGTCACGTAAATTATTTTGGTTAATTGTGTTCAGTGCTGCACTTAAACTAAATGGAAACCATTTTAAAAAATGGAATGTAGGGACATCTTTTCAAGTAATGTAGTTAAGATTTGAGTTACTTCAAATATGTATTTCTATATTTCAACCTAAATATTATACTCTACTAGACTTCAGAAACAAGTTATTCCTCTGTCTGAAAGCTTTAGGTAGTTTTCTAATAAAAAATGTTTTATACCATTCCTGTTCAGAGAATAAACCTTGTAAGTTCACATTTGTTGTTGTTGAATGTTTGTGATAAGCTAAAAGACAAAGTGTTAAGCTCTCCAACTTGTTGCCGGAAAATACACAACTACAAATCAGAAGACAGAGCTCCCACAGGACCGCAACGAAGCTACAGATATAAAATGATCTGAAGTAATGTGATGCATGTAAATTATCTACTTAACAAATTCTGAAGGAGTTAGCTCAACCTAAAACATAGCAGTAAGGTGCGATAAACAGATTAATTCTCTGAAGTATGGATTATTTTTGTAAAGTAAAACAAGTTATACTTTTTACTTTTTTGCCAATACAACATGTCCATACTTCAGGAAAAACTGTTGCCGTGTTAAGAAACTTTTTTTTTTATCACCTTACATTTTCTGTGCTGTCCTTTGCATTTGGAAACTGACTGGTCTACCGCTCCTCCTTTTTCAGAGAGCAGTCAGCAGCCCCAGTCACACATGGAGAAGACTCCATCGGACCTGACTCCTGCAGACACACCTGCACAGCAGCAGATCAGTGCAGCGGAGCAGAAGAGCCGTATGGACCTCCAGATGTCTACAGCGCTACATGGTACGCTTCTTTGGAAACTTTTCCTGATGGATATTTGTGATCAAACTGCTCATTGTTTAATGTTTGCTGCCAGTGTGCTGCTGTGCTGAGCCAACAAATGAAAAGTAGGGATGAAGGCTTTTATTATGGTTTGTAAATCGGATGTTCATGCACAAAGGCTGTTTCTTAAATGGGTTAGGGTTTGGGAAATTTGTAAAGCTGTGGTTAGCTTGCTTAAAAAGCATTTCTTCTTTGGGGAGGTGAAAATATCACATTTGATTGAGATGGTTTTTTTTCCTGGTAACTTCTATCCAGAAGAGGAACATGACTAAACTAAATGGCTTAATGATTAACCTGATTGTCCTTTGAAACATGCTTAATTTATATTTATATATTTTTGAGCCTATTTTCATTTAGTATCATATATTTTGCATTTCTGGATTATAAAAAAGTGACTTCATAATTATGAATTACATCACTTAAATGGTCTTCTTTACTTTCTATGCTGGTGTGTAGATTAACTCATGACATTCCAATGTATTATTTAATTTATAATGATATTCTAAAGATGCAAAGTAACCAAAGTTATCAAACAAAAGTATTTGAGTAAGGAGTACAGTATTTGACTCTGAAATGTAGTAGAGTATAAGCATGAAATAGAATTACGTAAGTACTGCAAAAAAGTACAGTACTTGAGAAAATGTGATAGTTCGGCATTATACACCAGGCAACACATCGCCATCAGCCTGACGAGCTTCCACCTGTCAAAACACGGGAAACGTGCCGAATGTTGCTACTGACTGAGTGCACATGCCACTGTAGACATACGCCACTGCATGCATGTTGATACTTTAACACACACACACACACACACACACACACACACACACACACACACACACACTCAGATGTCCCCTGGAGCAGTAAAAGAGGCCCCAAGAGGGGCAAGTCTTGGCAGATGTGCTGAGAGTTCCTGGCTCTCGGCTGGTATTTTTATTTATTTTTTAGGCCTGTGTTTAAAACGACTGAGATACTTTCAGGGTTCGGGGCAACTTCCAGCTCCTCGCTGACAGAGTGCTTTGGAAAAAGCGTGAGACGGACACTTAATTGCTACTTCCCTCTCTGCCAAAGCTCTTGATCATGTCAGAGAGTCTTTAGTAGATCATTCAGGCGTTCTCAGGCCATTTGTACATGAACTGAGCAGGCTTGTTAGTTACTTTGTGCTTCTCTTAACTGCAGGAGACACATCATGTTGAAGGAGATTTTATAAGGGGGATTATCATGTCCAACATGCAATAAAACAAGAGAAAATGCAGGGAAAAGAAACAAAAGTTCAGACTTGTAACTTAGCATTGCATCTATTTTAAACTATGCATGCTTTCATTTTCTTTCTATGGTGTGATATTTATTTGCTCTATTCTTAGCTCAGTCTGCGTTTGTGTACTGCTGCTGGGACATGAAAATGTTCCTTACAGGGAAAAATAAAGTTTCTGCCATAGACATGAACACGTTCACTTCTTCTTTTAGAAGCAGTTAACATGTAACACCTGGCTAAATCAACAGCTGTCCTCATATTAGAATCAGCTGACTCTAAAACTAAGACAGACTCGATCCATAAAGTCCAGATATTATATTTATTGGGCATTTTGTGATCACCTCTGATGTAATCTTGTTTTTCTCTCGTCTTCAGGGCAGCCCTGCAGCCAAAACACCCTGAAATCCATCATGAAGAAGAAAGATGGCCGACCCGACTCCAACGGCACCAAGAAGAACCTGCAGTTTGTCGGCGTGAACGGAGGGTGAGTCATAATGTACTCATTCTTACGTACATTATCTTTCACATTTTGGGGGCCTGTTTTTAACATGGTTATTTGGTAGTGTTTTCAAGTATTTAACTGAGGCTAAAAGTGGTTTTGTTATAAATGTTTATGAGGCTGTTGTGTTTATGTTCTTTCCCTTTAAACCTGGGCTTGTTAATATACAAGCGGAGGTCCAAACATCGTGAAATCAAAGTGCAGTCTATAAATGTCTGCTCTTTGGTCGCCTCCTTGTGGCGATGCAGGTATGAGACTACATCAAGTGACGACTCCAGCTCAGAGGACAGCAGCTCCTCAGGTTCGGATGAAGAGGATGAGGAAGAGGATGAGGAGAAAGAGTTTGGAGAAAAGCCGGAGGGATTTCAGAACGTGGAGGGAAAGAGCACTAGGGAGGAGTTTCAGCCTGAGGGAGCAGAGGACGTGAAGAAGCAAAAGGAGGAAGAGGAATGTTCAGAGAAGCAGGAGTTGAGAGAGAGGTGGGTTGATGAACAATTCTTCTAAAATGAACCGTTTTTGATTGTTTCAATGTTAAGAAAGCTTTGTTTTGCTTTGATTTTCAAGAGGAATATATTCTCACAACAAGCTGCGGCACTGGATACTAACTGAGCGTTTAAGTGTGTTTTTAATCATGTGTTCATTATTTTGGTTATTATATCAGACGATGATTTAAAAAAAGAGCGATCCTAAATAAGAAGAATATTTCTGTATTTATAATATAGGAGTTTAGTGAAGCTAGGAAGTAAACTTCTGATTACTACATCATTGGAACAGAATAAAAACTAAACTGTTGGACATGTGTCAGCTCACACACAGTAGATAAAGATCATTAATGATCATTCATAAGTTCAACCTTACAACTGCTTCATGATTTGATGAAACCAGCTGCAGCTGTACTTTTTCGGTCATATTAATGTGGGACTTTTTTTCATTTGCATCAGTTATTAGTTATATAAGGTGTGAATGAAATGGTATTGACGATATTTGAGTGTTTAATTGTGACTTGTTACTCCAAAGGTATGAGCTAAGTGAGAAACTGCTGGCTGCGAGCAACATTCTCAAAACTCACCACAGTGACCCCAAAGCTGTGAGCAGTAAAGATCTGGTGAGCCGGTTTTCTTTAACGTATTTCAGTACCCTACATGAAGCTGAAGAATAACATTTAACGATATTTAAAAAAGGGTCCCTATTACGCTTTTTGGGGTTTTAATACTGATGTTTTAACTTTCTTTTAGCAAGATAACTAGATCAGACGTTTGTTCTTGTAGTTCATCATTGTTATGGGAAGGGTAATTAATACTGCAACATGGCTGTATAGAATGTCAATCTTAAAAAAAGTTTTATATTTAATGCTTCTATAGAGATTTTTTTGAATGTCTACTTTAAAGGTCAACACAGGATTCAGATCAGGCCAGTTAGAGTTGTATCCTGTCAAAATGACGGGTGACCTTCATATTTTACCGTCATTGTTAATTAAAATGATTGCATCCTCAGAGAGCCTGTCTGAACACGGTGCAGCACGAGTGGTTTCGTGTGTCCAGCCAGAAGGCTGCGATGTCAGCCATGGTGGAGGACTACCTGGGGGCCTTCGAGGCCATCTCGCCTGCCGTGCTGCGTCACATCGTCAACATGGCCGACGGAAACGGCAACACGGCGCTACACTACAGCGTGTCGCACTCCAACTTCCTGGTGGTGAAAAAGCTGCTGGATGCAGGTGAGAGATGAATCTGTAAACTGGAGATACATCTAGCAAGTTAGCATGGATGCTTATTGTAAAAATAAACTATGGGCAAGGTCAATTAAACTTTGCTTGTGTTGATTCTCTGTTTTGTGCGGAGTAATTAGTTGAAAGGAAACCCTGAACAGTCTTCCTAAACACCTTTCAAAGCTTTCCTAATCCATCCAACCCTGAGATTATCTTTGTTTTTCTTAAAATGCATCAAGAGTTTAGTTTTTCCTCCCCGACAACATCATCAGACCACCGGAAGCTTTTATGTTCCTGAGCTCTCCACACTTCTCTCCCTTCCTTTTTACCTTCAACATATCATGTGACTGCAGAAAGCCAACGGTAACAATGATACGGAAAGACATTCAGCAACACTTCTGCTCTCTCTTTGCCCGTTTCTCACTAATAGTCAACATTGCAGATTACCTAAGCCTCCCTCAGCTGAGCTCTACAAGCATCTGCAGAACAGCACAGCAAGCATGAGGAACGTTTTGAGGTTTTTCACCATGCAAACTAATTGAGCTTTCAAAAGTTAGAACAAAAAGCTTCTTCAAACCAAAAGAATATCTAAAATAAATATTATGCTTGGTTTGTCTTTTATGAATGTTATCTTCACTAGGGCATTATTGTTTGATCTTAATGCGTGCAGCAATTTGCATACTTTTGAGTTTTAAGGTTTCAAACCTGTGAAAAAATCTCACATACTGTTTTTTAGTGTACATATACGCCGCGTGTAAGTATGGGATATTGGATGCAGCTTTTCCATTTTAAAGTAGTAAACTGTACCTCGGCAAATGTTAGTAGACGTCTACATAGCGTCAAGTAAATGTCATCTGAAAAAAAGTGACAAAGGGACACTTCCGTTTTAATCACTACACTTAACTCAAAGACACTGAATATCACCAGCTGATCAAAGGAATTATCCATTGCTTCTGGAGAATGAATCAGAAATGTACGGAGGCATATAGACAAAGTTATCATACTTGACACCTAAAATTGTTATTTTGGAAGTTTTCTTTCCCCTATCCTGAAAGAAGACATGTTATGACTGCAAAATGTCATGAAAAAATAAAAGTGTTTGCCTTTAGTGCCTTGACTCAAGTCCCTGAATACTTCCTCTGCCACTCAGCCATCTCCCTGAAGGCTCAATAGAGTGTGATGAGGTCCCGGCCACTCGCTGTTTTAAAAGCCTTTTGTGTCCTCTGCCTTTTGTCTCGCTGTGCTCTGTGACAGCCAGTCCACCCCCCAGGTCCCATTGTAGCCTTTGTCCTCCCAGTTCCTTAAACCCCTCCTCCCCTCAGCAGGCAGGGCAGCCCCCCTCATACCCGCCTCACCTCCCATCGGATGGCTCTGATGTCCTGTCTCTTTTTGCAGATGAGTTCTTTTAGGGTTCAGACAATGCATCATGGTCCCGACACACGTCCTCGTGCATTACTGTGTTGTTTGAGTGACAGGCAGCGACAAGTCGATCATACAGGAGACGTAGCATACAAGTGTACAAGGACCACCCGCAAGTACTCCCCCCAAGCTACAGAGTGATTTTAGACATGTTTATGTGTTTCAGATGTGTGCAACGTGAACCAGCAGAACAATGCGGGGTACACGCCCATCATGCTGGCCGCGCTGGCCGCAGTGGAGTCGCCCAAGGACATGCGTATCGTGGATGAGCTCTTCAGCAAGGGCGATGTAAACGCTCGGGCCAGCCAGGTCAGTAACGGAGAGGTCGGAGGTCAGAAGGCAGCAGCAGGGCACAAACACAGGGTTCAGGTTTCAATGAGTAGGGAAATTAAGGTTGTGAGGGCAAATCAGGCACTCTTTTGTTTATAAACTAAGCCGGTTAAAGCTAACAGGAAGCAGAAATTAACAGTGACAAACCAGCAGCGTATACAGGTGCTTTTTAAAAGGTAAAAACAGCCATTTTTGTGAATAATTAGAAAATCCAATAGACAAAGTCAGATCATGCAGATCATTCTCAGTTGAAGACTTAAGTATTCTTTTATTTTTGCTTTGTGCAGTTACCTTATGGCTTTTCTCATTGTATTTTTTTTCCCTCTACTTAGGTTTCTATGTTTGTGAATCTCAATAAAAACTTAATAGATCAACATGTCACACAATCAAGAGTACAGAAATCAACATTTCATTTTTTTGTTTGAGCAGTCTATCGATTCCCTCGTTTGATTATTTTCAGTAGTCTTTGTCACTTCCATTTGACAAAGACTACTTTCTTTCATTATCTCTATATATTGTTCCTGAGTTGTGGATTCAGACTTTATCCTGAAGTTGCAAAATAGTACTTTGATGACACCAAGTGGTGAAGGAAAGTAACTGTTAGGATTTGTGACATTCATGAATGTTAAACTACTACATGATATTGATGGTAAGACACAGTTTATTAATATAAGATCAGGAAGAAGATTTCCTGCCAGCTTTATTTCAAATCACATACAGTGTGATAAACTTCTTCCTGCCGGATTATTCATTTTAATGACATATGTTGTAGGGCAGCAACCTACACTGAACAAAAATATAAATGCAACACTTTTGTTTTTGCTCCCATTTTTCATGAGATGAACTCAAAGATCTAAAACATTTTCTATATACACAAAATAACCATTTCTCTCAAATATTGTTCACAAATCTGAAAAAATCTGTGATAGTGAGCACTTCTCCTTTGCCGAGATAATCCCTCCCACCTCACAGGTGTGGCATATCAAGATGCTGATTAGACAGCATGATTATTGCACAGGTGTGCCTTAGGCTGGCCACAATAAAAGGCCACTCTGAAACGTGCAGTTTTGCTTTATTGGTGGGGTCTGGAGGGGTACGAAAACCAGTCAGTATCTGGTGTGACCACCATTTGCCTCACACAGTGCAACACATCTCCTTCTCATAGAGTTGATCATGTTGTTGATTGTGGCCTGTGGAAAGTTGGTCCACTCCTCTTCAATGGCTGTGCGAAGTTGCTGGATATTGGCAGGAACTGGAACACGCTGTCGTATACGCCGATCCAGAGCATCCCAAACATGCTCAATGGGTGACATGTCCGGTAAGTATGCTGGCCATGCAAGAACTGGGATGTTTTCAGCCTCCAGGAATTGTGTACATATCCTTGCAACATGGGGCCGTGTATTATCATGCTGCAACATGAGGTGATGGTCGTGGATGAATGGCACACCAATGGGCCTCAGGATCTCGTCACGGTATCTCTGTGCATTCACAATGCCATCAATAAAATGCACCTTTGTTCGTCGTCCATAACATACGCCTGCCCATACCATAACCCCACCACCACCATGGGCCACTCGATTCACAACATTGACATCAGAAAATGAACATTCAATTCACGGGCAACAGCTCTGGTGGACATTCTTGCTGTCAGCATGCCAATTGCACGCTCCCTCAAAACTTGCGACATCTGTGGCATTGTGCTGTGTGATAAAACTGAACATTTCAGAGTGGCCTTTTATTGTGGCCAGCCTAAGGCACACCTGTGCAATAATCATGCTGTTTAATCAGCATCTTGATATGCCACACCTGTGAGGTGGGATGGATTATCTCGGCAAAGGAGAAGTGCTCACTATCACAGATTTTTTCAGATTTGTGAACAATATTTGAGAGAAATGGTTATTTTGTGTATATAGAAAATGTTTTAGATCTTTGAGTTCATCTCATAAAAAATGGGAGCAAAAACAAAAGTGTTGCATTTATATTTTTGTTCAGTGTATTTTTGTGTTATTTGTTTCACATACTCAACCTAATAAACAATACAGTGACTGTTACAATGTGAATCTACATAATCTGCGATGAAGCAAATCAAATAAGGCAAACATTGAATGAATAACCAACAGAAATAATACAATAAATGGCATTTATATTTCATTGGAGTGTAAATATTTAACCTGTCCATTATTTACACTACTGTTCATACTGTATAATTGAGATTTTAAGATCTGTCATATATATATATATATATATATATATATATATATATATATGCATTTCGTTGTCCCAGTACTTGTACTCTGTGCAGTGACTATAAGGTTTAATCTGACCTGTCCCCTCTTCAGGCTGGGCAGACGGGGCTGATGCTGGCGGTCAGTCACGGCAGGATGGACATGGTTCGGGCCCTGCTGGCTCACGGGGCCGACGTCAACATACAGGACGACGAGGGCTCCACGGCGCTGATGTGCGCCAGCGAACACGGACACGTGGAGATCGTCAAACTGCTGCTGGCTCAGCCCGGGTGTGACGCCACCCTGAGCGATGGCGTGAGTAACACTACGTTTACTCAAATACTGTACCAAAGTAAGGTACTCAAATCTGTACTTGATTATTTTGTTTCCATTTCTTATCAACTGCTAATTTTTTTACCCCACTACATTCATTTAATAACTTTAGTTAATTTAAAAACTGTATGCACTGAAAACACAAAAAGAGCATAGTGACATCATTATGTAACAGTTGTGCTAGGCTGGTGCTCCAACACATTGTACGTGACCGGTTGACCAATCATAACAGAGCTGGCCAGCTAACCAATCAGAACAGACTGGACTCTGGTTTCAGACAGAGGGTGAAAAGAGGTGCTGCAGTATGAGAAAAATAAAGAGCTTTTTGAACATTAAAGCATTACATGTAAACATGTCACAGTAGAGACGCAACATACTAGGGATGTTAACGATACCAAAAACTCACGGTACGATAATATCGCGATAACAAATCCACAGTACGATATTTATCGCGATATTGAATAATAAAGAAGGAAAAATGTTTCTTTATTACATAATAAATCGGATTTGTACAGCATTTTAGTAGGATGGCAGTGTTTTAAACTGTCAACAAAGTGACAGTAACAGACTGGAACAAGAAAACCAGTGTTTTTGTACCTACTAGTACTACCAAACAAAGTAGGCATTTTCTTTGTGCCACTGCACCTCACAAATAAACAAGCACATTTAATAATCAGACCCTGCAATAAAATAAATCAAGTTTCACTTTAGTTTTTCAAGTAACTCAACTCAAACTCACTAAGTCACTCACTCAGCATCATCAGACAGGTTTTTAGGAATATGAGAATGTCCACATTTCCAGGTAGAAGCTGGGATGTTTGGGCGTTTACAATATCCCCTGCTGTGGAAAAAACTCTCGCTTGGTACTGATGTTGCTAGTTCAGACCCAACGGATAATAATGGATTATGACAGATATGTTACGATCCTGTCTGTCAAAATGACGAAAAAGTCTAACGCCACCGCAGTGGGACAGAGAGATATTCTTTGGCCATGGGTGACAGCAGTGGGCCAAACGGCATTGTCTCTCCACCACTTCAAAAACAATAGTTTTTGCAAAGAAGGTGAGGCTTATTGACGGGGCGAGATATAAATATACTGTTGGTACTTGTCAATGTCTCTAGGTATGTAAATGTGCCCTGTAAATACGATGTCCTTTTGTGTTCTGTTGTATGTTCATGTTATAACCTACTTGCTGCCATGTTGGACAGGTCTCTCTTGAAAAAGATTTTTTTTTTTTGAATCGCGGTAGATTTTGTCAGTCTCACGACGGTATTGGGACGTTTATTTATCGCAATATTCGGTATATCGTTACATCCCTACAACATACAAATATGAAACCTTGAAAATGAGCATAATATGGCTCCTTAAAGGTGGGGTAGGTAAGTTTGAGAAACCGGCTCAAGATACACTTTTTGTTATGTTCCATGGAGTGCTCTTAACATCCCGATAGCAATGAATACCTGAAGTGCTTTGACAAAAAATCCATAAAAAAATGTCATCTGTGGAAGCCGTAATACTGTAAAAAGCACGACCAATTATTTTAGCCGGCCCGGCTAAAATAACTGGATGGCCTACCTGCCGGTCAGCCTTCCATCGGGGCACAAACTTATCTCGTGCCCTCATTGGGTATGTGCGCGTTCGTGTGTTGGAGGAGGGGCTCTGTAAGGAAGTGGCAGATTTTCTCCGGTTGTGTATTTTCAAATTCTAGCGATCTCGAGCCGGTTTCTCAAACTTACCTACCCCACCTTTAAGTTAAAGGTAAACTCCACATAAACAGAAATATTTTAGAAATCATACATAGAATGTGCTGGTAACTAACTGCATGCCTACCCTTTGTATTGGAAGGACTTTAGTTCTGAATAATGCAACTTCGTTTGTTTTTTCACTCATATTTCGTGCTTTGTTGTTTACTCTTCAGGATGAGAGTAATGCCCTGTCAATCGCTCTAGAAGCAGGACACAAGGACATTGCAGTACTGCTGTATGCACATGTCAACTTCTCCAAAGCCCAGTCCCCTGTAAGTCCTCATCACGCACTCACTCTTTTTAAGATGCAATGAGTAGGGTTCTTTACTGAAAATATAATTTGTTTTCACTCTTAATCACAGAAAATGACCCACTGCAAGTGCACGGTGGTGTCTGTGCATTTTCTTCTTTTGCTATGTCCTGGATGTTTCTGGGGCTTAGCCTATAACAAAGCATCCAACAGAAAGCTACATAAACGGCAGAAAAAAAGTTCTACTTATTTTGGCCTTAACAACCTCTGTTCTTGTAATTTAGTGTGTGTTTACATGTCAGCTGTCACATTAACCTTTTGCACCTGTTGTGTTCCAGGGGACCCCTAGACTTGGCAGAAAGACCTCACCCAGTCCCACTCGGAGGAGCATGTTCGATTAAGTGCCCCGCCTCTCAGAACAAACCCTGCGCTGCTATTGGTTCACGCTGCCTTACCCACAGCTGACGAGGGACACAATCCCAAGCACCAACCAATTAGATGTCTGGAAATATTTGTTGTTTATGTGCACACTGACTAGCCCAAAGTGCCCTTTGAATATGAATGTAACCAGCTGGTGCCTCAAGTCCCATCCGGATCCGCCTGTAATAATCAGCTAACCAACATAGACACAGATTCAACCACTAATTGCCATTTTTTTTTATGTACTTTATATTTTTCGCAATTTGACAACTTTCTCTATATTTTTAAAGCTCTATGTTGATCATTCAAGAGCACCAAACATTTTTTTTTTTTTTTGCATTAGAGTACACCGAAAAATCCAACCACATGTTAGAGGAAATATTTCCTGTATATATTGCTCACCTCAACATCCCGGCTTCAGACATGTGCGCTCGGCTCTCTGCAGTGTGTGTACAACTCGTGCGGATCAATGCATCGATGAATAGACGCGTCCTAGACTGGAGAAATTGTACTTTTATACAAATCCTTTGTATCTATTTAAAAAGAAGAATCACAGTATTTTGAATATTTCCTATTACTGCTTAACGACCCATGAAGTTATATATTTATCAAAGTATAGTTTTTAATGCAGATATATGTATTTCATTGTACATAGTGGTTATTAGAGTTTAGTTATTACTCCTTTTTTGTCCACTTTATTTCCGTCTGTCTCATGTAATATAAGCTGTCTGTCCTCTAGTATTCATCAAGGTACTGACTTTCATCCTTCAATGAGAAAGTGCCTGAGACTACGCAATATAACAATAAACATCAATTAAAGAATATAAATCTGTATTTTCATTGATTACCCACACATCTTACATCTTATTTAATTTAAGAACAATTAAGCTGCAGGGAGGATCATGTTTCCTTTGCCACAGCCTTTTTTTTTTTAAATATTATAGATCACAAATGTCTAACGAATATAAAACATAACACTTTACAATTGTAAAAAGACAATGCCCAAAATACAAATGTAAACTATTAGAAGAACATAATCATTCCAAATAACATAAATCAAAGCTGAATGACCTGAAACAACAACAATTTATTTGCACATTCAGAAGACAAAAAACATCTACAACTTTTTATAACATTCATACGGTACATAGGCCTACTACATTTTTATAAAATCCTGAGAGAAAACTGTTGGCACAGAAAAGTTAAGATTTGTTTTCATAAATCCCATCATTTATACTAGTTTGAACCAGTGGCGTAGCCAGGAATTATTGTGTGGGTGGGCCTGGAGAAATGTAGGTGGGCCAGGGGGAGACTTACAGTATTAATCGTGGGGTCTGAGCTGAAACTTCAT
Source organism: Harpagifer antarcticus (assembly GCA_902827135.1). Classification (NCBI taxonomy): domain Eukaryota; kingdom Metazoa; phylum Chordata; class Actinopteri; order Perciformes; family Harpagiferidae; genus Harpagifer; species Harpagifer antarcticus. Next base: position 1,510,476 of record CADEHL010001172.1, on the reverse strand, counting down.
TAATGATTTTAATGATTTTTTAATGCACTAATTGAACATAAGCATAAACTAGTGGTGAAAACAAAAACATAGGCACTGCGGCCTCAGAATGTGTGTAAAACTGACCTCCACATGACTAGGGATGGGTATCGTTAAGGTTTTAACGGTAGGCCTACTACTACTACTATCAATAGGCCTACCGCTTATCGATCCGGTGCTTTAACGGTACTTTTATCGTTTTTTTTGGAGAGAAAAAAGGTAAACTAAATAAACAAATTGTGAACAGAACTAACATTGCTTTTTATTTTTATTTTAAATACATAATATTTCACATCAAAAGAAACAATGTTTTAACAAATCGCATTAAATAATGTGATGACAGAACTGTAAACAGAATAGCTGAAACTTTAACAAAATAAATAACTCAGTTACCTCATCATTAACCCATGTTTGAATCATTTAGTTAACTCCTTGTGTTGCTGCTAGCATACATAACACCTGACGTAGAAACGTTACTCGTGGATGGGGCTACAGCGCTACTAGAAAGACAGTCGAACCCGTTGCATTCCTCCGTCTGAATGTGGTGCACTTTTGCTAAATGTCTCGACAAATTGCTCGTGTTACCGCCCTTACATGTTAAACTCTTATTGCACTTTAGGCCAGGCCCACCCACAGCTACGCCACTGGTTTGAACATTTTGCAGATTCTAAAATGTAGGCTAATGCGAAATATCCTCATCAGCAAAAATACAAAGCTGTATTATATTAATTTAGGAGGATTCACAAGCTAGCCAGCAGTGTATCCACACATGTTGCCAAAATATGTCAAGTTTACACTGTTTGAAATAAAAAAACTTCACAAAGTTTGAAAGTCACTTCAGTCACTTCTCTTCGGTGATACCAATCTTCTCCCCGCTCAGCCTGTTCCCTCCCACTTGTTACAGCGGGGCGGTTGGATAGAGGCTCCATCCTCCTGGCACCAGTGGCTCCAGTGCACATCTTTAACCACCCGAGTCTGGGACATACTCAAACATAGTAGCTAAAGTTGGACTGTTTTTTGACCAGATTGAACAGTTGGCACTTTTGATCCGGCAGCCATGAGCAGCAAGCAGGTGCAGCAATGCCCGGGATCTATGTCTCCATCCAAGCGCCAGAAACCCCCGAGGATGCCCAAGTGCTCCCGCTGCAGAAACCACGGCTATGTGTCTCCTCTGAAGGGACACAAACGGTTCTGCAACTGGAGGGACTGCCAGTGTCCAAAATGCAAGCTTATAGCAGAGAGGCAGAGAGTAATGGCGGCACAGGTAGTTTTAAAACTTTCTTCATGTTAAGCCTAACCGGCTAATGTTAGCTTAATTCGAAAAGGATATATTCAAACCTAGAGGTTTGGCGTGAAAGCAAATCGTTTCTGGGTTGTGATGTTACGTTAACTGCTAAGTAACATATTTTAAAATGATGTTTGTATACTTTTTAACTAATGTGTCTAAATGTACTTAAGTTGTTTTCCCTCATTTACATTTTACATAGCACACCTAAAATGTCCACCTTGCATGTGTATATTTTCACACGTGTTGCATACAGCAGACCGTTCTAGATGTATAATATGAATACAGTTTTTAGAGCAGATACATTTGCCATAATATGTGGTGGAATAGCCTACTTTGTAACTTTCTAGCTTGAACTAACAATTTAGTTATATTTTGAGATTAAGTAACATTTATTATACATTTTAAAACTAGGGAATATGGCACATTTGAGGAGCTTGAGTATTTGCATTTAGTATTTCCATTGCCTGCCACTTTTATGTCTACTCTCCTGCAATTCAGAGGCCCAAATTGTACTTTTTACTCTATTTAATTTATCTGACAGTTTGAAATACTCGATTTAAATACAGATTGGCAATAAACATTTACCAGCTGAACAAATTCAATCATAAATAATTCAATCAAATAATATAACAAACAATTTTCAAATGAGTTGTGCAGAGATGTAAATATACTTTTCCTGATTTAGGTCAATTACATTTCAGAAAGTCAAATCAATGTGTAATCATTTACTAATTACTTAACTATTTGTGTATGTTACCTTTACATTATCAAGCTGTAGAGTCTACAGTGTGTAGACTGTACTACAAAGTTAGTAGATAAGCATAATGTTTGATTTTCATTTTCTCCTCCCCCCCTCAAGGTCGCCCTGAGACGGCAGCAGGCTCAGGAAGAGGAGCTTGGGATTTGTGGTCCGGTATCTCTGAGCGGTCCCGATGCAATGGTGAAGAATGAGGCTGGGGCAGACTGCTTGTTCTCCCTAGAGGGGCGAGCCCTGACACCCACCAGCACCTCTGCTTCTTCTCTTGCCGTCACAGGTGAGGCATCTACAACCGACATCTGTCCCGTATCTCGCATGTCACACTTTTAATGTAGTAATACTGATTATACTGCTGTACAGGCACTTTGTTAGAAAAAGTGGTGAGGAAACTTTTTTCAGATAAAAAAACACTACTGCATTACCCCCCCCCGCCACCCCCAAACATACAATACTTTTTTAGACAACTAGGGCAGTAACTAAGCTAGGATTAACAGGAGCAACAATTGCTTTACTATTCTCTATTAAATTATGACTAATATTAAACGTGTCAATATTGCTCCACTTGCAGAAATACACCCAAAAAGTGTGAACAGTCCTCGGGTTGAACATGTTCTCTTGTGCAAAATAAGTTTACATTTCTTTGTGCACACTATTTTCAGAATATTATTAACAAATTATCTTGTCTTTCAATATTTTTTATTTTATTTTCAGAAGTTACAAGGTGAGACGATAAAACATTAAGGACAACACAACAAAATGTGATATAACCCACAAAACACTAAAACAAACAAACCGCAGCAGTAGTAACCTAGTACTCTCTCATGTGTGAGTACTTACTTATTATGTTATATTTACGCCCACACTTATAGCACTTGACCATTCTTCCGTCATGTACGGTGCAATTGGGGACCAGTCCCTAACGAACTCATCCAGAGTTTCTCGCAGCACGTGACATCCATTTTGGAAACCAAAACAAAAGATTTGGCAGATTAACAAATGACCTTAATGCAAAGAGGTGGGGACAAAATTGGCCATTTTTGAAAGTGGTGGAGACATGTCCCCAGTATAAATTCATTTTGTCCAAACAAAAGTTCTGGGAATTATTGAAAAATATTTGGAATGGAATTCACATTAGAAATGTAGCATATAAAACACAGCTGCCGTTATAAAGCGCTGTTTTGCAGTTGAGTTAATAGATAAATAAATGAATGATTGATGCGTGCAATCTCTCAAAATGTAGTTTACTGAATAAAACATTTTGCCAATCACTGATATCACATTTAGATTTACAATTTCTTAAGTCAAACTTGATCTCAACCCTTTATCATTTCAAATATGAATGTTTTTCCGATAATTGATAAAAGACAGTTGGCTTAACCTGCTCTGAAAATTAAGCAGATATCATCAGGCCGTTACCAAAACTGCCGAAAACGTGTCTAAATTGCAGAATAACTGGTCCGACTAAAGTCAGTCCACCTTAATAGAACATACAAATGTCTTCTGTAAAATCTTTAGAAGTGTTGAAAGATAACATTCATAATTCACAAGATTGTTTTTATCAGTTGGCTTTCTAAAGATGGGGATATCATATTATGTTATTTTAAAAGCTTCCTGTGAAGAAATTGACATATTGACAAGTACAACCTTATTCCGAAGATTTTAGTTTAACAGGCTGCAAAGCCACTTGTGTTTGTGGTATATTTGTACATATTAATACCTTTGTAAAGATGACTGTTTAGTCAACTTGAATTCAATATTTTAAACAAAAAAAGGATAAATCCACAGCAGAAGAACACTCTTATGGACATCACTAATCAGAGACATTATTATGGGAGAATATGAAAGGGCAGTTTGTTTCTCTTTCCTAGCAGTGGTGTGGAGCCAGACACAGATATGATGTTCCTGCACTGATAGAACAGTTTGAGGAGTTGGATTATGACTGTGGTCAAGGCTGCTCATTTTTGACTTCTTTGCTTTGTGTTTCTGTGAGAATGAACTTTGGGCCTTGGCAACAGAGAGGAAGGATTGAGGTGAGGAAGGGAGTCGAGCACTCCGTGATTCACTGGTGAAATTAATCAAAACGGGGACAACGCATGTCATTATCTTCGGCTTCAGTGTTGCACAGTGTCTTCATTCTGTAAAGTGAAAGATCAGGGTCATCCCGAGAACAATGTGGCCTTGTTGATAAGGAAAGAACAACAGATAAAAAAGTAATGAAGGTGATGATGATGGTCATCTTCGCCTGATCGGCCAGCACGTATTTCTGCATTGTGATGGTGTGTTGTTAGGTCTGCTTCTATGACGTAGATCACATGTGTCAAACTCAAGGCCCGGGGGCCAGATCAGGCCCTTGGTGGATTTAATTTCGGCCCGCAGGATAATTTCTAATCACTATTAGATCTGGCCCGCTGGTATATTGCACGCACACCTTCACTCAATCCTGAGGATCTCCTCAGCTCAAAGCCTGAGCCCAAACATTGATGAACTTGCACCCGAGATGAGACGCCAAGTATCTGAACTAGCATCACAGAGCAGTTTAATGGATGTTTCCTTCTGCACTTTGTCTCTCACAACAACAGGGCATGTTTGGTTTTTTCTTTGAGGGAAATAGTTTTTGTGAAGCTGTTGTTGGCCTGTGGAAAAATGTAATCATAAGAAATGACTCCGGAAAATCTGCAGAGCCATAAGAAATGAATGCAACTGATTATTTCATGTTTAATGTTGTTTTAATAGGCAATAATTTAAGTTTTGTTAGTTCCTGGTTTAATATGTGCAATAAGTTCATTTCAATACGTTTTGCAATAAACATTGAACCAGTCCGGCCCTCGACTAGTACCCATTTTTTTATTTTGGCCCACTGTGTATTTGAGTTTGACCCCTCTGACGTAGATGTTACCTGCCACCTGCAGATGGTGCTCTTGATTATAATTTGAGGTAGGAGTGCACCTAGCAGAAAGAGCCTGAGCATTTGGCTAGCAAGCTCCTCTTCTGTGGAGTCAGCTTCCAGTCTGTGTTCAGGCGGCAGCCAGACACCCTATCCATTCATAAGAGTAGGCTTAAGACTTTCCTTTTTCATAAAGCTTATAGTTAGGAGTGACTAAGGCTTACCTTGAATCAGCCAAAAGATAGATACGTAGATACTTTATTCATTCCAAGTTGGGAAATTGTTTTGTCACAGCAGCATTTTGACAGTCAATCTACAAGAATTACAAATAAAGATAAACATAACATTTGTTCTAGTTATGCTGCTATAGACTAAGACTGTCAGGGGACACCTTACTTCTATGTTCTCTTTCTCTGTACCTGTATACTCTCATGTCCCAAATATGAATGCTACTCGCCCAGCTTCCCCACAGTGTTTTGTGTCTGTCAACTGGCAGGTTGTCAGTATTAAAGTTTTGCCTGGATCAGGAGTCGTGGCTGTGCCCAAGGTTTCTTCCATTTCTTCCCACATTAACCATGGAGTTTCTTTGGGAGTGTTTCCTTGTCTGATGTGAGGGTGTATGTAAGGACAGATTCTGCATAAAGCCCCACAAGACAAATGTAACATTTGTGATACTGGGCTATACCATAAATACACTTTGTATTTATTGATTGAAAGATAGTCTGTTTCATTGAAGATTCAACGGTCGGAAAAGGCTCAGAATAAATGTAATTTAGCTTGAGCTCTGCTTAGAAATCATGAAAGGTTTTACAATTATATAACATTAAAGAAGTTACAATTGGTATAATGTATACGTGCAATAAGGATCTGAAATCCATCACAGACATCTTATTTTATCCTCTGACATTATATTGTGTCTTCCCCCTATTATTATATTAATATTGATACATTCTATTAGTAAAGCACTGTTGCTCTTTTTACTGCACTGTTAGTATTATTATTATGTTTATTGTATCTTTGTAACAAGAATTTCCTTATTTTGCTTCACAGAAGCAAAATAACAACAGAATACAGTAGAATGAAATTAAAGTATTTAAAAAAGAACAAACAAATAAAGACTACAATAAGATGTTAAAAGGTAAAACAAATACATTTCACAATTCATCTCACAACAGGGATCACAGTGCACTTTAAAGACAATATAAAATAAGTATAAACTCACATATTGAATTAAGCCCAAGATAATTACATTGAATTGAATACCAGACATAAACAAGAAGGGAGATATTTAGTGCATTTGAAAGGTTTTTTAAGAGATATGTGTGTGTTTCCCAGGGGGTCACTCGGGTCTGTCCCCCAGCCTGTCAGCCGGGGCCCGGGCTCACACCGAGGAGACCTCAGACCTGCTGATGGAAACTTCATATTACAACTTCTACCAACCTTCACGATACTCCGCCTACTACGGAAACCTCTACAACTACCAGCAATACCAGGTGAGTAAGAGAGAAACACCTTGACAAAGTATTGTATTGACTAATCATGTCGGCAGTAAAGAAGTCCCGGTATAGAAAATAACAGATTTACAGAACACAGAAAGAAAGAAAATGTAAAAAGAAGAAGGGATGAAGCTCCACTCTGATATGTCAGTGATGTAACTGAGACATGCTCAGGCAACCTTGTGGACATTTGAAGTTTATTTTCTTTGCTTCTAGTAGTGATTCATATAAACTTTTTTATTTCTTTGTTTTCCTTAGAGATGGATGAGTGTCTGCACTAATGTCAGCACTTACGATATAACGCAGGACACATGTGGTGGGGGGGGGGGGGGGTAGTACCAAACATCCCACCATCACACACACACACTTGGACCCTCATTCATCCATATATTCACGCTGATTTATGCCTAAATGTATCTCTACTGTGTCAAATGAGATGAGCTTGTGCATGGAGCAAATTAGATCTATAACTCTCCAGTGATCTCAGATGAGGTGGTTTGTTTTTATGAACAACATTAGTCCCCCCCCCCCCTCTCTGTTCCCCCAATAGCAACATCTAGTTTTGGGGTCAGTGCCTCCGTCAACCCGCCGGCGCACGGCAGAGCCTGAATTGCAAAGGTTAATGGTATTGTCTGTCGGCAGAGGACCAAACCGCTATGCCTCAGTGCTCCGAGGTGAAAGTGAGCGCATTAATGCTAATCAGTTAGCACTCTTTAGCATAATTTAGCCATCCTCCTTTTTGATTTATGATATTTTTAGCGAAGTTGTCAGGTTGAGTGGGCAACGTGCTACGGTTATTCAAATTCAGGGACTACCTTTTTTCATGTGTTTGCATGAAGAGTTGATTATTTGGAGAGATGAGTATATTGTGCCACACACACACAGTTTGTAACTAGGACCTGATGAAATATTCCTCAAGAAATAGACACAGTTTTTACTAGTATTGCTTGAATTGAGAAATTGTCAATCTTCTGTTAAAGCCAAATATTCTGTTTTCTCTGTTTCCTTAACCTGTCCTCACCTCTACAATGTATTGGAAATATACTCAGATATTTGCATCCCCAGCAAAAGTGATTATTCTTGAGTTGCTCATTTTAGATGTTGTCTCCATATTGAAGTTAAAGCACTTACCACTGTCTTTCTGCACCATCCAGAGAGCTGCCAAGTTTCTTCTCATTGACTTTCTGTCCATTTGGGGGTTTTTTCTAGAGGTGTCGCTCTTTTCTTTGTAATAACATCTAGTGAACATTTACTCAATAATATTAATAGTACATTTTATTTATAGAGTGCTTCTGATGGTACTCAAAGACACTTAACGTGTTTAAATTCATAAAAACAACAAACTAAAATAAAACACAACAATATTTACAGATTAAAAGCAGATCTGAAAAGGTGGGTTTGGAATTGTGACTCCACATATTTTTTAGAACTATATTTCAAACTATCTATTATTCAAATGTCAATTTTCACTTTTGAGTTGAGCTTAATGCTAGTTTAATTTGAGTGCTTGCCTGAAACCCAGTTATTCTGTTTATGACAGAGTGCCATAATGGACGTTTATGAATCTATGTATACAGTATATGTTACGGCTGGACATTAAAATCCATAATTTGCTACTTAGTTTGCAGTTTTCTTTACTTAAACGCCACAAAATAAACAGTTAACACGCATAAAACTATTTAAAAACAAATAATACAGCATATAGTTACTTCCTTCGTTATCTTAATAACAGTGTTCTTAGTCAATGAAATTGTTATACTAATTACTTAACATTTGGCAGTAGATTTAGGTAAATGTTATTTTTTTTTCTGGCAACCTTTTTGAAAGTGTTTTTCTCAGCGGCAAAACCTGCGATAAAAATGTTCATTTTCTTTAAATCATCACGCTTATCTTATCAATAGCGATTCTCACAGTCCAGTGAACTATGAGCTTTTCCCACCACTAAATTAAAACCCACAAGGAAACGCTGTGGTCTTTATCAGCGCTTCATCTACCTCCTCCTCTGCTCTCCTGTGCACTCAGTGGTGCTTAGCTGTCATGCAGGTGGATGATGATAATATAAGGGTGGTGCAGAGCTTCCAGACAGGAGATGGTGCCAGATAAGGAGACAGGCCCTCTCAGGGAGGTATGGCAGCCCTCCCACGAGTCAGAACGTTAGCCAGTGAGTTTAGAGAGAGGACTCTGGTTGTGTGGCAACATTCTCCTCCCCTATGGCATCAGTGCAAAAAAAGTCTACCTTTTTAGTGTCAAGAAATGCATTCAGAAAATCACATTTTAGTTGTCATGAACAGACATTTTTCTAGAAAAATATAGTATGAGGGCAATACTGTGGCGCTGATGTTGTATGTACGAATTGTCGGGAGAACATGAGGCCCGTATACAAGATGGCACCGCGGACGTAAATAACATGACGTCGGAGCTCCGTAAAAACAAAGCCGCCTATGATAATTTGAGTAATTATACGTTTTTGATGAACAGAAATATTATTTTCTGGCATTTAAACATTTTACGCGGAAAATCAGCATTTTGGTATGAGGGCGCACGCCGAAAGTAAGAGCCTGATGAAGTCATCAAGGATCCTGACATTTCTGTATCGGAGTATTAATTTTATTATAAAAACATAGGAATATAATCCTAAATATGCTGTTAGATACGCTGTCTCTGCCTTTACAACCACTTCTGTTCATACTAGCTGTGTAACACTGCACACAATTTATGGTTGAACTTGGATATGGGGTCACTGTTCAGTGTGATTTTGGTACATTGGGCGGAAACACAAGATTGAATTTTATTTTTAACAGGTCATTTATGGTGTAAAAATGAAGGCAGTCAACCATTATTATAAGGTCGAGAAGTAATCTAAAATGAAATAAAAGGCAATATGTCAATAACACTACTCACACAAACCGACATATTGTGGAGCTCAAGTACTGAAAGGTTGGTATGTTATATTGTGTATTATCTGAGTCTCACTGAGTATTGACCCACTAAAGAGGTATTATCTCAGTTAATGTTACCTACCTTGTTCAATGTTGTTCAAATGTATTGGAACGAAGACCCACCCAAATAGTAGTGTATGAGAGGGTCCTTTAGCTTCTCATTTGCATTCCCTATAACCTTTAGAAGTAGACGTGACAGTTGACACAAAAAAATAAAATATCTGCACACCTAAAGCTTGTGGTGAGTCAGTTTAGTTTAATTTGTATTGTTACCTCCTCGTAATGATTCCAAAGTGGAAATCATTTTTACTTTGTACGCAGCACTCACCTACAATTTAAGGTAACACAATGGCAGCGTCAGCACAGAGCCATATTACCACTTGTCACATGAATGCAGCACTGGTGCAGTGTCTCCCCTAGGATGGAGTCATAGCAGCGGTGGAATTCTTTAGTGTGTGCATGTGCGAAGTGCGCCCCGCCAATGTGTCTGCCAGCACAAGAAAGGCTCTTGAGGCCTAGTACCAGGGCTGGTTCTAGCCAATTTGCTGCTCTAGGCGAGATTTTATATATAAAGAATAAATAAAAATCTCTACTAAAGACAATACACTACAAAAACAGAAACTTATTGACATAAATGGCTTCAAATGTATTCAGTATTGTATGAACATGTTTGAATTGGGAGGTGGATGTCACATCCTCTAGGGGGGTCCGGGGGCATGCCCCCCCCCCCCCCCGGGAAGATTTATTTTTGAACATTTCAAGTAAAATGCTTCAATCTGGTGCACTTTGAGCACACACTTACAAGAGACCTGATCTAGGGGGTACAACTCTAAAACACCCATATGAAAAAGATCGGTTTAAATTTTAATAATGAAATAAGTATGTGAACATAACCAATAACCTACCATAGCCAATAACAAATAAATGTAACTTATTTTATTTTTGTTGTTCATTCATATCTTATTTTACCAGTTAACATTTATTTATTCATGCATATTTTTGTATCTCTCCAACTTTAAACGATATTTTTGGTTTACTGTCTTATAGTGTACATTGGAATGATTTCAAACCTGTTTTTATTTATCCTAATAATTATAAAGGATTGCCTTCAAAACGTTTGGGACCCACTGAGATGACTTAGACTAAAATTAACTATCTAAACATTCAGAGAGTCCTTTACCTCACTGAGTCTCTCAGTCTGACAGGAGAGCTCTCCTCGACTCAGGTTGTAGAAACATCTACTTCTTATATCCGTTTACAGGGCAAATGAAAAATGTAACCGGGGTGATAAGGGCATTACATTTACTTAAGGCGAGACACCCCAGGTGAATAGGGTAATTTTTTTAACTTAAAGGTATCAGCTAGAAATTTCTCCAGTTAATGTCTTACAATAAGGCAATTGTCTTTTGTATTACAAGTTTTCTGAAATAGCATGTTTAAATATGCAAATTAGCCATTATCTCATTAAATATGCACATATTTTAACACATTTCAGGAATCGAAATCTGAACTTTGGATAAAGCCAGGTTCCAAATTCTTGTTTCATTTTGTAGTCATATTAGTATCTAAGGCTTTTACAGAAGGGATTTTGGATATCTCTTTTTATCACTCAATAAATCAGAAAATACTGTCAACAGCCCTAAAATATCCATTTTCGCCATGTTTTTAGGTATACAATGTTGTATAATTCAGGCTATGAATTATATATGAACAAACCCTTCTGTAAAAGCCTTCATAATATTGATAGGAATATAACTGGAAAGTTTGGTGTCTCTACATGCTTCTGAAGTTGAAATTTCGAACTCAGAGTAGGAGACAAAACTCATTTTGAGAAAACGACCTTTAAAGATTGCAGTGAGGCGCTAGCTAAACCCTCCTGTTCTCTGGATGATAGCTCGCGCATCGACGCACTCCGTGAAGGTGTTTCATGTTCGGGGTCATTTGTTTTTTGTATAACCTTGCTTCGTGCAAGAGACAATTGTTGTCGTCTTCTCTGTGAACGTTTTTTTCGCCGTTCTTTTGCGATTTTGAGATTTCAATTTCTAGCGGAAAGCTAAACAGGAAGTGTTTTAGCACACCACGTGACGCATCTGAACGAATCACGTTGTCAGAAATTGACACCAGCCAATGAGATTTCGTTTCTTGGTTTAAGACCCCTTTGTGCTTTCACGATTGGTTGCTGATACAAAGGAAATGACCATATTTGGATCCGATGAGATTGTGCAGGAGAGACGGAGCTTTCCAACGATATCTCTGTTGACATGGTGCACACAGCGGTCGCGGTGCTTTATGTTACGTTAGAATGCTAACTTTTGGTGAATTTAGGAGAAATCTACAGACGCAAATAGACAAACTATAGTAAAATAAACACTTAAATGTGTATTTTGTACGTTTTCCTTCCAAAAGCCTGAAAGAAAACATGTTATGGAATCAAAATAGCACAAAATCTCAAAATTGACCAGTACTTGAAAAACGATGTTTTTGCCTGCCGTGTCTCGCCTTAATTATGAATGTTGTTACATCAAGGCCGAAAATTAGGATGAGCGCCAACGGTCAAAAATGTGTTTTCCCCTCCCAGAGCTACCAGCGCAGCGCCCCCCAGATCTGGCGCCCTAGGCGACAGCCTATGCCAAAAATCAGCCCTGCCTAGTACATACAGTTGCAATGTCTCAAGATTTAGCAAAAATACACCTTTATTGATTATACAGTAACACAAATACTACAAATCCACATAACAAACAATAAAAAATTAAAAAGGGTCGCCACTTATTATTATTTTAATAAAAACATTTCTTTTAAACAAATGGCGCATTTCCACCGCAGGGCCTCTTTCGGCTTAGTATGGTATAGTTAGGCCTTGGTAGGCCAAGCTCACTTTATACTGCGTTTCCATTACAGTTTAGGAACTGGGGTAGTAACTATAGTAACGCAGTGTAGGCGTAGCAGTGACCTCATCTTCAATGAGAAACACAAAACCAACATCAGCCGTTAGCTCTTAGCACTCAGAGCCACAGCTCTTCATATCTGTTCAGAAACTAGACAAAAGTTAAACAAGTACAAACCACAGACTGTCTGTGTCATGGTGAATACAGTCGCTGGTTTATTTATGTCTGTATACGCCGTTGTTGTGAGTGTGGACGGTCGGAGCATATACTGCGTTAGCTTAGCCAATCTCCATTGAGAAAACACGCATTTTAAAAGGTTTTTCGCCTGCCGTCTGTCTGCAGACTTGTCAAAGCATTAATTCATGGCTTTTACTAACCGGTATCAGTATGTTGTTACTTCGGCATCATTTTAAAACGTGTATTACAATTAAATCACGGTAAAATATGTTCATTTTGTTGTAGTTGCCAGCGATTCTCTCACTAGTTTAGTATACTCAGCCCGGTTGTTGGCCCGGAAAGAACCTCGAATTTGGAGAGCCAGAAAACTGTGAAAAAGTAGCCGCTAGCCGGGACTACGCCTAGTGGAAACGCAACCAAAAACGGGCCGGGCACGGCACGCTTAAACCGCGCTCCACGCTGTAGTAGTAATGTGACAAAAGTGTACTCCTTGCCTTGAAAATTACACCTATAGGGAATAGGAATGTGATGTGTGATTGAGCTGCACCTGCTGTATGAAAAGTGCTATATAAATAAAGCTTTTATTATGTCATCAACGGCAAGTCGTCCATATTCGGAGGATACTTGAGACTTCAACCTATTAACTTAACCTGTACAGCGGGCGGAGAAGCATAACTTTCCACTTTAAGCGTTTTAATCATGGTCAGTAGGTTATGTTTTGCGCGGAGTTATTTTTTATATTTTTAACTCTCCTCTGTTTCTGCCTAGAGCTTCTCTTTGACGGACATTTATATTTTGCGCATACTTTATTAATTTCAGATGCAAAATAGCTGATATATATTGATGGCTGATGCTATAGACACTATCCTCCATAAATGTCCGCCACGCCCCAGAATGCACCGCGGTTCCCATTCCCTAAAGTAATTTTCCGGTGTGAAAAACGACTAACTGGAGAGACGACGAGAATTTGACTTTCTATCCATAAGGATCGAAAGCGATATTGGCCGATAAAGTATGGGAAAGGCAGGCTATTTGTTTTTTTATGAACAAATTACAATCCAGCTATTATTTTGCTTTCGGACACCTCTTGTCAATGGAAAGAAGGTGCCCTCACAGCAAGCTGTTATGACTCTATAAACACTTAATCTCACACAGTGACCATTGTAATAGAAACAAATATTGTATGATGTGAACCTGGTGTCAAAGCGAAAGTACAACTGTCATGTGACTAGACAATAGATTGACTGGCTATATCTGTGCTTTTTCTTGTTGATAAATCTACAAACCACTTAAAATAGTATTCACCCCATCACTCCATTGAGAAATGACAAACTATTTATAAGGCGTTAAATTGACAGCTTTAGCAAGTTATTTAGTCGGGATCTGCCTGTAACAACTAGATGTTAACCTATTCCATTTGCTTGAAAAAACAAACTTGGCTTTTTCTGTAGGAACTTTCACTAGGTTTTGTTTGGTGCTGTATGTGTCGTGCAAACCGTAAGCTCAGTGCGCTTTCAACACTCCAGTCCAATCTCTGTTGTATTTTTCACGGCCTAATATAAGAGTTGAGTGTAGCTTAAATAACAGTTTATAAAGCTGTCGGAGAATTGATGGTGTGGACAATACGGGTGACATATTACAGGCTGACAGAAATCAAATTCCATAAAACTGAAATTGAAAACCCTGCGTGAGGCGGCCTTGCTGCTGAGTAGACAGCTCGTTTGAAAGTTTTCAGAGGACTGGAGAAAGCCATTTTTAGAGCCATCCATAGACGTGTGAATTCAAACACCGCTAATTCTGTCATTTATTTGTTTATAGTATGTATTTTAACTCTATACTTATTTTTTGCAGATAAGGTTGTTAAAGTGTTGCCTGTGAATATCTCATGGCTGATTTGGAGGACCGTAGAGTCAAACAGGAAGGGGGTCATAGGACAATGTGTTTTGTTTTGTGTCAAAAAAATGCATGAGTATATCCACTGGTGTATTTGGGATTAGCATGCATGCGGCTAATGATATATACCCAAGGTTATGGTCCCTTTACAGAGATTAACATTGGTTTGGTTATAAAAGAATATAGGAAAGAATATACTTTCATTTAATTTAAAACCCTTTTTTTTGCTAAGGTTAAGTCCTGATCGAGGCTGAAGGACCATAAATAGTTAGAGACTCGCTCATCTTGGGTCCTGTGCGTGAATGAAATTACGAAATGGTTTACAATAACCATACCATTTTAATTTTATTTGAAAATCCCATACAAACATAAACAACTGCCTGACTACACTTGATGCAGGCAGGGTTGTCAGAAAAACGAACACACTTGAAACTTGTTTCACCATTATCTGACATTTTTATATGCTTAACAATTATTGATTTAATGAGAACGGAACAAATAGTTGTTAGTATATTGCTGTTTCAGTCTGTCAATACCCAACATCACTTTCGTGGATTTTGAAAAATCTCTAGAAAAAAACGAAAAAAACTGCATGTTGAGGTTTTGTGTTTCCTTGTATGAAACAGATTCCTCATGGTGAGGGCCGTCTGTCCAGCCACAACATGTCGTCTCAGTACCGCATGCACTCCTACTACCCAGCAGCCACCTACCTGACTCAGGGCCTGGGGTCCTCCAGCTGTGTGCCCCCCAGCTTCAGCGTGGATGACAACAACAACTGCTCTGAGACTATGGCAGCTTGTGAGTTGCACACACACACACACACACACACACACACACACACACACACACACACACACACACACACACACACACACACACACACACACACACACACACACACACACACACCAGGCCCCATAAAGTTTACCCAGACTTTACCAACAGTGTGAGTAAGAACATTTAAGGGAGGATTGCACTTGAGTCAAGAGTGCCATAAAGTGTATACGATAAACTTAGTCAAAAGTGAAGCTTTTTTACGTTTATTATACTTACTCTTTTACTTTACTTCAAATACAGAGCTATGTTTGTACAGTAGGTCTGACTCGTGTCCAATCTTTGTGTTACAAACTGCCTTACTCACCTCACTGTTGTTAAAAGGATGACAGAAGAGTTCATTAAAAGTGTGCTCAGATATTCAGCCATAAGTGTTTATTATCCACAATCGATCATGGAAATTAAACACGTCTTTTTGCTATAATTTGCAGAAAGAACGTATCAATTTTAAAGACACCAAACTGTCACTGACCCGACTGTGCAGCTCTGTTTCTTTTCCTCATGATTTTGAGATGGAGTAGATCTGATCTTTGATTTCTGACCACGCATCATTACATTCCTGGCACTCCGTCACATATCACAGATGTAAATCTTAGCAGAGCATTGCTGGATTTTCTGCCTTTCTGCTAGTAGCTGTGAATGTGGGTACATCAGACTTTGCTGATTGCTTAATATGTTTGGTAAAGTATTTGCAAAGAATGCATGTAAGTGCATAGTGTAACTACATAACAAAATCTAGAGCAGTGCAGCAGAGAGGAGTAAAGGGGCTGATCGGCATGTCTGGACATTACTGGGATTTCTTTTCTTTTTTTTAAATGCACCATATAAATATGTTTTAAACTGCAATTTTGTAAGACACTTTCTTTCCAACTTTGGTGGATTTAAGAGCATTTAGAGGTTTCAAAAGTGTTTTTGAAGCACAGAAAGATCGCAAATGAATTGCTGGTACAGTCTTTACCCATAGAGGGATCTTGCACGCGTATGTACAGTATGGAAGGAAAAAGGAAAAGTCACATTCATTATCAGAACAATTGTCTCAGGTAGTAGTCACAGGTATTTATTAGGGCTGTCCCGAATACCATTTCTCGGGCTCCGGATATTCGGTAGTAATCAGCAGCGAATATTCGAATATTCGGTGCGGAGATTTTTTTTCATAACACGCTCCGAGACACCTGACAACACACTGTTAAGCAGAAGCGCAGAAAGAGCATACTATTACGATTTATATTTATTTATTGTCTCAGTACTCGCATACATTAAAACTAAATGTGTCCTCTGCATTTAACCCAGCCGCAGTGCAGCGCCGGGGATATAGGCGTAAACGGTATTTAAATAAATGAAGAACGAAAAATAAATGAACGAACTGTATGCCAATAATTGCCTTAGCCCCAGATGTTCCCACATCGCTCCTATTATTTTCACTATTCGGATAAAATTGAAAAACTAATATAAAAAAACAATTCGGTTGCTTGCTTGCAACTATTTTCCAAGGATAGTAAGAGCACGATTTTATCATGTGTAACGTTACTGTTTAAACGGCGGATAACGCAGCTTCATCATGGCAACTTGACAACAGCTAAGCTAAGCTAGGCTACTACTTACAGCATCCGGTGACTTTTCAGAGTTGTTGTGCCACCGGCCAGTTTCTTGTCGCATATTTGGCACACTGCCTTCTTCTTACTGTCGTCCAATTTAAAATGGTCCCACACAGCTGGAGTCTTCGGCATTTTGTGTTCAGGTGTGTGAAGCGAGGTGAAGCAAGGAGAAGCGTGCCGTTTGCGTTCGTGACTGTGAGTGAACGCGATGTCAGGAGCACAGGCTGAGATTGTATATATTTCCGCATTTTAACAGTGCAATTCAAAAGTATAAATATAGTATAAGAATATGGAAATTCGCCTTTATTGATAGCATACATTTAGGGGAAAAAAAAAAATTTTGGAAAAAAAATAAAAAAACGAATATCCGAATAATGAAATTGAAACCCGAATAGTTGGCCAACGAACGAATATTCGAATAGTCGAATATTCGGGTACAGCCCTAGTATTTATCAGCTCCCTACTTTATTAGTCACTGTTTCGGAAAATACCAACGCTGGTTTGGAAGAGGGTTAGAATAAATGACATATTATAAAAGAAAATAACACCATAACTAGCGATGCTCCGATCGCCAATTTCGGGGCCGATCGCCGGAATCAGTATCGGCCAATCGCCGATCGAGTGGACGGGGCCTAAATGGAAGATTTAAACATCACTTTAAATCTTCCATTTAAAGTGATGTTTAAAACTCAGTTAATGCTCATTCTCTGGAGCTTTCACAAACAACAATCAACTTAATTATTACATTCAAATGATTAAAGCATAGAATTTTGGTTTTCTCCTTTTGGTACTAAGTGGGATTAAAGAAGCCGAAGAGGTTTGGTTAAACAAATGTAATATCTCTAAATATATGTCTAAAAACTTGTAAAAAAATATATTTCCAAGAACAACTCAACCTTTATAAAAGACATAAGGGAAGAGCGTCATTAGCACAACATCAACATCGTGAGTGCAACAGGCTGCTGACACCACCAGCATCTCAGGCCTTAAGACTCCCCCATCTCTCTGAACCTGTATTTGTGTTTGACTTTCACCTGTCACCTGTTCCTGTGAGGGTCCCACGTCAGGCTCCTGCCGTGAACCGCCATGCTCCATTACAAGATAACGGCACTCTCAGTGGGTGGTCCATCTCAATCAGTCTTTTTTTCTAGCTTGTGACTCATTAGAAGAAAGCAATATCTAACTAAAGTCTTTTTTTCTGTATTTTTTCATCATTTTATTTTGTTCCCTTAGACAAGTTTTAACATACTGTAAATATATCTATTTTATTAATTATTCTTAAAGAAAAACTAAAAGATAGAGGCAATAAACAAACCTTACCAAGAAGCAGTGCAAATTAGAATAAAATACAAATCCCCTAATTTATAGTATTGAACAAAACCAGGTCATTTCAACGACACTCGTCAGCAGTTAATTTTTTTTTAAGTGTTTTACAAGCATTTAAAAAAAAAAAAAAAATGATTGACACAACATCTTGTTACCATCTTTGCTGCAGTGGCGAGCCGTCAGGGCCCTCTAGGCCCTCTGTGAGAGCCTAAGATATTCCCAAAAAAATATTTGAAAACATTAAAAAAAAAAAACATTTTTTTAAAAATATTTACATTACGTTACATTATTCATTAGTTTTACCAAAATAACTTGATTTAATTGTATTTAAAATAATATTTTCAAAGAAATAAATCCTTCGAATCTGCCTGTTCAGTTTCTGTTAGAATGTGAAGGATTTAATGCCGTCTCTGCGAGTTATGTGAAGACGGGAGAGCTTGTTGGTCCATCTCTACATTCACAGAGGGCCCGCTATAGTAAATCAACACGAGAGTAATGTCAAATGACAGTACAATTGACCAATCATATCTTCCCTCTAAATGGGCGGGCTTTATTTTCGAGGACTTTATGACAAGTTCCGCCCGCTGTGAGGTCTATGCAAGCGGTGCAGTGACGCGTCATAAAACCCGGAAGTAAGCTTCGCTCGGATTCCCTCGACAGAAAGCAATGGGATTTCTCCAGAGGATTTTGGAAAATAGCTGGAAATATGGTCTGTGGAAAACAAACCTGTTAGATAAATGCACGTTTTGCTCAGCCGGATAATATCCACATGTCTACCCTACTTTTATTATTTTCGAATCATAAATCTAATCGATAGATTTATGATCGATAGATTTATAATTAGCATAAGTTCGTTCATGATGGCTCACTTCAGTGATTGTGATGACATCGTTGCGAAATGATTAACCGAGTCATTTTCAAGATTAAGTTACAATGATAAACTGGAGTGGCAAAGGATCAGCTGCATGACCCTCCATCAAGTGCTTCATCCAAAAGGACAGGAGGATGGACTTTGTGTTTCAGTGATTTGATCATCAAAGGTAGGCCTAAGTCATTTTCAATGCGGGCCACCGTGCCGACTTAGTTCATTTGCAATTGTTACTTGGCTGTGGGTGCCCTGTCATGATAGGTGTTTATATAAATTGTGTTGTTTTGTGTGGTAGAGGGTCGCTGTCATTGATGCGTTTTGCTCCCCGGGCCGCTGTTTTGATATTCCGCTGAAGTATACGCTGTGACGTAATATCTCTTCTTTTTTTTCGAGGGAAGGGGGGTCAGAGGGCCTAGGTATAAAAGTCACGGCTCGCCACTGGTGTTAAGTAATGAGAGTTGTTTTACCAGAGCAGTTATATCACTTATATACGATGTAGATGAGGTTGAAAATATATCACCAACATTGACTGATGGTCAAAATGTGTGATTGATTAATTTTGAATAAGCTGACCTTTATATAACTTAAGACGGTATTAAAATTTGCCCAGGTTTTACAGACTTGTATGGATTCTGGCTAATGCCGACTGCCACATCTTCATTGGTATTACATGGAATTTTCATTGATACAGCAAAAGTTAAGAGCCAGAATTAGATTAATATTAATTTAGGGTCATGCATAAAATATTAAAGATAGAAATTAAAATTACACAATTACAATTTACAAAATGCATATTCGGCACCAGTAACAGTATTTAAAAATAAATAAGTGAAGCATATACTATAAAGCAGTCGACCCAACCAGTCGATCGCGGGGAGATTCCCAGTCGATCGCGAGATGTGTCTAAAAATAGAACAACAATATTCTGTTTTATCGTTAATGTCCTATAACTAGGGTTGGGTATCGTTTGAATTTCCACGATTCTGATTCCAATTCCGATTCTACTCTTCGATTCCGGTTCTTAACGGTTCTCAATTCCGATTCTTTGAGGGGCAGGGTTAGTTTACAGTAATATTCACATTAATCAGTCTGTTTATATTCACTGCTATGTAACTGTAACCTGAGAACCACTGAAGCTACAGTGCAACAGTCCAACTTTGAAAGAACAGTTCTTGTTGAGAAAAACAAGCATATCTGCCTTCTCAGGCATACCGGGAAGAAATGTTTGAACATTTTAAAGTAAAATGCTTCAATCTGGTGCACTTTAAGCAGAATTACTAGAGACTAGATCTAGGGGGTACAACTCTAAACACCCATATGAAAAAGATTGGTTTACATTTTAATAATTAAATAAGTATGTGAACATAACCAATAACCCATAGCCAATAACAAATACATGTAACTTATTTTATTTTTGTTGTTCATTCAGATCTTATTTTACTATTTTATTAATGCATATTTTTTTATCTCTCCAGTTTAAAACGATATGTCTGGTGTACTGTCCTATAGTATACATTGGAATGATTTCAAACCTGTTTCATCCCAATAGTTATAAAGGAGTGCCTTGGAAATATGTGTTTACATAAATTGTGATCAAAACGTTTGAGACCCACTGAGATAACTTAGACTAAAGTGAACTATCTGAACACTCAGAGTCCTTTACCTCACTGAGTCACTCAGTCTGACTGGAGAGGACTCTCCCTCCAAATCATTGTAGAAACATCTTCTTCTTCCGTTAGAGCAGCTAGCACCAGATGCTAATAACAACAGCGCTGGTACCGGTGCACCCTCCCTTTCTCCCTCGCTCCCACGCTCACTCGCACTTTGGCTGTGAGCTGCGGGTGCCAGATAAGCCAACATCCCCCATTTTCATCACTTACAGCACCCATCGTACAGGGCGAATGAAAAGTGTAACCGGGAGGAAAAGGGTGTTACATTTACTTAATTATGAATGTTGTTACATCAAGGCCGAACATTAGGATGAGCACCAACGGTAAAAAAAAAATGTTCCCCTCCCAGAGCTGCCAGCGCAGCGCCTCCACATGAACATCTATAACGCCAGTGCGACGGGCCGGCCCTGGTCTCAGGTTACGCTGTAGGAAGTGTAGGTACAACCATAGATATATATATATATATATATATCTATGGGTACAGGGTACAACGCTACATTTCCCGCCGCAGTCATACAGTAGGCTACGGAGAGCGGCGAGAAACATTTCCTCAGGCCGAAAAGCGGAACCGAAATTCACATTTCTAAATGATGCCGTTGGAATCGAAATGTTGGTACCCAACCCTACCTATAACATAATGTTCCCGTGCCAGAATAATGCACTTGAACGCATTAAAGCTTTGTGATTGGCGTGACCCCATGTGCCGGGGCCTGGCTGGTGGGCAGTGGGCAATAGTTCGCTGACTTTGTCCGTGTCAACAGGAGTGAAAGTCCGCACACACACAAGACCACAATTATGGCAGAAGCAAAAAAGCCCAAAATATATCATTTTCACTCCGAGGGAGGATGATTATTTTTGTATCTATTCCAATTCAAAGTCCATCTGTCTCGTCTGCAATGCGAGCGTGGCTTTATCGAAGAAGGATCATTTAGGAGCGGCATTTCAAAACAGTGCACAAACGCTACGAGATGGAATTCCCTCCTAATTCTGCCCTACGCTCCCAAAAGGGGAGGGGCCTGAAAGGACAGCTAAATGCACAGCAGTCCATTTTCACCAGGCCCAACAACAAGAGCAAGGCTGCTACCAGAGCATCTCATCGGGTCAGAGCAAGGCTGCTACCAGAGCATCTCATCGGGTCAGAGCAAGGCTGCTACCAGAGCATCTTATCGTGTCACGTTCTTGCGAAACACACAAAGTCTTTCAAAGACGGCGAAGTTGTGAAAGAAGCATTCCTGGAGGCTGCCGACGCGCTTTTTGGGGACAGTAAAAATAACTTAGCATTTCAGGTTTTTGATATAATAAAAACTCAAGTTAGATACCGTTATTAATCAGCTGTAAGTTTTAGTTTGTTTGAACTTATTCATTATAATTATTGTACAAAATGGTATAAGAATGCAAACATTAAGATGTTCTGTTTAAATTGATTATAGTATATCATCAATTCAGATTAAGAAACGAGTGTTGCTAGCATCCTATTTTAAAGGCATTTCTTTTTATACTCTACGAAAATGCAACAAAAAAAGGGTTTGATTCTATTAATTTTGTCCTTTTTATTGCACTTTGGCAGCAGATTCCTGTGTAGCTTCAGATCTGAGTTGTCTTATTAGTAAGTCAAATTTATACTTTTGTAGCAACACTATTTTTATATAATGGCAAAGAAAGGGTTCAGAGTATTTTCTTTTTTTCCTGTGTCATATGTGGCGGCACTGTTCAATGTTTCTTGAAAACATTACCCACTGTAGTTTGTGAGGTGTGAATAAACTCCAACTCTGTATCAACAACACTGTTGTGTAGCTTCAGTTAAATACTTGTATGTGTGTAGATTAGAAAGAGGTAAGATAAAGGATCTGCAGTATTTTATGAAGTCTTAATCGTACAGAGGTCAGTTTTATACGAAGTAGAAGTGTGTATTTACCTGATAGTAGGCTGTCAGTAATGGCTACGCCTCTCTATTTGGACTGGTAGATCTCGGCAGACTGGCAACTTTAAAAGTAGCTCTCAGTTCAAAAAAGGTTGGACACCCCTGCTATCAAGTAGTGTGATGGCAGCCAGGTAATAGTATTAAAAGTGGAAGCATATGCACAGTTTTTTACAGATTTATTACAGAAGTTGAATTGTGTAACTAAGGGACAGCAGCCAGTAATAATGATAATTATTAAGAGATATTGTCCTTGAAGTTGTTCCAAGGCTTGTTCAAATTTTAGTTGGGTTTAAATCACTCAGCAGGTTGTGTGCATGCTGTCCCTGTGAGCCTCTCATAATGAACTTCTTATCTGTCCTAAAGTGGCTACCATCGCGTTCTGTAGGAAGTTTCTTTCATCTGCTTTTATCTAGAGCGACAAGGAGGGTTTTTCGGCTCATTTTTGCACACAAGCGTTAAACACTCTCTGGTGCTAGCTCCTCAAATATGAATGTGTGTTGAAGGATAAATGACATCCCATTGGGTTTCATTATTATTAAAATAATAACCTGTCTATGATTTAGGCTACAATGTGTGAAGGAAATATTGAAAATGTCCGTCAAAAGTTGAAGGAACCCACGATCATGTCTTAAAATTACTTGTTTTGTCAGACTCACATTCCAATATCCCGTAAAAATACTCAGTTTCTTATCAAAGCAACCTAAAAAAAAACTGCAATTTACCAATTTTTAAAGCTAGGAACACATATTTTTGGAATTTTTACTTATTTACTTAATTTTTTTTATAAAAAATAGTTATTGAGTAATATTCTGTAGATCGGCTTATGATTCACTTCCAGTTGAAATCTTGTTTTGATAAAAAAGAAAAGCAATTTAAAGGTGGGCTTTATTGTCTGCCTTTTTTTATCACTAAATGAATCCTAATATCCAACAACACTTAAACATCTAAAGTAATTCAAATAAGGTTAAACACTATTATTCTGTTTGCTGATTTAGTTTGACATTTACACCTGTACGTCCAAATTTGGCCACATCCTCTTTTAATCCTTGAGATGTTTCTCTGTGGCCGGACACCTTGTGTGCCTCCGGATCATCCAGCTGGAGGAAATCTCTCTGAGCCTATACCTCCCCTTCTACCTGCCCGTCAGATGTATCTCCCTCCCAGGAGAGGGCTAATCAGTTGGCCAAATACAGAGATCCAAATAACCTTCAAGAGTGCCACGCTGTCCTTTCCCCTTCCCGCCTCCTCCTACTCTTCCTCCGCCCTCCCCCTCCGCGGGCCCCGCTGTCTCCGCAAAATTGCCTTCTGGAGTTAGTGAGCGGGAACAGTTAAGATTTACAAACAATGATGAAGCTTGTCATGCGTCTTTCTCCATCCGTCACGGCGGGCGGGCGGAGCTGTGGGTAGAGCCGTCCCGGTGTTCTTCATAAAAGCCAGCTCTGTGTGAAATACGCCCCCGACCGGCCTGTTTACTGCCCCGCGCTCGTCAGCAGCACCGCCGCCGTAAATCGCAGAGCGGGAGGTGACAGCGCAGTCCATCAAACTCCCACCCCATCTCGCTGCCCTCCCAACATCTCACCTCACACTGCCCCCCCCCCCCCCTCCTCTCCCCTTCATTTATACACACACAGAGACACACACAGTGTTTCTCCACAAACGGAGAGGCTCAGATGAGCTGCCCCACAAGAGTTATGGCTGTTTCAGTCTTACAGGAGACGGCTTCAAGCCCAGTCCGTCCGTGTTTATGTTCTTTCTTTTTTGTCCTTGTCTGGAATTCATAATACAAAACTGCTCAAAGTTTGTCAGCACAGCAACTTTCCTTACACTTCTTTTTGTTTTATCATAACAAGATTTATGCGAATGTCAGACCTCAAAATCGAGCGCCGCTGCGCTGGCTATACGTATGTCTGTTTTGTTATATTGGTGTCAGCACGGAGCGTACAGTAATTTAAATGCAAATCAGATTGTTGAGGTATTGCAGATGTTAATCCGGCTAATCGATAGACCTGTGTGAGCCCATTAAGTTAGAAATCCATTACTATCTTTCTAGATGATATTCTATTGATTTTTCTTGCTTCAATCTATACGGTACTGTACACCAGAGTGAGTTACTGCGTATAAAGACTGTCGTTTCAAGTTCTAGCCTCCTCTGAAAAAAAATAGTAAAAACGACAGATTTCCATCAGTAAGTTTCTTTGTTTCGGGTGTAAAATGGGATTTACCTGCTTTCAGATCAGATTACTTTAAACTAACGCCCACACACTCTCTCTCACTCACATAAACAGTTAAGGAAGTCCCTTCCAACACACACACACTCAAGGCCACACTCATTCTGGAGGTGTCAAAAAGGCCTCTCACTCTTTTGAATTTATTAAACCTGTAACAAATACTTCTAACCCAAGAGGTGACCTTTTCAAAGGAAGTGCTGTTTCATGTCATGTAGCAGCAAGAGTTCATTTCCTTTGGTCCCTGACACGCTGAGACATCACTCAGCTCGGCACACATCCTCTGTTGTTTCACTGCCTGAGAACAGCAATGGCTGGAAGAAAACTGTGGTGTAAGGTTTTAATCTTCAAACTATTCATACTCTATTAACTCGTTTTTTACTACACGTTATTGCTCGTAGTACCTCAAGCATTACCATTAAATATTGGTTTTGATGGCAAAGTTTAAACTAGGCAGGAATTGGTCTGTTTAACTTTTCAACATGTAGTTAGAACTAGTTTCAGTTTTAACCCATTTCCAACTCCTGTTGTGAAAAATGTAATCTATCGAGATTTTAATTTGAATCCTTATCCTTAACTATGGCATTGTTACCTTGGGTTGTTCACATGAAATGTTCTGGCAGTCCCTGATTCAATTGGTTTGATTATTACTCATTTCTTTAATCTATTTTTCTGCTCAGTGTTGATTGACAGGTAGCGCTTAAGTTGTATGTGGTGCTGAAACAAATGGAAATTGCTTATTACTATTGTAAATCATAATGAATAAACCCAGGTTCTTCTTTTGATCCTCTAACTGTGTATCCATGATAAATCTAGCTGCTGGAAACCGATGAAAAAATAAGTCTTGAAGTTCTGCAGACACAATGTTGTCTCTTATCAATGAGAAAGCTGATACCATGCAGCAAAAATCATGACTTACAGTTCAAGATATTTTCACTTTACATCACCGCTTTTCTTTTTAAGTCCATTAAACACATCACACACACTAAAAAAATATGTTAGAAAATATAAAAATGTCCTTGCCGTTTTTCATAAAATGAATGAGGCGATGACTTGCTTTAACCTGTAAGTAAGAGCCAGCAGCAGAGAAAGTGCCCTGCTGGGGTCAGAGTGTCTTCCAGCACCCTGCTGGGCTGCTAAGTGCCCTGGTCGCCTGCAGGGCCTGTGGATGGGTTAAATACCAGTCTAATTGTCTGCTCAGGGCACAAGCACTGTTGTAATGTGTTGTACAACACCACCATTAACACAGGCCTGGGGCTGTACAGACATTAAATGTCCGGGCTGTGTGGTTTATGTCCTCTTTCCTTCACTCTCTATTTCACTCTCTCACTTACTCTCACACTGTCCGGCTTTGGAAGGAAATAAAAGGTGGTTCAATCAACTTCTGTTTGATCTCATGCTGTGTTTGTGCAGTAACATGTGTAATCATCACAGGTATAGTCCTGTTCCTACAAATGTGACCTGCTCCATCGAAATCAGTCGCATTGACCCGAAGACACATTTTGAGTTGTATACACTGTTGGAAAGAGGAGATTCCGAGCTTTCTAATGATATCAGGATTGTTGTTGTATTCCAAATATTAAGAGAAATATGTCACATTATATAATGACTGTCACCGAGTCATCATTTTGAGAAAAAGGCCTTCAAAGTTTCCTCTTCTCTGGAATCCATCGATCTGATTGATTATTAGCAAATGATCAAAATACTACGGAGGGAAGATATTTTCGTTTGGATTACTGGTCTGGGGGAAGCGTGTGTGTGTGTGTGTGTGTGTGTGTGTGTGTGTGTGTGTGTGTGTGTGTGTGTGTGTGTGTGTGTGTGTGTGTGTGTGTGTGTGTGTGTGTGTGTGTGTGTGTGTGTGTGTGTGTGTGTGTGTGTGTGTGTGTGTGTGTGTGTGTGTGTGTGTGTGTGTGTGTGTGTGTGTGTGTGTGTGTGTGTGTGTGTGTGTGTGTGTGTGTGTGGTGTGTGTGTGTGTGTGTGTTGTTTCCCGGGGAAAACACTCACGAGAAACACCGGCTGTTGTTATGCCTGCTGTGACGTCAAGTTACTCCGTTCTCCGCTTGTAGTTATGCCGTTACAAGCTTCAAAGTTGTATTTATCATCTGAATTTGCTGAAACAAGTTTAATATTCTGAAAGCCAAGACTTCGTTTAATTGAAATCAGATTAAAACAAACTGTAACGGACCCTGCCGTGTTATCTATGATTACTATACGCCTTACATTCATAATTTCAACGGAGGGAGGGGAAGCGGCGCTGCGGAACAGCAGAGTGGCGAGTGAGAGGTGCCTTCTTCCCTTTACAAGCTTCAAACATTTATTTATCGTGTGATTTTGGAAATAAAAGTTTCATATTCTGAAAGCCAAGACTTTGTTTATTTAAAATCAACCAAAACACCCGAACCCTGAAAAACTTACGCAAATCCACGTTTATTTTGAAATGAGCCGTTGCGACTTCCGACTGATTTCGATAGAGCGGGTCACAAATGTGAACACCTATAACAGCTTTATTGTGATAAGGTGACAATGTGCAACAGGGCTGCACACCATTTTGTTTCAGCATAAACATCGCAATATGCACATATGCATTAGGGGGTGTGAGGTAGAGTGGTCTTACACCAATTGGAAGTTCAGTGGTTCAATTTCCGTCCCCTGCAATCAACATGCCGATGTATCCTTGGGCAGGGACTTAACCCTAGGCTGCTCCCAACGGTGTGTGTGTGAATGTTAGTTTTCCTGAGCAGGTGGCACCTTGTATAGCAGCCTCTGCATCTGTGAATGTGTGATTGTTTATGTAAGAGCACTTTGAGGGGTCATAAAGACTGGAAAGGTGCTACATACAGTAAATGCAATCCATGTACCATAGTAACATCACATGATGTCAAGTTAGTACAAATTAATCGTGCTTTTTCCCTGCTTGATACAAATGAAAAAAGGTCCATGTCTTATCTCCAAGAGAGGTGTTTCTGATAGAACATAAATGACTCAAGTGTATGGGTTCATGGATGAACTTTTTTGCCAGTCAGTGACGTGCAAACTCTGAAAAACATCCAACCCCACAATCATTCTTGATCAACCAGGAAGATGAGCAGAGGACAGGAGATAAATCCCCCCAAAAATGTAGCTACTAATAAAAATGCAGTTGAATCAAAATATTTCTGCGACAAAAAGGGTGATGTTTACCAAAAACAGGTGCACAATTTCAACTATTTCTATTTCTACTATTATGGGAGGAACAATAACTGATTTAATAGATAGTCACATCCTTTCCCGTCCTGACACCCTACCATAGAGAAGCCTGCATGTAAAGAATAAAATCGAAAAATAAATACATTTTAACCTTATTAACATAACTGGAGAGGTTTCAGTATTTTTGTGCTACGAATTTCACAGGTTGTTTATCCAAATGAATAATAATATACAAACACTTGCGTATCTATATTTAATCTGTGTGTAAAATACTTGATACACTCACGTCTCTACACGAGCATATAGTGGAGGTTGTTTTCCCCCTGCGTCTTTGTACAAAGCAGATTTGGTTAGTGACGGTGATTTCCTACCTAATCATGCCCTTGTAGTCACTTTGCTTGCGTTGTTCTGAGCATCAGCGGCGGCGTTCAGCGTGGATTGACGAATGGTGTCGCCTTGGCAGCTCTCTGAAACAGCTGAACGGCTTGGATAAACACATATGGCAGCTTTAGCACCCGTGGGAGGCACCCTTCTTTCCATAGCAATATATTTCACTCTTCCTGTGTCCTTTACTTTGGCATTTTTCTTACCCTGTCGACCCTCAATTAATCTCTAATGAAACTTAATGATAGAAAAGTCCCACAAATATTGATCGTGCCGCCTCAGCTCATTATTGCATATCCATAACTTTTCGACGGCTCACGTCAAAAAGCCCGACGGTAGACTGACAGGCCATTTTGTGAGTTGATGGGGCACAGTAGCCGAAATGGAGATTTAGCATAGGGACGAGGGCCGTGTCACGCCTCTCCGGCAGTCATCTTCATCGGGGACAGATTGTTTAACAATGCAGGAGCAAAGGTTCCTCTCTGCTTAATTAGCCTTTGACCCCGACACCGAAGCCTTCTGTCAGCCTGCGTCAGCCCTGTGCTCTCTTCAGCTCCATAGCAGACCAATAATGATCCTTTAAGTGTTTCCTGACCCCCCGTAATGGCTGCATAACAGACTGCATCGCTCTGAACTATTGTCTCCACAGATCTGCATTTGTGAGAAGAAAGAATGAGAAAAACGTGGAAGATTTAACTCAAGACCCTATTCATGATAATGCAAAGGCTATTATTTGACTCTTTATTCAATTCTCTGATTAAGGTGTTTGATGTGGCTTGAAATGAGTTGTAAAGCTTGTGCTTCTCTACCAGGCATACTGTGAGAGCAGTGGGCACAGTTCAGTGTGGGCACTTGTGGCATTTGCTATTATCAGTAGGAGTAATATTTCAGAAGCCTTAACTATTAAGTGAAAAATGTAAATATATTTTGGTAATACAATTTCTTTAGGCAAGTAAAAATACAAGTTTGGAAGACCACATGGTCATTCATTGACAATAAATGATAAGCGATACATCACCAAATATGTCATTTCCAATCTTCTCTTCAAGTTATTTTCATATCATCTTTGAATTATCTATACATTATGCACACGTTTCCAAGCTAGTGGGGGGATGTAGGGTTGGTAGTTGTGGTCGGTCCAGATTAAAAACCTCTAACTGTCATTCTGAACATATATTCATGGTACCCAGGATGAATGACTTTGTGCAGTTGATGAATCCTTGAGTGACCCTTGTGAGGATCAACATGACATAAGTCTTTGTTGGCTCCTTGTGATTATTCATCTAGTCCTGTCCAAACGTTGATGTTTCAATGTATTAAGCGCTCTGTTTTATCCACCTATCTAACAGTTTTATTTTTTTAAATGATCAATATGTGATCATTTTGTATGGGTATGTTAATGTTTTATTGGCATCATAAGCAGACAGAATGATAGTTTAGTTAAACACAGGACATATTTACTTTTGCCAACCTAACCTAAATCAAAAATAGTTCTTGTATCTTAACCCCTATCTGTGTCAAAGCTCTGTGCTTGACAGAACAACCATCCACTCGGACCACCTCCTCAACGATGGTTAAGAAAAATAGTCAAATAAAATGTATAAGGATTTAGTTTCCTACAATGTGGCATAACCAACAGTTTATGTCCAAAGAAATGTGCTTTGCAGGAGATATTATTATTATTCATTTATCGCTCATAAAGAAATATGTTGGAAACAATGAATGCCTCGTGTTTCCGGCATTGCTTGGACTTCCTATCATCAGATAGCGGTTACATCATAAATGAATTAGGAGTGAGAGTCAAGTACAGTGAGATAAGCAGGGTTGGGACGGTTACTTTGTAAATGTAATCAGTTACTGATTACTGATTACATGGCTCTGAAAGTAATCCGAATATAGTTACAGTTACGTGTCTTAAAAAACATAATCAGATTACTTTTAGATTACTTTTGGATTATTTCTTTTTCCATCACAGATGGGTATGTTTTGGTGTACAGGAGACACAAAAAGGAAACTGTGAAACGTGTTTTTACTGTTTTAATGGCTTATCAAGAGCACAACTGAAACATAACATCGGAAACGATGTAACAACATAATAAACTTTTTGGGGATGCAGCTTGGGATGTGAGGAGTGAGGGACACGGCTTAGAACGGGCGTGTCGCCTTCTGTCCTGCCAGCGTTGGCAGGACATGAATTAAAATGTCAAACTCGGACTTCATTTTATGGACATTTCGGCCAGGGGTGTAGAGCTATATTTGTTTAAGCACCGGATTGGCAAAACAGGAGAGGAGAGTGTGTGTACCAGTCTGCCTTGATCTATGTATTCATGTCCGTGACTCTCACAGTATCTGCTGCCCACAGCTGTTTTATAGAAGGAAAACCTCCTTCACTTCATGAAATCTCTGCAGCGCCAGGAGGCAGCGGGAGGGTTAACTCAGCCTCTGATAAGACGAGCGCGCAGTGCCTTTCACGCACCGCCTTCACGCACCGCCTTTCACGCACCGCCTTCACTGTGTTTACCTTCGGAAATAATCATTAGTAAGGCTAAAGAGCGACCGCAGGCTGATGTGTTTTAACCACACACACACGATTTAAACGCAGACTTTTGTTCCTCCATGTTTCGTTGTTATTGTTTCACTGAGCGAGCGGACCCGCAATTTTTTTTCAAACGCTTTTTTGGTCCATCTGCGGCGGTAATAGGTTTTGTGGGCTTTGATGATTCGGCTGTACCTTTTAGTAATGAATATTAAATGTTGTGAGGAAATCTTCCCACCAATAATTCCAATAAGTATTCCAAAATGTATTCACTTCAGGTTTATGAAAGTAACTATAATCAGATTACTCGTTTTTTAAATGTAACGCGAGCTGAATACAGTTACTTGATTTTTGTATTCTGATTACGTAACGCCGTTACATGTATTCCGTTACAACCCAACCCTGGAGATAAGAGCAGTGATTTGAAACTGAGGGTGAAGGTCTGCGATGTGAACACAGCAGGACCCTCCACTGTTCAGCACTCCGTGTTTAAAGCCTGTCTGCTCTTTGACTCACTTTTCTGGGTCATTAAGTCCTGCTGCTGGCCTGATGAAGAGGGGCCAGACGCCATGTTGTCTCTAGAGAGGAGAGCGTCCATCTCTACAAGCGTTGTCCTCAGTTGGACACCCGTGGGACCCTCTCAAACTGGCCAGGGACGTTCTAATTTTTTTTTCTTTTGGACACAGCTCGTATCATTTTAATGGGAGCCATTTAATTCCAGGCCAACCTTGTCATGTGACAGGCAACTCTTCATTCTTAAGATTTTTGATTTTTGTTCCCGTGATGATAGCCTCCACTAACTGCTCTTGTCCCTGGACAGCACTGACAATTCCCACAGGTGATTGTTCGTTGGTAACTTGCAGATTGTGCGTTGAATATTGTCACCCTGAGAAAATGTTTGCATCATAAAAGATCCAGTAAAAGGGTTTAGATTATTTTGTCAAATGCAACATTGTCAAACCCAAACTGTGAAAACAAAGTGTGCAAAAATACAGGTCTTTCCATATACCATGTAGTATATTTAAAATAAAATACATTACTCAGGATTCGTACGGTCATTGAAAACCTGGAAAAGTCATGGAAATTCAAAATGCAAATTCCAGGCCCTGGAAAAATTATGGAAAACAATATGTTTCCCAAAGTTTTGGAAAAGTCATGGAAATGTAACTAAAGTTGCGTCAAATATAATTTACATTTTATCTAATCGCCGAAATAATCTGCGGTCGCGAGCTGTTATGTGCCATCATGACGCGCATGGTGTTATTTTTTAATATATGAAGCGCGAGCTGTGTGCTCGAGTCTTCCTGCCTGTCGGCTGAACTCTGCTGCTCCGGGATGAGGGTCAGCTACATTAGCTACGGTGCGTTCGTTAACTGTGCGGAGTCACTGTGGCACAGACTGCACCGCTGGTGAACAGCTGTTAGAACGGGCAGTTCAGGTGTTCAGAGCAAAGCGGCAGAGCGTGATCATTTAAGGAATCGTTGAGCTAGCTAGCCAGCATACATTGTCACTATCTGCTAACGTTAGCTTTAGCCTTCGTTTTCTAATAGTTTTTTTCATAGGCTATAAACGGAGGTGGTATAAGTATAGATATTGTGCTAGAGTAAAAGTAGAAGTACTCAGATCTTGTACTTTAGTAGAAGTACTCAGATCTTGTACTTAATAAAGGGCCACCCCTCCCTACAGGCCAATCACGCAGGCTGCATGGGGCCCCGCCTTGCGCAGGGGGCCCCGCCCAGAGGGCCTCAGCTGCTGTGCGCAGTTCTCTCCGCTCAGTTCTCCGCGCACCCCCCGTGAGAGTGAGAGGTGACAAGGGGAGCACGTCTGTAACCCGACACCGTTGCAATGAATCGACATCTGACCAATCATGGCTTTGATACGGCCACTAGTGCAGGTGAAGAGATGTCGGTGAAAAGACAGTTTCATTCCGGCGCAAGCAAGAGGGGAAAAAAACAAAACATGAAGAAACTAGGGCATCACTCGAACGTGGGTTATTGTATGAGTCAAATGTACAACTTGTGAATGTTGTATAAGTCAAATTGCCAAGTGCCATATTAAAACATCAGCTGCAATTCATGACATGAAGAAGGCAGTCTCTGCATAGCATATAGGCTAATGGAGATGCAGTTATTTCCAGCATTATAATATAATCTCATCTCACAATGTCGCTTGGGGCCCCAAGTTGGCCAGGGGCGGCCCTGGATATTGTGCTAGAGTAAAAGTAGAAGTACTCAGATCTTGTACTTTAGTAGAAGTACTCAGATGTTGTTCTAAAAAGTAGAAGTAGTCAGATCTTGTACTTGAGTAAAAGTAGAAGTACTCAGGTCTTGTACTTGAGTAGAAGTACTCAGATGTTGTTCTAAAAAGTAGAAGTACTCAGATCTTGTACTTGAGTAAAAGTAGAAGTACTTAGATCTTGTACTTGAATTAAAGTAGAAGTACTCAGATAAGTAAAAGTACTCAGATCTTGTACTCAAGTAGAAGTACTCAGATCTTGTACTTTAGTAGAAGTACTCAGATCTTGTACTTTAGTAGAAGTGGAAGTACTCAGATCTTGTACTTAGTATAGTACGCAGATGTTGTACTTGAGTAAAAGTAGAAGTACTCAGATCTTGTACTTTAGTGGAAGTACTCAGATCTTGTACTTAATAAAAGTAAAGTACTCAGATCTTGTACTTGAGTAAAAGTAGAAGTACTCAGATGTTGTACTTGAGTAAAAGTAGAAGTACTCAGATCTTGTACTTTGGTACTTCTACTTTTACTCGAGTGTAGGAATACTCTGTTACAGTAAAAGTCCTGTATTCAAAATGCTCCTCAAGTAAAAGTAGAAAAGTATTCTCATCAAAATATAGTGAAAGACAGTAAAAGTAGTCATTGTGCAGATTGGTCCATTTCAGAATAATATATATGATATGTTTTATAATGATTGATCATGAAAGTGTTCTCAAAGCTGGTAAAGGTGCAGCTAGCTTGAATGACTTTGTATACTGCAGGGTAGCTTGTGGATTTACTCCAGGTGGAACTAAAGTCTGATTTAACACTTGATTATATTTCACATCATTCATCCAGATCTGTAAAGTAACTAAAGGTATTAAACACATGTAGTGGAGGAAAAGTACACAATGTACCTCTGAACTGTAGTGGAGTAGAAGTACACCATGTACCTCTGAACTGTAGAGGAGTAGAAGTACACCATGTACCTCTGAACTGTAGAGGAGTAGAAGTACACCATGTACCTCTGAACTGTAGTGGAGTAGAAGTACACCATGTACCTCTGAACTGTAATGGAGTAGAAGTACACCATGTACCTCTGAACTGTAGAGGAGTAGAAGTACACCATGTACCTCTGAACTGTAGTGGAGTAGAAGTACACCATGTACCTCTGAACTGTAATGGAGTAGAAGTACACCATGTACCTCTGAACTGTAGAGGAGTAGAAGTACACCATGTACCTCTGAACTGTAGAGGAGTAGAAGTACAAAGTAGCAAAACATTGAAATACTTAAATAAAGTACAAATATCTCAAAATTGTACCCAAGTATAGTACTCGTTGAGTTTATGAACTTAGTTACTTTACACCAGTGGCTATAAAGATAGAAAGACTAAGCCTTGCACAGAGGCATGACAATACATTTTCAAAATGCTCAACAGTCAGAATTATAAACTGACTGCTACACAATTAAAATAAATGCTTTTATATATTTCTATTAGATGTGACTCTTTAGCGTTTCTGTTATTATTAACTGCTGCTTTAGTTGTTCCGACTGCTAACATCCTGTTATTCCTAATTTTAAAGCCGATATCCCGTGGGGTCGGGTCCTTGTCACCTTTTTCATACCTGATGAGTTTGCCTCCCTGACTACAGTTGCTTCAGCGTGTAGAAGTAAGCCTACTATTTGATTTGTTTTAGATAGGCACAGCATGTTTCATATGCAGACCTTATTTTCCTGTTCCATGTTAAAATAAACCATTTTCAGTGGTAATTTTTTTTTGGTCATGGAAAATGAGGTAAAGGTCATTGAGAAGTCATGGAAAAGTCATTGAAAATCATTGGTGAAAAAGTGTGTGAACCCTGATTACTATTTTGATAATAATCCAATACATTTGGGATGATAACAAAGCAAAAATACCTTTCACCATTTTGTAGTTTCAACTTCTAAAATGTATGGATTTACATATTTATTTCTGTTTTTAGTCAAATCCTTGTTGAAAACACACATTCATGGTACCCAGAGGATGAACCAGAATGACTTTAGTGATCCCCTGAATACTCCTCTGCACACATTTTGGTTTTAGACTGTTGCCCATTTAAATCAAGAGATTTCAAGTTTTGACTTTCAAGCAATTTGGATTATTCTTATGCATTTTTAACCTTTTCCTGACATATTGTAAATTAAACGGTACACTTATTAAATGAAGGAATATTATGCAGATGAATTTACCTAATTAAGGACCTTCATTTACATGCAGTTGCTCTCTCAGACACTTCTTTACCTCACATTGCTCACAGTTCAATGCAGAATCGTGTGTGTGCGTGCCCGTGTGTTTACTTAGGTGTTATCTACCCCTATGACCCTTGTGTACGGTGGTTGAGTGTAGAGTATGAAACCCACAGAGAGATTATCCCCGCTGCATCAGACTGAATTACCATCTCCTCTCACATCTGGGCTTTTGTTCCCCTATTTGGCAGCAGCAGCAGAAATGATTGCACCTTTATTCACCCCTCCTCCCTTCTCTTAACAGGACAAGTGGGAGGTTAAAAAAGCTTCCTTTTGTTATTCCAAACAAAGACTGTTTAATAGTTTGGAAATCTTATATAGAGTGCTGAGTGACTGGGGAAAGGGCAAAAGTTCATTCAGCATCACCGGGACATTTGTTTTGTTATTTAGTGTTCCCAGTCTGAACCTGAAAACAGACTGTTCATGGTTTGGGGCTCAGAAGGAGAGAAGTGTAACATACAGTATCAGCTGAAATCATGCTGTAACCAAAGATCCAATATGTTATACTAAACACGTGTACCCAAGTACAATGTAAGATACTGTATGAGTATATTTGTTATACTTTCAAATGCCACGCCACAACATTTCAGAGGCATTGATTCTACTTTGTACTCCACCTCACTGCATTTGTTTGAAAATAACAACTTTTCAATTTAAGATTTGATATCATTTAAAAAATCTAACACATGATTAGATTATAAAATACAAATAGTGTACCTTTTTTACTTTAATTAATGAAATTACTAATGACCATACAGATTAAAACCGTAATGGGAAAAAAAA
Source organism: Harpagifer antarcticus (assembly GCA_902827135.1). Lineage (NCBI taxonomy): Eukaryota > Metazoa > Chordata > Actinopteri > Perciformes > Harpagiferidae > Harpagifer > Harpagifer antarcticus. The sequence continues at coordinate 1,474,312 of CADEHL010001172.1, read as the reverse complement.
TAAAAGAAGATGATACCAGTGTATTATTAAATATTGAACTAGCAAAAAGTATGCTGTGGCATTCAAGTCATTTACACATTATTGCATCAACCATATTGATTCAACAATTGTGATACAATTCTAAAATATATGTATTTTTGTTTTTAACTACTACTGCTTGATGAGGAGTTCACTTTTTATGTAGTATATTTTGATCCAATTACTACATTATTTATCAAATGTTTACTCCTCCTTGTGTCAGATGTCTACAAAGTACTTTACGGGATTACCTGACTCCAAACAAATGATAGTAATCATTTGTCTATCAACAGAAAATAGATAAAAAAATCAATTAAGATCTGTTTCGTGCAAAATGCCAACTATTGTGTGGCCCCTTTATTTTTATTCCACATTATTATTAATGTATAGTTTTTTCATTGTATGTTGTGACAAACTAACAATTTTAAGTTGTCACTTCAAGATGTGAAATCTTTGTTTCCTTATTGCTTTTTAGATCAAACAATGAATGGATAAATGAAACGACTAAAATAAAAGGTAATTATTTAATTAGCTGCAGCACGAGTGTCATTGAAGTTAGGTGCCCTGTGACTAATTGAGAAGTGTTTCCGGTGTTTGAGCAACATGAATCTGTATTAAACCGGCGAGCTGAAGACAGTCTGATGCAGCAGAGAACATGTGTACAGTGTGTCGTGATTTAACATGTCCTGTTAAACTAACTCGTCCAGTTGCGTTTAGCCTTTAATTATGCTTCATAGATTTCCTGCTGATGAACAGGCAGAGAATTAACAGTGGACGGGGCTAATTCACAGCTGCTGCTCCGCTCCACCCACATGCCGTTATTGCTGTACAGGTGGACCGCTGAGAGCAGGGTGCACTTAGCTACACAAACATTAGTATTAACGATTGGGCTGCCAGTTTGGAATTAGTGACAAACTGCAGACGGGCAAAAATTGGAGTCCGAAACCAATCAGGAAGTTAATGAGGAGAAAAATTACTCTGCTTTCCCCCTCCCACCTCCACTGCTGAGGAGCAGGGAGGGGGAGGGGGGGGGGGAAGGGTGTTGAGGAAGCATGAGGGCGCCAAATCGAGATGCCAGAGGATTCTGGGAAACACTGCTCATGGTGTAATGTTATTCTGAGTAAACGTATATACAGTATACATTTTTCAGATTTTGTATCGCATAAAATGGTTAAGTAGGCCCTCACGTGCTTTTTGGCGTTCTCCCTTTCCTGTACTGTGTTATATAGGTTTGTGTGCATGTAAATGGTCTGCAAAGACTCGGAAAAAAGGTGTGTAAAAAAAGGTGCCTGATAAGTTTGCATCCCTTGCATCTCTAAACTCTTGCCACAGTTGGTTTGTAGCAAGCTCCTTTGCTTAATGGAAATATAATTTTTTTTTATATATATAAGAAAATGAGTTTGTTCAAGTTTTGTTTTGGTATTGTGTTGGCAAATGACTAAGATACCACAGTAGAAGAACAATAATAGCTGAGCGGCAAAACTGGAGTCCGGTTTATAATTCAAATGGGTGGGATGGTAAACAGGAGCTCTCGTTAAACACAAAGATCTTCTGTTTGTGTTCAGTGTCTCCCCCTTTTCGCTGATTCAATCTGCTATAAATCCTGAAGAATGATTTGACTGTGCGGTCATATTTATATCAGGTAAATACAGAGAGGGTCATTCACTCTGCAGCGCTGATGTCACAGCTTCCATCTGTCTCTCTCTATAGTATTTCTTCTCTCCTTTTTATTTTCTCGCCTTGCAGTACAAAGATATTTTTTATTTGATGTGTGCTGCTGTGCTGTCTACCCGAGGCAATATATATTTATCATATTAATGACTTTGAGGAGTATCCAAGAAACAAGATTTGTAGCTCAATACCGGAAAGAGAAGTGAGAGATTTGAGCTGTATTTACTTTTCAAATACATAAACATACTTTACCCAGTCATTCTGAGAAGTAGTAAATATTTAAAGGGGCCCTATTATGCTTTTCGGGTTTTCCGTTTCCTGTAGTGTGTTATAAAGGTATTTGTGCATGTAAATGGTTCCAAACGTTTCTCTCCCACACACTCCCCTGCTGCCTGAAACGCCTCCTTTGTTTACGTCCGTAACATAGTGACATCATTGTAACACATCCTCTTCTATTGGCTAGCAACATTGTATGTAATATAGGCGTTTTACCAATCAGAGCAGACTGGGCTCTGGTTTCAGACAGAGGGTGAAAAGAGGTGCTGCAGCACAGGCAGTGTCTCTTTTAACCAGTGGTGAACCGTGTCTATCACAACTGGACCTTCTGGAGACACACACAACCCCGCCGCCGGCAGAACCTGCTTAGAGAGGTTCTGCCCTTAACCCTATCACGTACAATGCGTTGGAGCGCTAGCCAATAGAAGCGTGAGTATGATATAAAGATGTCACTATGTTACAGAAGTAAACAAGGATTACAATAGAGGCGTTTCAGGCAGGGGGGGGGGGGGCTTTGAATCCCAAAGTTCAAAGCATGAACTTTGGGATTAGAGTCTTTGAAGACAATTTACATGCACGCAAGAATATATGGTACACTACCGGAAAGGCAAAGACCCCAAAAGCATTATTGGGCCCCTTGTATTTATAGTTATTACTATATTGTTGATATCGTCACAGTTTTTCATCATTATAACCAAAATGAACCCTGCCCTCCTGTTTGACTCGTCCCTGCAGCCTTCTCCCCCGGCAGCGCCCCCCCCGGGCACAGCTCCGCCCTGCCCTGCAGGTCCATCAGCACCCTGGGTAACTCTGACGTCAACGAGTGTGAGGTCGCCAGCGAGACACCCAACTTAACCGTGGACTCCATCGTCGATGGTGACGCCGGCAAGTAAAAGAAGATAAGGATGACCTACCATGAAAAAAAGGATTATGAGATTATTTAAGCAAAAAGAACTCATGGTTCTCTGTTGCTGCAGGTAGTTTGCTTCTGTCCAGGAGGTATATTTCATACGGTTGTTGAAATCACAAATTGTTTGTGCATTTTAGCTCTTTTTTTCCCGTGAAAGCCAGTTCATCAGCACAGAAAGTTAGAAAAACAATACAACGTGCAAATATCTGCAAAGCACACATTTAGGCTGTTAATGAACGAGCTATTGACAATCAGAAAGAAGGGTGGTGTTTTCTACAATACATTGTTCAAGCCTTCATTAATTCCTTGAATAGTTTTTTAAAAATTGTTTTTTAAGATGTTTTTTATCCCACACTACAAAAACTAATATAATCTGATGGCTCTTTCTTAATAACAAACGCCTTGATGCCTTTTTATGAAAACAATTGAATTTGACCATATAAACCAAACCCACTGCAATGTGCTGATCTCCCAGCCCGCCCTATAAGGACTGGCAGACATATGCCGAGATCTCTTTTGACACTCACCACTGTAACAGTATGTACCTTGATCAGCATCAGATCATTGCATTTATTTTTCCCCTGCTATAAAAATAGTTTTCATTGCATTGAAGTTTTAGAGTAGATGAGAGAGAGGGATGCGATGGGAGGAAACAGGCAGGTTAGACATGAATCATGTTTGCCTGCGTTGGCGTGTGATGAGCCCCGGCTGCTTATTTATGGCACCAATCCAGCGGCATCGTTTATTCCAATGAATTTGCATGTCTATTGTATATTTAACCCCTTCAGACCTGGAGCTTTCACTATGCGCACAGGCTACTGTTTACACACGTTGGTACAGCATGTAGATACAGAGGCTGAGGAGCAGTGACGTGTAAGGCTGCAATAATTACATTTGTAGATTTACAACACATAACAGCCACCATTTTGATAATTAATTCATCTAAAAAAATAATAATTGGTTTTAGCTTCTGAAACGTTTAATATTTGCAGATTTCTCTTGTCTTGAATTAAAGTGAATTGAATGTTTGAGTTTTGGACTGTTCAGATCCGGGCCATGTTTCCTTTAATTAAGAAGAACAACTCCGATGAGATGTTGCCGACTTCCAGCGCCCCACTGTACTGCATATTGTTGATTTGTTTTATGGAGAATTACTTCCAACTGCATGCTTTGAAAGTGTTTATTTCTGTTTGTGTTCCAATAAGACAGCAACAAAAGTAATTTGGAGTCTTGGAGTTTATGTCGCTACAAGTTCTCGGGAAATAAAAACGTTCCAAAGTGATGGAGTGTAAATGTGATGCTGGAAACAACAATATAAAACAGACAGAGAAAATGACTTGTATTTTCTGTCTGCTGCGCTGTGGGAACATTCATTGGATTCTGTTGTAATCAATAACGTGACCATCTTGTTTTTTTATGAAACGCACTTACTCTTAATTTCATCCACCAGTGGTTTTAGAGAGAAGAATGTGGAGTTACCTATACGGCTTTGACATTATAAATCACCTCTTGAGACCAGATTGTACAGCAGTATCGATTGATCCTGATATATCACAGAAATTTACTGTCACTTCTGTTTTCAATTAAAGATACAATCAGTCAGATAATGACTTAATTGGATTTTTACAGAAGATTGAGTTTTATTACCCCGTGCTTTACGGGTTTAGTTAAGGAAGGCCATTTGATCACGTTTGTCAGGGGCGACTTGCTGCCGCTTGCCTTGCCCTTCTGTAGCTGCTGCCACCGCCACCCTGCTGTACAGCGCAGGGGAGAAAGTGTCACAGGATTGGTTTTCCTTGAGCTGCCAATGCCTCCATGAATCATTCCCCCCCCCCCCCCCTCCCCATCATAGATAAAATGTGCTCGGATCCCTCCGTGACAGTGGAGTGATGGCCTCTAGATACAGAAAGGAAGTGTTTGGAGAGGACGCAGTGAGCCCTGATGTGGAAAGTTAGATCTTTTTTAATTATATATACATAAAAGAGAATGCTACTCTCAGTTGTAGAGCTCACTTAGAGTAAATATGTTCTATATCATTTGAATTTCAGCTGATTATCTGATTAGTTGTGTTGTTCAGACCTTGTTATTTAGAATACTCTGCAACTCGCAAAAGTTCTCCCTCAAACCTAAGTGCTTAGATTTTTAGTAAAGCAGAAACCATGTCTGACTTATATCTTCTGTCGCTTTCCTCTCTTTCCTCCAAGCGCTCTCCTTTGTGTTCCTACGATGGCCGAAACGCGCTACAACGGCCAGAGCACTGCAGCTTCAGAAATGATGCAAATTAAAAAAACAAATGTGCCTAAACAAATGCAAATAAAGAAACATCTTCACCTACTTGACAAGAAATGGGCAGCATTTAAAAAAACACTCACCAACTTGAGGTAAGTTTTCTAAAAGCGTTGCATGAAAGAAAAGCTGCAAATAAGAAATGCTGCAGAAGCTCAAAACGGTGACAGGGACACAACACAGCTGGGAATGAAGCAAAGTGTGTTTCAGTATATTTGAAATGGCTAGGTCAGCTAGCTTACAGCAGATCTTCAATAATATCGGAAAAAGATGATGCGATCACATTGTTCAAATAAGCCAGTAAGACCAGAACGTCAACAAGCGCTCCCGGCCCAGCTGTGTGCATCACTTTTCAGTGTGGCAATTTGTTTTATTTTGTATTTGCATGGTTATTTAACTGCAGCACGCGTCTCCTAATGGAGATGTTTTGACCGTTATAATGCGATACCTGTGGATTAACTGGGTACCGACTACTACTGTGTATTCAAATCTAATGAGTCAAAATGTACACTTATCCTAAAGTTAAACATGAAATAACTTAGATGAAGATACAATCCAAAAAGGCAAACAAACTGTTAAAAGAAATAATGGAATTTTCAATGATATAAAGTCAAAGAATACATTAATCTGGGGTTAAAACCATTTTATAAACTGGAAATATACTTTTTCATTGGTACAATTTTGGTTTCATGCAACTTCCACCCAACTTCAGCCCCCTTTCTCCTCACAGTAAGTGCTATGTCTAAACTTGAGGCATTTCAAACATTTTGTAATACAGTAGACCACCTGAATGTTTTACAAAAGTTTGTGCTGTCTGACATTACTTGAAAGACATTATCATACTTAACAGAGTATTCATTCTTTTTCCCAGCCGAACTAGCCCTTTAGTATTTGTTTTACTTTAAAGGTGGATGTGTTTGCTGGTAGGAGGATCTGGGGCTGTCTGAAGGACAGGCAGAGCACCGGTCATAAACGTCCAGCCCTGAGAGCCAAGCACCAATAAACAGGCCGGAGTAGACGGACTAATCCGCTGTGCATCCACCACTAATCTGAGGACGTTACCCATCATTTGTCTTTACACCTGCAGGGAGAACAGCACGGGAGGACACACTCTTCTCCACAAGTGGATCAGAGGCATACATTCAGGAGTTAGAAATGGATAAAGTTACATTTGTATGTAGTATTTATACATGAGCCCTGTTTAAAGAAGAAAAGAAAGAATTGCCAATTGCGAGTGTTAAAATGCTTATTAATTTAAGTAACATTACTCAGCATTGAAAATATTCCTTATAAATATGTAATCAGGAAAATGATCTAGTATCTAATTACGATTCTAAATAAAATACTTTTGCCTGTAATATATAATTGTTAAACTGTTTTGTTTAACTTACTATGATGTGACTGCTATCCAATCAGAAGACCATAACTTCACTTGTGCAGAAATCTTACAGTATGTCTCCTTTTGACCACCAACATGTGTCGTCATTTCACGATACAGTTGTGGCCCAGGAAGGGAAAAATACAAAACAATAAAATGAATTAGTCATTTTACTTTAGAACTGAAAAGACAAAAGATAGTTGTTCAAAAGTAGCCATTTTACGTATATATCGACGCTGGTGAACTGATTTTGGTAATATTTTACCTTTTTTATTTATAATATTGTTCAACTCAACTATCTTTCACAATAATGAAACTCCTCATCTCACCAACTTGAAATAGGCTATACTGAAAAAACTGAACCGTTGACTTTAATTAAATGTATTATGTCAACACATTTCACATAACTGTACTAGGTTAGTTGAACGCAATAATATTAAGTTTGAATAAAAAAGATTAGGTTCAACTTAATATTATTGCATTCAACATAAAAACTGAAACAAATTTCACACATCTGTAGATGTGTGAAATTTGTTCCAGTTTTTTCAGTGTAGTTTCAATAAAAATAAAAACACCTTGTCTTCAATTAATTAACTAATATTTGTTCTGTCATTTATCTGTGTTTAATTTAATATTTATATTTCTAGGAATGATTCTTAAACATTGCTTTGTGGTGCTGCCAAATGGTAAATGACAATTCATTCATTTTCTTTTATAATAATAATAATTGTATAGGCCTTATATTCCATATGGATTCCCATCATTCATTCCAATTGAATCCAAATGTATTACATTTCATTATATGGTATTAAAGTAAAAGTATAATGTTAACCTACATTTTTCAGGATATGTTTGTAACCTTGGAAATCCTTTTAATGTGATATTTGCATTACTTTATCAGTAAAACAAATTAATCTTTGATAGATATACATATTGTAATTGTTTAACAATATTAAAAGTTGCTAATTTTACACAATTTTCTTTACATTCCTTACTATCTTTTAACAACACATGTAATATTCATGTTTCTCCAATCACTTCTTTGGATGTCAAAATCAAAAACACACTATTGGAATAGCTGATACATTTAGCGCTCATACGGTTGCGCCAACTTATTCTGTAGTATCCTAAAAAGGCCACAGACTTTTCCTTTTTCCCCTGAGGACTGATGCGTGCTGACGGATGTTCTCACTAATTCAGACGTCCGGCTAATTCCTCAGTAGGAGCTCGGTGTCCCGCCTCCCTGGGGAGACTTAAATCAGCGTTCCTGTGACAGGACTTCTGAGTGGCAGCTACGCCCCCAATCAGCACCTCATAATAACCCCACTCAGCAGAGGTCAGCCCCGCCCCCTGCTCCTGGAGAGGGGCCATGCTGTAGGAGCATTAACATGGGGTCCGAGATGTGAAAGGGTGAAATGTTAAGTGAATTGCACAAACAGATTCTTTGAGCTTTGACATTTTTTGAAATGTCTGTTTACAGATTTCACCATCTTAGTTTCTATTACATTTGCTTATCAACACCAAACGCCAAGTACAGCTAAAGCTAATGGGAAATTGTTATTTGTGTTTGGTGATAAATCAAATTGATGTTTTGACCTGATGTCGCTGGATTCCTCCTAACGGGGAAGGTGTTTTTGCCAAATGTTGTTCCAATTCATTCAGTGGTTAAGATATAACATCGTAAAGCATTAAAAGAAGTCGGGATGATTTAAGCCAGTGTGATTCATCGTTTAGGGACCATGACATTTTGTCCAATTTCAGTATGGTCTAAAATAGTGGAAGTAAATCAGGGGACACTGGTGTGTTCAATTTAAAATCATGACCCTTTTTTACGTCTATGGGATGACCCATGACCTTTGATTGGGAATGTAATCACCAAGTCAATACAAATCTGAAAATATGTCATTTTATGAAGTTGCACCTGTGTAGGCATTCTGTTTCCTGAAGTCGTAAAATATTTTTAAAATATTATAATGTGACATGTTTCCATGAAAGGAATTTTTGATTTCAATGAGATTTCCTCATTGAGGATTTATTATGATGTATTATTCTATTAGGGGGGTTGTACATTCTAACGTTAAGTTATGACTGATTCCGGCTAAGACCACAGAAATGTTGAACAGATAATAAGATTTTTAAAAACGTTTTACATTTTTTTCTTTGGTCCAAACTAGGACATCTCCAAACTCACGAATGTATGAAGTGTTTTCAAATGTGTTGCAGATTATTCATGTTCCCCAGAGGATACATCATCATGACGTTGGGGGTCCACAGATTTTCTCTCTGGCGCCACCATGAGGTTGTTGGTGGTGTTGGTTGGATGGTTATCAAAATATCCATCTAAAAATATATTGTCTAATAATAACAAAATATTATTAATTTATATTATTACATATTATATTATATTATTATTATTATATTTGGTTTGAAATTCAAATATGTACATGTGTTTTTCAACGTTTTTTCTATTATATTTTCAGGTGGCACATATCTGTTTCTTTTTTGTGTTTTCAAAACATCTTTTATGGATTTATTTAACCCGTGTGTTAGGTAATAGACTGTAGGCCTACTGTGCTCAGCCTCACTATATGTAACGTTTATAAAGAATATGTATTTTCCTCAGAATTGATTCAGCTCTCAAATACACATGAGATATTCAAATACCCATTCCTGCATCTTCATCATGCATCAAAATACAAAATAGAGAAATCAGACTTTATGCCAATAACAATACTTCCTGCAGTGTAAACTTTTATTCCGGTCCGTGTTTTGGTCTTTTATCACGAACAACATGAATAAATGTATTACGCGTTGTGGTCCAGGCCTCCCACTCCCTACAAATCTACTCGGCCGGCACAAACTGCAAAGCCACTCTCGTCACCTTGAAATTTCCTCTGCTATTTTCCAATTAAAAGCTTAATAGCCCTGGAGACGGGCTTCATGTGGGGAAGTTTAACATGCTCTTATTCTCTGTAAGCCGCGCCAGGCTCGGATCCCATTATTTGCTTGAATAAACCTTTTTTACGGTCAGAAATGGGCCCCGGCTTTGTCCGGTGTTATGTTTCAATGCCCTCTATTAGTCCAGCAGAAGGGACATATCAGCATCCTCAACATAGTTCCCAAAGGGCTTTTTATACATGTAGAGACCTAATCATCTAAGTTATGTACGATTGTGTAAAAAGTGCGAGAAGCTGCGAGCACTTTGTCCGAATTAAGTCGTATAGCCTGCAGGCAACAGGGAGGGAAATAAACAAGTCCTGACTTTTAAAATCCTAATTAATTTATAGGAAGAGTGGAATGCTGATGTTAGGTCGTAATAATGAACATATTAGGGGAAATGCATATCTATAGAGTTTTGACAGCTTGTCATATGTTTTGCAGTTGAGTTTTGAGAACAACATTTTTTCAATGTAGATTTAAAATCATGATTCAACTTAAAAAGGTATTTACTCGTGCAATTAGTATTTTAATGGGGTTTGTTTTATGCAGGGACAGTTTTCATCCTCATTGTTGCCGGCTGGAGTATTAATGTTGATATTCAGTTGAGTGCTATTGATGCAGTTCATTCATGTAGTGCTTTTATTTTTACATTAACTCATGCACTTTTTGTTTTACTTTGCATTGTAACGTACTTGCATAGTCTATCAAATGAAAAGGTATATTTTTGATATTCATTTGACACTTTACATGACTGTTACACATTAAAGGTATTAATATATCAAAGAAAATGTTATTTGTATGTTAAATTGTTAAAACTGAAATGATAGCTATATTAAAAAAATAACTATGAGTGTCACTAAGAGTTGTTTATTTTGTACAAATGTAAATTTGACTTTTTTTGGGACCATGTGTGTAGATAATGTTGCAGCTTCCCGTTATATAAATCTGAAATGTGCCTTCAAATAATGTCAACTTCATTATTACAAGCCTTGACAAGATTCTTAATACAAAGAGAATATCAGTTTCCACTGCAGAACACAATGTTATAATCTTTAACCTATTTCTTAAGGGAAACATTATCTGATCCTCACATGCACTTTTCTTTCCTCCCAGCCTCACGTGGACATTTTTTGCAGCGTGCTTTGACGCGAGTGACAGCGTTTGGTTACACGTCGTCTCAATAAGTCCGTGTCAGCCCTGATGCATATCTGTGCTGTCAGCCGAGGGAAAGTTGGATCCTCCACAACAAGCCCACACCTCTTCTCCTCATCCTGCCATGCGTGTGGCTGAGCAGCTCCATCCAGCTCCATCCCTCTGCTGCTGACACCACTCCCCCACCTCGCCTCTCCGCAGATGCACTTGCGCGTCCTGGAGAACACGCTCCCACGATGAATGGCTACGGATCCCCCTATTTGTACATGGGGGCTCCGGTGTCTCAGCCCCGGGCCCCGCTGCAAAGGACCCCCAAGTGCGCGCGGTGCAGGAACCACGGCGTGCTCTCCTGGCTCAAAGGTCACAAACGCTACTGCCGCTTCAAGGACTGCACCTGCGAGAAGTGCATCCTCATCATCGAGCGGCAGCGCGTCATGGCGGCGCAGGTGGCGCTCCGCAGGCAGCAGGCCAACGAGAGTCTGGAGAGCCTCATCCCGGAGTCCCTCAGAGTGCTTCCCGGCCTCGGCATGCCCGGAGCCGGCGAGGGGAACCATGGAGCCCCACCAAGGACAGAAGAGCTGGAGCTGAGGTGGAGCAGCACGGAGCCGGTTCATTCCCGAGCGCAGACACGCACAGCAGGTGGGAGGATAACAACCAGAGCTGCAGGAAAATAGTTTGGCTAAATGTGTTTCACATTTCTGATGAGCTATTACTTTTTATTTGATGGAAGAAAATGTTAAATTAAACAAATTATAAGTCATTTTAAACTGCTATGATCAGAAGGATGGCTATTACAAAAATAAATAACTTAATAATACGAATACTTCACAAAGTGCACATGGGAATAAGTTACTAATATAGGCTAGATTGTTTTTATTATGATAATTGTTTAAAGTTTTCACAAAATACGGCAGATTAAATATGTAAGTCTAAAATATGTTTATTACAATGTCCCAAGATCATTATATTTCTAAATAAATAAATGTGCAGATATGAATGGGGTTGAGATTATTTCTTGTAAAAACTGGTTTTCCTTTCCAATGATTCTAAAATGATAGTGTGTTGAGTGTTCGAAAACATTTTACGGTTTGATCATTGGGATACATTTAAAAGTAATATTTCAGTTACAAAGAATTCACATAAAACAGCTCCTATAAATGTTGCTTTATGGCACCTTCGCTAAATGAAAACATTCTTTAAAAAATGTCAAGTCATGATAAGAAAGATACAACTTTACTTATTCCCCGAGGCCGAAGTGATAATGCTACAGCAGCACAAATGTATTGGTAATAAAACAGATAGCTTAAATACAAATAATAATACAGTAAAATAATGTTTTATTAAAATGTTGACAAAGTTAGATTAAAAAATAAATAAACAAACCTCATTTAGATTTTTGATATTAAGGTGGATTCATTTGATTCATTGTTATTGCGTTAATTTGTTCTATTATCTTGCTTTTGATTGTTTCTATATAGCCTATTTATGAATGGAAACAAGCATGTTGTTTCTATTTTATTTGACAAGGAATTATTTCCTTTATGCCTGCAATATATACAACAATAATTATGTGTTTATTATTTTATAAAATATATCGTTAGCCTAATAGCATAATTGCCCAAGTCATATTTGAATGTTTTTGGAAAACAAGGAAAAGTGCCCTGCAAAAATGCCTAAGTCAAAGCGATGACTTAGGCAGATAGTGATTTTGGACTCTAAAATGCATTCTGATAGGCTGTGGACATAGGCAATAAGGCAGGGTGATGCAGCAGTGGTAGGAGAGTAAAGTTAGGCAGATATCACAATTTGGCCAAAAAATGACTTAGGCAATTATGCTATTAGGCTAACGATATGTGACAGCCAATTTCAATTTATTTATTTTCACTGTATCAACGTTTGGCTTTTTATATTTAATGTCGGTATCGTTGCCTTCTCTTTGTTAGCAAAGCGTTAATTTGGATTTTAATGAAAATTAAAAATGCTCAATATTTCAGCCACATATTCCAGTCATAGGCCTATTGGTTATTTTTCTACTTGACTCCACTTTGGCGGTTTTCTGAGACACAAACATCTGGACACAATCAGCGATCAGCTGACTCCAGATCCGCTCCATCACCCGGACAGGCGAAGCTGAGTGCTTTAAAAGATGACAGTAATCAGCGCAGACAGCACCAATCCGATGTAATCGCCATTTCTCTCGAACGAGGTCAAGTTCAGATGAAATGTTACCGAGCCACACGCGATCTGTTTACAAAATGTGGTCAAAAGGCATCGACGGTAGATTCCTCACTGACACACAGTCAGCACTTTGTGTTAACAGCTTTAGGGAGGAGGGGTGGAAAACATCCTCATCAGTCTCTGTGTTGGAGACAAGCCATTCATTGTGTGTCAAGTTTCCTCCTGAGGAGAGCTTTTGGACTTAGAGTGCAGAAAATAAATGTTTCTGAAGTCAGATAAATGCAGCTGAACTGTTATGACCCCCCTGCCCAAACTTGTCTCCTGACTCTTTGTTCTGATGTGTTGCAGAGCCGACGAATGAGGGTACTGATGAGGGGTCCGGAGGAGAGAACGGGGGGAGCTCCAGTGAGAAGGAGCAGGAGGCTGTCAGCTCCCCTGAAGGCTCCAAACCGAACTCCTGCTACACCCCGGAGCCCCCAGAGACGCCCTCCAAACCGGAGGAGAGCAGCTGCAGCCTCTCTAAAGCCGGCAGCGCTGGGAAGGAAGTGAAGACCGAGAGTCCTCACAAGCTTCCGGTCAGCTCCGGAGAGCAGAGTGTGCTCATTGAAGGCCTCGCGGGCTCCATCAACCTGCCCTTCAGCCTGCGGGCCAACCGGCCGCCGCTGGACGTCCTCAAGAAGATCTTCCCCGCTCACAAGCCTCCTGTCCTGGAGCTCATCCTCAGAGGCTGCGGGGGGGATCTGGTGGGGGCCATCGAGGTGCTGCTGTCCAGCCGGGGTCCTGACGGGAGCGCGCACCCGCAGAACGACCCGCACCCTGAAACCCTGTTGCTGCCTTCAAACGGACACCTGTTCGAGCACATGGGCTCATACCACCCGGTGTCCTCCAGCGCCAAGTGGTCGGTGGGCTCTGCTTTCCGGGTCCCCGAGTCGCTCCGGTTCACAACGGACCCGGCATCGGGCGTGGTGTCCACGGGACCGCTGGGTGTCCCCATGCAACACCCGTCCTTTCCGCAGCCCACGCGCTACCCGCTCATGTTGCGCAACTCTCTGACGCGCAGCCAGGGCAGCCCCTTCGTACACAATGACGTGACTCTGTGGAATACGATGGCCCTTCAGCAGCAGTACCAGCTCCGCTCGGCGGCCCAGTACGTGTCCCCGTTCTCCCCCGCAGCCGCCGTGGGGCCCGGGGGATCGGTGTTCCGCAGCTCCGCCATCCTGCCCTCCAGACCCTCCGAGGAGCAGCGCATCAGCATCCAGGAGGAGAGCTGCACGCTGGGGCCCAAACCCGGCCTCTACTCCCCGGAGGAGGAGTACGAGGAGCGCTCTGACTCCGCAGACTCGCGCATCCTCAACTCCTCCACCTGAAGAAGTTGCGGATGGACTAACACAGCAGGGGGTGGGCCAAAAATGTATTATTTTGAAAGGACATCCGGTGTGCTATAGGGTCTTTTTCTGTGTTGTTTTGAATTGAACTGTGTGAAGCAATCACCCTTTGATGAGGTGATGTTAATCCTTTTAACGTCATCCACTCATGCCCTCAAGTTGTCACGTGCCACGACCAAAAACGGATGAATGGAACAGACTCGCGCTGATTTGAAAGTCTCTCATCTATTTCCTGCAAGCATGTTTAGTACTGTGAACACTTTTGATGTAAACGATCATCAATGCATGTGAAGAGTATGCCAAATAAATCTGAGTTTTCCAAATGGACCAGATTGTTGTCTTTTAGTCACTATTACTAAGGTTTGCATTTTAAATTGGCCTAATTTATATAGACACATGTTGTATGTGTTACATTGGTCATCATTGTTTACCTGAACGTATAGCTCCACATTTATCAGCTCCAATATTTATTAATTATAATATAAATATGATTCTGAAATTATCCTATTTGCATAATAACTACTTTATAACTTTGTGTACATTATTTGATGCCAATACTAAGTAAAAAGAGATTACAAATCTGATTTCTTTTGTATTTTTGCACTGTAGTATTTTACATAAGAACATTCAAATTCACTCCTCTGGGTTTAGGAATTGGGATGTCCTTCAAGATAAAGACGAGATCCATTTCCGGGTCACCAGACAGACGATGCATGGATGGAAGATCGAGGAGGCACAACATTTAGAAATAAAAAGTGTTCTGAGAGCAACTTTTTATAATGACATGTTGTGGGCCTTTATTTAACATACAGTGTTTCAAAGGGGGAGACAGAGGAGACGACCTGCCTTATACCTCCTCAGGAGCCAAACCATACTTGGCAGCGGACAATGCATATGTGTACAGCAACTTTTAGTCCAATGGAAAAGGTCAAAGGTCAGAACTGCTTTTTAGCCTGAAACCCAAGCATAATATGTTGACCTTTTATCTGGAATGACCTCATTTGATATCAACAGACAGCTGCACGCCCAGAGCTCTGCATGAATTGAATGCACAGACAGAGGTCTATTGAAATAATGCATTACATTGCATTTAGCTGACGCTTTTATCCAAAGCAACTTACAATAAGTGCGTTCGACCAGGAAGACACAACCTTGAAGAAAACAGAATCATATACATCAGGTTTCATAGAGCTAAAACATTTCAAGTGCTACTCAACTGGCTTTAGGTAAGCCAGTCCTTTATTAGTATATAAGTGCTTTGTTTAGAAATTCTTTGTTAGTAATTCTATCGCTCGAAGTGGAGAAGATGTTTCTATAATATAGGAAACAAAACATAATAAAGCAAATACATTGAGCATTCCAAGCAGCTAATCAAACATTATACAACTCTCACCACAAAGCTACAATTTTACACTACAAACTGATTTTGTTTAAAACTTTTTGAACAGTTGTCGATACAACTAATAATACAATCATACTATGTCTACCAGCCAAAACGATATAACCTGACCACTGCTGTGTTGGCCTGATTTCAGCTTTAAGGTTTGCCGATCTGAAGCTATATGCTTTATGGAAAGTGAATTTACTGTTGTCTGACAGCATGGCTTAGCTCACTGACACATGTCCTCAGCCATATGGAGTATCTCTAAGGCAGAACCCTCAAATAAATCTATTTTCTTTATTGTCACGGTTCTTCAGTGTGGCTGCTGTTTAGGAAGTGTTTGACATTAAGTAGATTAGTTGACTTTTGAAGCAAAGAGCACCCACAGCTTTAGTGATACATGCCAGTCAGTCAAACATTTATTTTCAAAATCAATTCAGTCAAACACCAAATAAAGACTCAATTTAACCCGTCACTGTTCTCAATGTGATGGCTAGTGTAAAAGTTGATACAATTGTCCATCTATGGCCTTTTACAGGTAGGCTTTTCCTGCTATATGCTTGGAGTATGGCTTTCTAAACATTGAAAGCTCATTAATGCTGACTGTACCATTCCAAAGTGCAAACTAGCAACACTTCAAAATAGATATTATCAAATTATTCAAAAACTAGTGTACATGGACACATATTTTATTGTTTAACTCAAAATTCGAAAGATAAGATTCATAATGAATCCAATTTGAAAAGGTTTGAACAGGCTTATTTCAATAAACCTTTTCGAAATTAAACTGCAATCTGCTAAGAGCAAATACATGCAATAATAACAATCAACAAGATCATAATAAATCATTTTGGTTTTTGAAAATCAATTAAAGAAATCTGACCTGTTGATGTTGACTATGGTAAAAGTGTTGTTATGCATCATAAAGCGTTATAAAGATAACATATGGGAAATGGTTATGCTCTAATTTGAATGCCTGATCTCCCTTGTGGCCAAATCTTATAGCACATTAAAATGAACCAATTGATGTACACATCTGAACACATCTATGTTTTTGGAGCGAAGTATGCCAGGCAAATCTCATCAAAGCTCACAATGTGAGCAGCTGAATGGTTTCTTTACAGTGTGGACTCTTATGTGAGTCTCTAAATTAATATTTAGTGCAAAAGATTGCGTACAAAAGGTTTCTTTCCAGCGTGGACTCTCGCGTGTTTCTGTAAATTACTATTTTGTGCAAAAATATTTTGTACAAACTTAGCAGCTGAAACATTCCTATACTTGTCTTAATGCAAAGTCTTTTTTGAGAGTTTAAACCTGACTGGGATTCTCTCGCCTCCTTCCACTCAGCACTTTCATCTGTCTCAGATTCAGAAGAGCTCACTGTTGTCCCCAGTATCTGGCTGTAGACGTCTATCTGGATCTGAGCTCCTGGTTCTGATCCTCCACAGGCCTCTCCATCAGATTCTGTCTCCATGTGTTCAGTTTGTCTGTGATGACGCTGTGAGGATTCTCATGAATGTGAAATTGGTGACATCAGCCTCCCCAGCCCTTGAAGTTGCTCTCCGTCCTGACTGCTCCAGGCTACCTCCTCTTTCTTAATGGATGGGGGGTCTCTAAGTCCTTCTGTTCCAAACTAGAGTTCGACTCCTGCTGCTCAGGGGGAACCACTGCAGGAAACAGGAAATATACATTAAAAGAGAAATGTTGTTATTTATAACTAAATAGCTCAACAACTGCCCATGTGTGAACGTGACGACGTCTTCTATCATGTGTGTGCTGTCCGATCATTGTATGCACATGATGCTAAGCTGAGCAGACTCTGTTGACGCAGTAAAGTATGCGATGAGTGTACTATTATATATTATATTAGGTTCAATCATTTCACCTTATATTATATATTCTTTATTATGGTATGTTTATACATTATAAACAGTACATGTTAAATTAGGTAAACAAAAACACAGTATCAGTAATGAATACATTTGTATTCATATCAAATATTCTGAATATTATTGAATTTCAATTTGTTTGCAGTCGTGCAAAGGTGTGTGTGATTATTAGGATGATTTCGTTTGGATTCTCAATTTCCAAATACATATATTAGCCTATATTCAGCAGCATCTCAAGTTGGATATTCGTCCACTCATACTTTTGGTCTAGGCCTGTTCTTTGCAGAGCAGAACTGAGACAGACACACATCACCACAAATAACTTCTACAGTATCATTATAAATGAAAAAAAGAAAATGCTAAGTGCTGTGACGGTAACTGAGGGAAAACAATAATAGCAGCTAGCTAACTGCTAAATGCTACAGAGAAAGTAGCATGGTGGTGGGCGCCATTTTTTGTATTTCTCACTTACTTTTGTCAGGGCAATGTGTATTTCTGCTGTTTTAGAACATGTGTTGTTTGATTGTCAAGTAGTGCTAAAACCAGCTGTGACCAAGTTGGTCTATTAGAGTTGATGGCACAGACTATTTACTGGTGGCTTTCATGTCGTTGGTGCTTTTTATGAGCATTATGCACATAAAGATTATGGCTATTGACCTACATTATTAACCATTTGTTAGCTATGGAATTGTTATCTCACTGCATATATCTTTGTCTTGCAGGACTCAAATGAGAGGCAGGGCAAGGCCAGTTTATTAATATAGCACCTGTCGCGGCTTCCTTCCTTGCTTTCTATCCAAGCCACTGACTGAACGTCCACACCCACACGGTTCCGTCACGTTGAAGCATGCCGGTGGGCGTGTCTGGCGCACGACCAACAACCAATCACATTAATCTCCCTCCCCGGACACACAAGCACGCAGTTTGATTGGCTAGCGCTTGTACTGGCATATGATTTGATTGGCTTGTGCTTCTGTCGACGCTAGAAAAGTTGAACTGTTCTCAACTTTCGAAGCGAGCAACGGAGGCAAAGCGACGCGACGGAACCACAATACAGTTCGGCAAAGCTTGACGTCACCCCATTCAAAGTGAATGGGAAGCGTCTCCGTTGAAGCACGCGAAACGGTACGTCCACACGGCTCCGTCGCGTTGAAGCTTGCCGGTAGGCGTGTCTGGTGCGCGACCAACAACCAATCACATTAATCTCCCGCCCCGGACACACAAGCACGCGGTTTGATTGGCTAGCGCTTGTACTGGCATATGATTTGATTGGATAACGCTTCCGTCGACGCTTGAAAAGTTGAACTTTTCTCAACTTTCGAAGCGAGCAACGGAGGCAAAGCGACGCGACGGAACCACAATGCAGTTCGGCAAAGCTTGACGTCACCCCATTCAAAGTGAATGGGAAGCGTCTCCGTTGAAGCACGCGACGGAGCCGTGTGGGCCTTCCCAAATATTTTTGTCACTGCATCCTGGTAAAATAAAAAAATAATGTATAATGTTTGTGTCTTTGACATTAGCGCTGCTATGCAGCCACCAGTGCCCTGTACTACGAAGCCAGTTCAACAGACCCTGGATATGTTTGAGTTATCAACTAAGTTAGTTATTAACTAACCCAAACAAACGAGATCTCGCTAAACGGTCCTACTACGCTTGTTGTCAACTCAGTAAATCAAGCCAGGGATTCTCTGTCCGGCTGAGAGCGCGTTCACGTGAAAGGGGCGAGGTTAGCTACATTTGACCAATCACAAACAGGGACAAGTGTACTGACAGCGCAGCGTCATACTTCATTAATGAAAAGTAAAATAATATTAGACAAATACAAACTTTAAACATCCATGGTGCATTCACACCAGCCTTTTATAGTCCGGTTGAATCTAACCCTGGTGTGTTTAGCTGCTTGGTGCGGTTCATTTGGGTCGGTGTGAACGCAGTCCGAGACCTCTTAAGTGAACTAAACAACCGGACTCTGGTCCGCCTAAAATAGGTGGTCTGCGAACTCTGGAGCGTTCATTGCTGGTGTGAACGCAGTCCGCACCAAAACATAGGAAGCGTAGTATTTACGTGTCACAAGAACGCGGGTGTCTTCAAAAATCTTTAGCGAAAGAGTCTTTCAAGACATCCGCCGTTGTTTAGTTAAAGAGTGAAGCAGAATTAAGTGTTGAACAGTGTCGTGTAAAGTAAAAATGCTCCGTCAGCTACATAAAAGTAAGAACACCTGTCGTCTGTGAAACCTCCTCCTTACTGCAGAACGTCTCTCATTATTTTATAATGTTTTTTACAGACGTTGTCTGATTATATAATCCAACAAGTCCTCCAACTCATACGACCAAATGGGTCGATTGTTCAAGCCCTTATTACGACCAAATATGTCGTTTGTTCAAGCGCTTAATACGACCTATAATTACGTTTTAAAGTTGCAGTTCCTCATGCAGTTGACTGTTACAGGTCTATAATAGAAGTTCATGGTACAATGCATAAGCTTCAAATCGAGAGACTGAAACTGTATTTTCCTTTACCGTTCTGTTTTAATTTCACAATAAATTGAATAGTCATATTATGTTTGATATTATGTTTTATTAACTACACCACTGGTTTTTTAAACCGCACCTCCTAGTGGTTAAAGCACGTTATTGAATTTAGTTGTTGAATAAGTTATATTTGATGAAAACATTTAAATATTAAGAGTAGCCTATACAAAATAGATCTCAATGATAGAAATATAGAATAGAAAATATCAAGAAGATACTGTAGTGATCTCTACAATAAAACAGTTTAGTGCAGGACGTCCAAAGATATTAACAGGAGGATGTGCAAAACAGACAAACTGATAAGGCTGAATTTTATTCAGGTGTAACTAAAGTCTGATTTAAGGGTTGTTTATATTTCACATCATTAATCAGAATCTGCAAAGTAACAAAAACATTTCCCAACTTGGGATCAATAAAGTATATTTTATCTTATCTTATCTTAAGATGATCGATGGCTACTGCCATGTTTGCTAAATTTGCCTCTGAACCTTGACAAGTGCATGTTTCAGGCTTATCAATGAACAACAGGAGGGGTCACAGACATAAGACCAGCTGTTAAATAAAGCTCTCCTGACCTTAGCTGTCATGTGGGTATATTAATGCTGCCCATTATGGACACAAGCTATTTTCACCCATTTATTAATTATATGTTTTAAATTTGATAACACCAATGTGTTTCGTATCCCCTAAACCTCCAGGGGGGCTGGGCTGGACCCGTCAAAGTCCAGTTTTGGAAAGTCTGCCGTGGTTCCATTCCATTTAAAAGAGCTGTTTGACACTCGGCGTAACCTTGTCGCACTGCCACTCCAACATCCAATCACAGAGCTTGAGGGCTAATCACGGGGTTTGTAAAGCAAGGCGGATGTTGTAGTCCCAAACGATAGCTGGGGATTCTGGGTAGTGTAGTGTCTTCGGAAACTCTGTCGTGTCTAAACTCCGAAAAAACAATTTGTTTCTCCGAATCGAAGGTTAAAAACACAAAAGCATTGTACACAATTTAAACCAATCAATATTGTGTAATTAACAAGGATAAATGTATGTTTTTTAGTGGATGAGTAATGGAGATATCACTGTGTAATCATTTGACAGTGAGGGGAATACTTCCGGTTATATTATGAAAACTTCGAGACCGGAAAAACTGTTTTCACCCACGCTAACTTTACATGGAAGCTGCCCAATATACAGTACACGTTCTCCTGGCGAGACCTCAAATCATCTTCGTATATCTATCAAACTGTAGATCCTACACATTCACTGGACGTAGATTATAAAAGTACAATATACACTTCTCGCTAGAAATCTAATAAAAAAGCATTTTAATGGCCAAAGTATTCCACAATTTAGGATTTTCCAGAGAGGGTTATTTGTGAATAAACGACCCTCCGGAGCGTTTGCAATTTACAGGAGCATGTTGTTTCTTACACGACCACTAGAGGTGCTACACTTTAAAACGTGACTCTGGGTCGTATTTAGCTGCTGAACAATCGACCTATATGGTCGTTTTTTGTAGGAGGACAGGCTGATATAATCAAATGCGCGGGTCGCTAGTGTCTGAAGATCTCCAGGTTAAAAGCAGCATGAGAATAACCTGCCGAAAGTCCCGATGCTCCATGGCGGAGGCTCCGGTAGAAATAGTCGGGATTTGCGTTTGTACCCTCTTAATGTCTGACCAATGGTTGAACAGCATTTCCGTGCACATGACTTGTGTTTAAAGTTTATAGTCCGTTTGAATTTTGACCGTGTGAACGCAAACCGAACCTTCTGGAAAATGAAACAATGTAGCAAACTGTGGTCTGGTGCGCACCAGAAAACGGACTATTAGGTGTGAATGCACCAACATAAACATATAATCCAGGATACAAGCCACATAGTTGCACCTGCAAGGTGAATATAGAACAACTGGTTACAAAATAAATAAACTACCGAGTGTTTGAAAGTGTACATTAACAGTTTTATGATATCACTGCCCCATCTAGACACGAGTGGATCTGACTTTATTATTACATTTGAGTTGAGTGTTTCGTCAACCCAATGTGTTGCTTAAATTAATATTTCTGGATACAGTATATGTAGAGTGTTGCACGGCCAGATACGGCTCGAGAAGCTGACTCAGATAAGGAAATATATGATATATTATGATATGATCGATGATCTGATTGATGGTGTAATATGAATGATAAGTGCGACACGTCGGTGTCTTCTCTGCATACGGCAGTTTTAACTGTATTTCCTTTATCCTGTAATATGACTTGATAGATGTAAACTCCGCACACTGAGTTGATCTCTTTTCTATAGACGCCGCAGTCGGGCAGCGTCAGGTAAAAAAAAGTTATTTAGCCTTCCCAAACCTGAGCCTCACGCGCCGCCTATGGTGTCCCATATACGTCTCAGAGGCTGGCGCCGTGGGAATTGTAGTCCTTTACGTACTTGACTACAGACGTCACAATTAGGTGGCCCTTTTTATAAACAAAAATACTGGCTCCTTTCAACACATGGCAATTCAGAATGCTTTACAAAAATGAATGATATTAAGATCATTATTAAATAGTGGAGCTGAAACACATTATAAAATGGCATTTAAAAACGGTCATTTAAAAGCAAAGATATTAAAATAAACAGGAGGCGGAATGCTGCTTTGTTTGGTCTGCCACACTACATTTCCGTCCAGTATCCACAAGACATGAAGTATTCTTTTGAGTTTCTCCAGAGAATGTTGATGAAGTTCCAGCCAGACACGGGCTAAGCAACAAACTCTTGAGGTACAAACTGTAACACATTAACATTGTTTACTACCTCACTTTCTAATGCTGCACTAGAGCTCCATTTGGTGGGCAGTTTCCAAGAGTATTGTGTTCAAGAGTCCTTTAAACAGGACATATTCTGTTCATTTTCAGGTTCTTATATATTGTGCCTCTACTGTGACATCTTTACATATTGTGACATATGTACATGTTCTGACATGTTTACATGCTTAAATGTTAATATTTTAGCTAAACAACAGTTTTTGTGAGTGTATTGGTGGCACAACAGGTTATTAATTTCCTTTAAATATATCGGAAATGCGACATTCACAAAGCAAATCAAACATTTACAAGTGGACATGATATGTGAATTTGAGGTTCATATTTGTATTTTGTGCCTCTGCTGTGACATGTTTCTTCAAATGTCTTTATGTTTCTCATACAGCCTCTTTTCACTTCTTACATTGCAGATTCAAATTAATATACACAATATTATCAACAAATAAATGATGATATTAAATTGTAGATTAAGATGAAACTTTGTTATTTTAAAATGTATACTTTTCTGTTTGAGAGAGTATTTGACAATTGATAAAACAGCAAACCAACTTCAAAACATCAAGGAACATGCACAGACTTTAAACACAATCTATCCTCTTGGTCATCATCTTTGTTTAAAACCTTTCCTTTACTGCCCTCTAGTGGTGAAATACATCAAAATCATGTTTATGTCAAAGGCACAATTTCAGTACTGAACTTAAATACTGGAGTTTGGAAATATATTATAAATATATAATAAGTACTTCAAAGCAATGCAATGGTGAAATAAAAACAAGAAAAATACCCTTTCAGAAATCTCTTTAAATTTGTTTTCCCCACATTTTTATAAATGAAGAGTGAAGAGGTTTCACAATTTGTGTTCAATGTTGCTAGAATTGTCGTGCTTTACATTGCTCATTTAACACCTCAACAGTTCTTCAGCAAGTTTTATTTGACCACTGTTTAAAAACGTTCTTATGAGGCTGTTCTGATCATTGAAGACTTCTCCTGTCTGCCACACAGTGGGCAAAATAGATATTGCTATTCTGGGCATATAGTGTGCAACTGGGGTTAGAGGTGACATGCTTTCATTCATTTTTCATCAATGTTTTATTACTACATGTATGTAACCCATGACACGTATATCATTCTATAGAAAGCCATAGTTATATCGAAAATATTGAATTTAAATATGATTGTTTAAGGAGGATACATGCTTCACCCTGTTCTCACATTTAAAACAAACCCACATGGAAAAATAACAAAACAATATATATCAAAACAAACCTTTGTTGTGAAATAATGTGAAGATAGACAGGTGCAAAAAATGTGAAAAGTCTGGATGTGTTTTAACTACATGTATCAGAGAAAAGCACCCGAGTGAGGTAATTGAACTTTACTTTAGTATTTTTGGTTTAATGTCACTTAATACTTCTACTCCACTAAAGCTAAATATTGTACTTTTATTTCCACTAAAATTATTTAACAGCTTAAGGTTGACATGTTTTGCATCCAATAAAAATGATTTTAAAGCACAATGTTGCATATAAACAACTGCTGTACATAACAAGCCATAAACAAGAACAGCTAACAAATATGTGTTAATTAATTAATTGACATAATGGCAAAAGGCAACTATCTTGATAATTGCCTTTTTTATTTGCCAACAGTGCACTTTCAGATTCACCAATGTGAGGAATTGCTGCTCCTTCCTGTAACTATTAAAACGTGTTTAATATTTTCATTTATTCAAACAAGTTTAAGGCCAATATATTTTGCTTACACAGCAGTTCTCATCAGTCTCATATCTGTTTAAAACCAAACAATCAATCAATATTGGAGAAAACAAGCATTTCTTTGATACAAAATGGTTTAAACTCAGCTCCATCTCAACCAACTATACAGCAAAATCCTGTTTTCACATGAATGCATGAGTAATTATAATCCAATTTCATACTCCAAAGTTTCCTTTGATGGATGGACTGTTTGGACCGAAAAGGATTGCACTGAGAACATGTCTTCACAATGGGCCTGGGTCTTCAGAGGGTCCCTGTGCTGTGGAGGACGTCCCTGCCTCGTTCCTGTGCCTGAGACCCTGTGTCCCTAAAGGACTTTAATTACACATTTGACTATAACTTGGGGGCGGCAGTAGCTCAGTCTGTACACACTTGGCTTGGAAACCGAAGGGTCGTCGGTTCAAGTCCCGATCGAAGCCTTGTCCTTGAGCAAGGCACCAAACGTACTACTACTAACTACTGCTCCCCGGCGCCAGAAAACGTGCAGCCTTTACATGTTCTAGTTTGTACATACATATTTGTATATACAGTGCAGGATTTTGACTTGCTACAGAGTATTTTCACAGTGTGATATTAGTTAATGCTCTGAACCCTTCCTCTTCCACTGCTGTCCACAGCTGAGGGACAGGTCCCCCTGTTTGTTGCACATTACCCAGGGGAGGTCGAGGTGTCAGACAGAGACAAATGTGGTCCCGCCTGGTTTTGTATTCAGCAGCATGTGTTGTCGGTTCTTCAGAGGCTAATTAACATAACAGGATCCCCAGTGATCCCACTCTGCTCTTCTGTCTATACACAGCTCCTGTTTCGCTTTACAGCCTGCACAGTGGGGCGCTTCCAACAAGATGCTGTTGTTTCACTCAACCCCAAAAGTAAACTGGACAGCGTGTGAGAAAGTGTCATTACGAGTGTGTGTCTTTCTCCAGGTCGAAACCATTAAAAAGGTCAGTTAAAGGATGTGTACTGAGTAATGTCCGGAAACCACACCCAAAATAAAAGTTAAGATATCTACATCTTAGGATAGACATGCCCTTGTTCTAGAACTACAAAGGCCTACTGAACAAACAACTCAACGTTTATTTAAAGTATCATAACAAGACAATTATAGTGGCTAATATGGTGGATATAAAAAACCAACAACATCAATAGATATTCTTGAAATGTTAAAACTTGTATTGAATGATTCAAATAAGCAGATTTGAGATGGTGTTTCCAAAGATCCGCGCTGCAAAGGTCTGGAGGCCCTTGAAAAATCCCTGGAGAATAACCCCGGACACTTGTGTAAACAACAACAACCTGACATTTCTTCTGTAGCAGTTGGAATCCTTGAAAAGTATTCAAGGGTTAATAAAACACTTCCATGATTCGCAAACCTATACTGGAAGTTCCCTTAGACTCTTTGGTTGAAACCTGGAAGCCCTTAAAGATTCCCTGCAACTCCTCAAGGATCCCCGGAGAGCATCAAAGCCCCCTGGAACTCTTTAAAAATGTCTGGAATCCCTTTAAGGATCCACAGACTTTCCAAGCGAACTGGAAGTCCCTCACAGACAACAGAAACCTTCTCAACCATACTTAAGCTCCCAGGATTCCATAAGGTCTCAGTGTTGAAACAGGATGAGGTGGAGCTTGTTTAAAATTATTTTGTACATCAATAAAAGTAATGATCCATTTTTCCTTTTGGATAAATATGATGATTCATTATTCCTGCATAATTAAGCATATTTCCTAAATTCCCTAATCCAATTATTTATTGGCCTGTAAAAAATGTCCTGTGAAGAAATGTCCAGGCCACCTGCAAACACCGTTACTATTGACAGAATCCTTTCCAGGAGGATCCTCATGGGTCCTGTCAGAGACTCCTGAAATGTCCTCAATATTTCATGAATGTCAATAATGCATAATCCATTCAAGGATCCATGGAAATCATTGAGAGCCCAACAGAGACCCCTGACACAGTAAGGCCTGGAACCCCTTTAGGGACCTCAGAACTCCTTAGAAGATCCATGCCTCTCCTTCAGGGACCTTGAACAAATCCAAAAGATCTAAAACACCTGGTATGAAAAAAGTAATTATAATGCCTGTAACCATTGAAGGATAACTTGACATTTCTCAACGACTGACAGACCTTTTAACGGACACTTTGTTCCAAAAAACACACTGAAACTAGTGAATTCTCAGGGATTTCCAGGATGCAGAGGTATTTTTGCTTCCAATGTCCAAGGTTCCTGGCTATATTGCACCATGTTCAGGCCTTTGCAGGGGATCTCTCAGGAGTTTGAAGGCATCCTTGAATACATTCCAATATGTTTTTGAAGGGGAGCTTCCTAATGGATTCCAGGCAATAATGAATACATATATGAAACACCTTAAATAATCATAACCACCTTAACATCCCCTTAGGCCTCTTCTAAAATTCCCCAACACACTCTGACATGCCCCCCTGGGATACCTTCAAGGGACCATAGAAGATCCAAAACGGTTCCTGGAAACCCATTCAAGGGCCCCTGGCCCCACACGGCCATAATGATCCAGCGGACACAGACAACACATTTTGGCTGCAGGTTCCTGCAGCTCCGTGGATCCTCCTGTCCCAGAGTCAGCCGGCTCTCAGCATCAAAGCATTCCTGATGTGGAAGCTGCAGCCCGGGGTGGCCGCTCGTAACCTCCACAATAAATTAAGACGAAGTGGCAAATAAAGCTGCACCTGCAGGCCTGACGTCTTCACCCCCAACACATGGAGGAACCATCAAGAGGCACTGTCCTCATCTGGAAAAAAATGGGATAAAATCTAAGACAAAAACACTATGTTTCCTAGTATATTAGTCCAAAATTACGTGCAAATCCTTGGGTAACTAAAACGTAATAGTCTTAGAATTATTTATAAAGTCAATATAGAGATAGGCCATCAAATAACAAAAAAGCAACACAAGATTAAAGTAAAAAAATGTTTTTACAATTTATCACATGTCTTTAATATATAATAATGTTCGAACGAATTTCGTTTTTTTGCGATACAAATCTATATTCAACAAATTCAAAGATATAAATGATTCATCCATAAAAAAAACTAACAATTATGATTCATTTATTTTTTTACTAAAATTAATTTTGTGCCAAGTTAGTACTATTCAAACAGGACCAAATGGAGAACTACTCTTTTAAACTTACTATATTTTCCTTTAAGGCTCGCTTTGTTCGTTAGTTTCACAAGTGGCTGAACAAAAGGTCAACATTAGGTCCCACGCTACAGTAGCTGGATGTATTGTTCTGTTGTCAGTTCCCATGGAAGTCAGTTGGCACTGAGTAAATGCTGCGATGTCTCTTTTTTGTTTTTGAGTCAGGCTTTCAGTCAGCAAACTGCAAACAAAAAGCACAAGTTGTTCACATTCCTCTTTCAGATTTAGTAGTCACACCCAGACACGTAAAAAAGAGGCAAGCTACAATAACCTGAATACGACGGCCTATCACACAAAATAACACAATGTAAAATGTTATTTTAACCTTTAAAAACAGTATTAAGGCGACAGAAAACAACGAATTCCGTTAATTCAGGCGGAGAACGTGTACAAAATAAACTTTTAAACGTTGGCTAATTTGAACGTTTTGTACTTTTATTATTTTAATGTCGTCATTTTCATTGGATTTATATTAAAATATTATGGATGCAGTGTGTTCTGCATTCAATGACACGGTAAATGCTTCAAGATGCGGGTTACATTAAAGGGGTTTTATGATTTGGGATTGAGTGTTGAGATCAGTTGAAGTTTGTCCCTGTGGGTATATTTTAGGTAAAGTTTGACTTGTTGTGTGTGGGACTCTGCATGATGACAAGGTGTTTTTCTTCTTCCGGTGTGATTGTTGTGAAAACATTCTAATCATTATCCTCAGTTAGCCTACTTGTTGCTTGAGGACAGACTGTAACAACCTGCAGCTAACGTTATCAGCTGTCGATCTGCTCTGTTTGATGTGTCAGTGATATTTACACACATCACACAGATCAGCAGGATACAATGTGCAACACCAGCTTAATACAGAAGAGATGTGATGTGCGGCCCGCAGATAAGCTGTTATAGCCATATGGTAACAAATGTTTTCCAAAAAAAGCTACTAATTAGTATTTACTATTTCGTTTTTTGTTCTATTTGCACTGGATCTGATGCTAATAATCAACCATTTTGAGTTTTATTAAGGGGGACTGAACATAAATACACACATTTTATTGAAGTGAAATACACGAAGAACTGGTTAGAAAAGGGCCCCGTAATTCTGTTTTCCCATCAATTTAAAAACATGGCCTAATTTACCTATTTGTAGGGTAAATTAGACAGCAGTGCGATTTTGTCCATTAATTATTTTAACATTATTGAACGCATACTCAATTTGATGTTAAATGTTTCTATACATGCTGTTGATTAATCATTTTGACTATAGCCATGTGGTGGTTACTTTATCTAGCAAATCAGAATAAAGCTATACTTGATCAACACAAACTAAGTAAAACATCAGTGTCCTCCCCCGCAGTAAACTGAAAAAGTACACTTCCATTGTGATCTTCTCATCTATAAAAGAAAAGACAAAGAAACTATTGAGCGCATGCAGGGAATAACTGCTCGTAATCCTATTGGTGGGTTCGCGCTCGGAAGCAGCCAATCAGAGGCCAGAGAAGGCAGACTGAAGCACTTCATAGGAGTGGCGCTATGAGTGTGTGCTTCAGAGGAAATGTGGATCTGTTCGGAGTACACACTCATACAACCACTCAATTAGCAGCTCATTACAAGCCTGTTGTGGAGTCGGGAGTGTGTGTGATTCATCACGTCGCTGCTTAACGACGTCATACACTGCTGTAAAGAAGAACAACCCGGGACAAGATCGCTGAATCAACTTGATCAGGTAAACTGGACTACTTTATTGTCTTTTTATGCACCATTACAGAATAACATACCTCTAAAATGGCCAATTAAATGCAGGGACTTGACCATATTAATGCCAACCCATGCATAGACTGCGTGTTTGGACACCGAGAGGAGCGATGACCGAAGTGTGGTTAGAGTCAGACTATTAATGGTCTGGTAGCCTACATTTTAATGTTAGTCTCTTGCTGTGACTTGTTTTTGGCTAAACGTTATTCAAATATGCTCACCGTTTTCTTAGATTTGTGAAGAAAATAAACGTTTATTATGGTTTAATATCTGCAGTATAATCTTAGCCCGAATCGCAGTAATCGTACTGTTATGTGTGCCTATCGACAGCATACCGTTAAAGGTTTCGTGTGTTCACTTTTTCGTTTCTTAGTTCTATTTATGCTATGTTTGTACAAATTAAGAAGTCAAACACTAGGCTATTGTTTTTTTTATATTATCGTTTTCTTTTGAGATAACCCCTTTTGTTTTAAGACATGTATAGCTCAGATGTAAAGTAACACTACAAATGACAAAACAATTTAAATCTAAATATTTAAAAGTTAGTTTAAATTATCATTAAAATAATGCAAGTTTGAGATGAATGTAGCCTATAGGCCTAATGATATCGGTTATTATAGAGACATGGGAGTTTCCTCACATAATGATGTTGAGTGAATTTTACTCAAGTGCCATTTCAACAGCCGTAATAATATAGCCTACAGTCTGATCATATTTAATATTTCTCTCCAGACATAAACTGGCTGTAGGCCTACACACAGACGGCGGAGGACTCGGGCAGTCATGTCAGATAACGCCGATTGCGAGTTTGAAATCGACGTAGAGAGCCTGGAGACAGAGAGCGACGACCAGGCGGACTCCTGCAGCCGCCCCGGGTCGGCACCGCTCGGAGAGGACGAAGCAGAGGGCGGGAAGGGCAACGACAAGCCGGCCCCCAGCGGCATGGGGGAACAGAGGAAGCTCAGCCGGACGCCGAAGTGCGCCCGCTGCCGAAACCACGGCGTGGTGTCCTGCCTGAAGGGACACAAGCGCTTCTGCCGCTGGAGGGACTGCCAATGCGCCAACTGCCTGCTGGTGGTGGAGAGGCAGCGGGTGATGGCGGCGCAGGTGGCCCTGAGGAGGCAGCAAGCAACGGAGGTAGGCCCAGAGAGTGAGAG
Source organism: Harpagifer antarcticus (assembly GCA_902827135.1). NCBI lineage: Eukaryota > Metazoa > Chordata > Actinopteri > Perciformes > Harpagiferidae > Harpagifer > Harpagifer antarcticus. The sequence goes on along the minus strand of CADEHL010001172.1, from coordinate 1,443,668 downwards.
TGTATGGATATGTGTCGTACGGAGGAATGTGGTTCTTTACAATTCTGCAGAAACCTTGAAGTCTGTTACCTCCGTTAACGTGTGTAATTAGCAAAAGCAAAGTATTAAATTCGACCCACATTAAACGTAATTTCCCTCCGTTAATACTGTTTTCCTGAAAGTACAGGCCTTGAATATGCCAATAACAAACACGATTAACAATACAACAAAACATCTAAAAAGACTCATACTTTAGTTTACGTCATAACGAGCCTTTAAGTATATTCACCAATACCTCTCTGTCCTTTTTAAAATTAGCAACAATTTTCAAATCACGATCTTACAAGTCAGTGCCAATTACTCCCTTTTTATTATTGTTATTTATACACAAGTTATCTAGGCTATGTGTTTATGTTAAGACAGTTTGGTTGTCCCTCTGATTAGCCTATACCTTACATGTGACTTAATACTTAAACGTTAATAACAATTAGCCTAGGTAATTCGCTTAAAGTTATCTTCTTAATGTATATTACTTTAGTATTGGTCTTCCTATTCCAATCAAACGTATCTTTTATTTCCTTTTCTATTTATTTGATCTGCAGTGCCACTATTAATAAGCATAACAGTGTTGAAAAAACAGGCCTTTCTGGTTTTTCAACAGAAACCTTATTGTTCAGTGTTAAATGTCTTAATGTACAGTAATACAACAGCAATTCATGGCTGACATGTTTTCCTCTCTTTGTTCAGCCACTCCAAAGTCACCAACAGCCTCTTAAAAATAATACCGTTTTGTTTTCCACCCAAACTTGAACTTTCAATTTTAGAAGCAGATTTAGGTTTAGTTTGGTATTTAACTTTGGGGGTGTAGTGCAACAGATTTATGGTTAAGGGTTCAGCTCTGAATGTAGTTCTTTAGTGTTCTACCATTTCTTTTTGGCTGACAGAATGAACTGGAATGTCAATCAGTGGTTCTCAAAATGGCTTCTCAGGAGAGCTTCTTACTGTTATGTTGTCCCAGCAAATGATATAGCTAAATGTCTCACTATCCCGCTATTTATTATACATTTCAGTTTTTACTTGTAAAAAAATCACATATCTTCCTTATTGATCACCTAAAAGCAAAATCTGCTATACCTGCCAGTTAAATTCAGATATTTGAGAATGTCTGCTGTGAAGTAATGAACCACATAATGATTTTAAAGATATTGTAATCACGTTAGGTAAAACAACTGTAAAACCTGTCTGTAATTTATCTTATTTCTCATATGTATTTGACATTTTAATAATATTTAACATTAACGTTGTGGGTTGGCCTATTCCTCATGTTCAATTGTTAAACACAGTGATCCTGCTTTTATATCCCAAATGTATTTCACTAAGAAATACAAGAAAACTGTAACATGACCCATATTTGGACATGGACTTACTGTGACAAATCAGGCATTTTGAAAGGATCAAGGAAAACATCCTGACAGCAGGTCTTTAATGTTTTGTTTTCTCTATTTATCAGGATAAGAAAGGAATATCTGGGAAACACATTCCAGCAGAGAGGAGGACGATATATCAGCGACATATTCGACCGTCCACCATGCTCGCCAAAAGCATCCTCGAAGGTAAATAAGGCAACAAATCTGACAAATAGAATCATGTTTTATGTTTCTCTTGGCTCATCCTCTGTCCCTGTTTAACCCTGATAAAACCTCAATTATCCTGTGGCTTGTCTTTGGATTTTGTCTTTTCCACAAACAACTCCAAAAGAGTGATATGGACTTGTTAACATGCAAGCAGAGACTTCATAACGTTTTTCCACTTGAGTTCACTAAAGGTCATTTCCAGCACTGCTACAACATGCAAATAGGATTTCATTATTGAGCGTGATTTATATTTTCTTCAAACCAGATTGACATTTTTTTTGTTGCATTTTTGTCAGTGTGAACATTCCTGCATGCATCTGCTTTAATCCAACAAATCACATGCTTGAATTAAATGTGGGTTATGTTCATGGCAGGATACCATCCGGTGCAGTGTGATCCATACATGCCAGCCGGCCCGTCCCTCCCCCCGCCGCTCAGCGATCGCATGAGGAAGAGGAGGGCCTTCGCCGACAAGGAGCTGGAATCCATCATGCTGGAGCGGGAGTACAAAGAGCGAGAGTTGCTGGAGAACAGCCAGGCAGCCTCGCTCATCTTCCCTAACAGCATGGCCCACCACACCGCAGAGTACAACTACAAGACAGCTTACTCGCCCGCAGGTCAGGTTGAACCCCAGCCCAAAGAGCTGTGCAACTTCCTGGGCCCTAACTGCCTGGATCTGTCCATGCAGTACCCCGCCGGCTCCGCCAACGTGGAGCTCATCGCCTCCAACGTCAGCGTAGCCACCACCTATCGCCACTACCCGCTGCAGCCCTCGCGAGGGGGCTTCATGATGTGGCCCCGTGGTGCAGCCAACCTGGGCGATGCCCTGCTCTACCAGCAGTGCCTCTTCAATGCCACTGCGGTGCAGAACATGAAGCCAGGTGCAATGTGGGAGCCCAAGGTGATACCTGACGAGAGCCATCCGTCAGAGCAGGAGGCTGCGGCTGCTCTCGCCGCTAAAGTGGAAGGATCCCGAGCAGCTGCGGCGCAGGACTCAGCAGACCCTCAGCGGGCTGATCCCAAAGCCCCCGGTGTCACGCAGAGGGAGTGCTCAGCCTTCTCTCCACCCAATAGGAGCTTCGGACAGTCCTTCCCCAACAACTCTCATTCCCAAAACTCCAGCCAAGTCCTGAACAAGCTGAGCAAGGACAACGCTAAGCTTTCTGTGAAACTCAACTCCTTTCACTCGCTCATCCAGCACTCGCTGAGTGAGAAAAGCGGCGGCGGTGCCGGGCTGGAGCTCAGGGCTCCATACTGCAAAGAGCTCTTAGAGGAGGCCGCCCGAAAATTCAGGGAGGGCTCCGCCAAAGACATTCAGGCTGTGAAAATCAGCAACAGGTACGCTAAAGACTTTCTGTCCAAGCCTGTGGGGACCAAGATGGCGTCCAGTGAGTCTTTGTCCTTCTCTGTGGAGGCCATACTGAAGAGACCCGCGCCTGCCATGAGTCGAGCATTCCATTAATTTCCCCTTTCCTTGCACTATAATCGTCAGGTTTGTCTCAGCTAGAGGGTCAAGCTAAATCCTGAACCCCGGCACTGCATTGGAAACTAGACCAGCTAGAACATATTTGTTTTCCCTAATGTAATATTTATGTACAGTATGTTATATTTTACATGTGCATGTTTTAATAACTTTATTATGTATTATTTAAACATTATCCAACGTTTTCCCCATGTCAATAAACTTTGAAAGATTGAACTCTTCCCATTAAAAGTCTTGTATTTCATTCTATGCTATGGGTTGTGACATGTTTAACTGTGAACAGGTTTTTGTTTCAGTCAGAAGTTAGTCTACACTGTTAAATCACTGCCGTTTTTATTCACCTAACCCCACCCCACCAAACGGCAGGTATTAATACAAAAATGGAATTGATCAAAATCAATGTTTTACCATTTATCCATAAAATAAATTAATAAACGTATTTCCCTTTTGTAATTTAGAGTTTCTCTGGCAGGACAATAAGGCAGCCAAACCTTTTTACATTTAATTTTTTAAATAATACATTTTTACATATTTTTTGTAAGATTTACAAAATAAGTCACATTCACATGTGTATTGTTGGAGAAGTGTTATTATAGAGATTACCAATCTAAATCCAACGACAGCAAACACATGACCTATACTGTTGATCATTAAAAAATCTAATACAATAAAACTAAATGAATATCTTTGTTGACAAAAATGTAATTTGACATTACACATTTATTGTCGACTGAAACTATAAGATTCTCCAGAAGTGAGGGGCTCATTTAACATTTCGGGGCTTATTTGACAGAAACCATTATGTTTAAATCTGACATATCTTCTATGAAATATAGAGGATTTATTTTATAAACATCAACAAAAAGAGAATCAGAGTTATGTTTTAAATAAATTGACTTGGATTTAATTTCAGTATCCTTCACTAATCCTCGGTTCCCATTATAGGATTATTGCACGACTATTTTCATGATATTGTGTATTTGCATAAAACACAGGTCACACAATCAAAACACACATGAAGCGTGGATGTGGACTAACATGAGCCCATAAATCTGTTCAAGATGCATTTCTCCACTCATTCCTTTAAACTTACGACTCTCAGTGTGTGTGTGTGTGTGTGTGTGTGTGTGTGTGTGTGTGTGTGTGTTTGCTGAAAGACAGCTTCGAACATGGGTTTCACATGAGCTGCAGAACACTGATGCGTTAGATAATGAACAAGACGAAAGAGTTTTCTTTTTTTTCAAACTCATTAATCTTTTCTTTCTGGCAACAACTTTCAAATTTCATCAGCCTCAATCCAACCCGAAGCACTTTAAAGCTTTATTTTCACATTATTTATTTTGAACTTCTTCTATTCTTAAACCCACTGAGACATCTGATGTCAGGATGATATTGTGGATGTGTGATCGTTTCAAAGAGAGTCCTGTTGCTGCTGTAATTGGATTTGGGCTGATGATGACATTTTGTGTCACCAGAAAAAGATGACATCATTTTAAGTAGCCTGTGGAGCCACTTTTTTTTTGTTCAGTGTGAGAGAGGAGTGGTGGAAATACTCAGATCTATTAGCTAAGTAAAAGTAGTAAAGCCACAGTGAAAAAAAACTTTTGTTCTAAGCATTCAAATTCAAAGAGAAGTACAAAAGTATTAACATAAACGTACTGGCTCAGTCCTTGCTGCACGTTCCCTTATATTTGTCTAATAAAGGCAAATCACTTTAATGTTGAAGCTGTTAAAAGTGGAGTATTATCTTACCTTATGATTTTACATCACAATTAATAAGTTGATAGGCTATATACATTGTATTATTAACATGAACATGCAAAGTAACAAGTTGTTAATTTTATCGTAAAACGTAACAGTTATTCATTTTTATTTTTATAAATACAGCACTTGAGTTAAGCGTGGTCTTTTTCAATTTGTACTGTTTCTTTCCCATCTGTGCTTCCTTTTTGCCACTGGGTTATACTGTATGTGTAAATAACTTCAAAGTTGTATTTAGAGTAATACAAGTATGTACTTTCCACACCTTATTATTAGCTATGTGGAAACTGTGTGTGTGTGTGTGTGTGTGTGTGTGTGTGTGTGTGTGTGTGTGTGTGTGAGAGTGAGTGTGTGACAGCAGTTGGCTGCTGAGCAGAAGGTGACAGTGTTTGTCTGCACTAATCGCCACTGATAAGTATCTGCTGAAGTCCTTACTGAGGTCTCATTCCCAAAGTGTTAAATTTAACATGTCAGCAAAGTGAACTGTATTGTTGACTCCCCCCACCTCCTCCCCCCTCCTCCACCATCCTCTTATCAACAGTTGTAATTCACACAGTAGCATTTTTCTCTGGGGTGCGCGGGTGTCATTCACCTTTAAGAGATTTAAACGCTTTCTTTCATGCTGTGAGGTAGGGAAAAGAAAAACAAGCCAACACATACACACACATTCCCCCAGACCCACACAAAACACACACACCCACACCCACACCCACACACACACACACACACACACACACACACACACACACACACACACACACACACACACACACACACACACACACACACACACACACACACACACACACACCACACCCACCACACACACACGCACACACACACAGACACACACACACACACCACACATACACACACACACACACACACACACACACACACACACACACACACACACACACACACACACACACACACACACACACACACACTGTGTCTCCTGTTTCAGGATTCCGAAAGAATCAGAGGTCACTGATAACACTAGGTATATTATATAAAGTTCAAACATGTCACCTATATATATATTCTTTATTATGTTATGTTTATATATATATATACAGTATATGGTCATCATATAAAGTACATGCTATATTATAGCCTACAGGCAAACAATAACACATGATCAATTATGAATTTATTCGTATCACAGATTATTCTGAATATTATTGAATTTCAACTTCTTTGCTGTTGTGCAAAAGTGTGTGGGATTATTAGGAGGATTTAATTTGGATTCTCTATTTCCAAATACATACATATTACATTTCAGCATCTCAAGTTGGACATCTTGTCAACTCATACTTTTGGTCTAGGCCTGTGTTTTGCATTTATTAGGCAAATGTCATGCTAACACACTAAGCTAAGATGGCCTGTGAGTGTGGTAAACAATACAGCTCAACATGTAGCATGCAGACATTAGCATTTCGATCAAAACAAAGCTGTGACTAAGAGTAACACGCTTAACTAAAATGGCCAGTGTGGTAAACAATAAACATCAGCATGTGACTAAGTATTTCTTACAGAGCTGCTACATGACTCTACAGCTTGTCAATAAGTTAACCCACGGACCTAATACCCACAATAAGTTTGACAGTCAATTTAATGTTTTGAGTTTTTGGTAACTATAGAAGATAAAAAAATGAAAAGAGTTGTTAAGCCACTACGGACTTTCCCTGCTAAAAAACAACAGCCCCATTCTTCTCATGCCCATATAGCATTTGGCTGCCCTGCCTGTGACTGTGTAGTTGGTTTATTGCTTTATCACAGCCCGAGTCATCTCAACATGTACACACACACACACACACACACACACACACACGCACACACACACTCACACACACACACACACACACACACACACACACACACACACACACACACACACACACACACACACACACACACACACACACACACACACACACACCCTTCTCCAGGTGTTGAAGCAACCCAACCGTTCCACTGTTGCCGTTGTCACGCCAGTAACTCCCAGTCCCTCTGATACGCTACAATCCTTTGCACATTAAGAATCTATTAAGCACCACAAACTCAAACACACACGCTCAGAGAAAATCCCACGGTGGGTTATTTTGACTCTAGAAATAAATGGCACATGCTGTATTTTGCATTGGCGATCAGCGGCCGTGAAGAAAAGGGTATATGATCTCTATTCATTTGTCTCTACCAGCAGCAGCAGGGAGAGGAACACCGGCCGCTTCCTGCATCCCCCCCCAGCACCTTGTAATCTAATAAGAAATGTGTAGCACTGCAGCTTTCTGACAAGTAGCTCCCACTTAATTACCATGTTTTCAGGGCTGACAGGCCTAGGGGCCGATAGGGGCAAAAAGGGTGGTGGTTCATGGTTGAAAGAGGGTCTGGGAATATGTTGAAAATAAAGTCAAACACTTAAAATGCATGGACTGGAATGATTTAGCATACTGGAGTTTTACTTTGAGCATATTTGTTGTGAACCTAATAAACAAAAGTATGTTACAACATTTAGCTGAAAGTAGACTCGGAAGATAAAAGCATAGGAGGTATGCGTCTCCATGTTGTTCAGACAAGTGGAAAATGATTTTGTTTAATTTGTCTCCACACACTTGGGGTGAAGTTTGGCAGGGTTGACCCCCCATATGCCCTAATGTTTAAAATACACAACAAAAGTACCCTCTTGCATGCCCCTATTGTAAATAAAACACGATCAAGTTCCCTACAATATGGCTTACGATAAAGCAAAAAAATATGCAGTGCCCTCTGAAGTGCCTTGACAGTGTCTTTTAAGAGAAAATGCAATGCATTATTACTAATGGGTGCCCTTTAAATGGATAGACCATTCTTTCTGGTCTTCTTTTCCAGCACAAATGTGACCATTTGCTGCAGGTGGCAGCACTACAGCAAATCACCCTCAACATAACCAGGGGCGGCGCCAGGGGGGAGCTAGGGGGTGCTGAAGCACCCCCCAGGATTGCCAAAGCACCCCCTAAGCACCCCCAAGAAATATGTTTTGTTTTTTTTTCTTTTGAAAATTATTATTATTATTTTTATTAAATTAGAAACATTATTGATTACATCAATGCAGATGTGAAACAAACACATTTTTGACCAAAAACATAAAGCCAACACAGGTGATATGATTAGGCCAATGGCCAGCACCCATTCGATTTTTTACCTACCCATAGGCTAAATTACTTTGACACTTGAGTGACTTCCTGTTAGCTAGAGCACCAAATTATTTGCTAACAGCAAAGTGAAAGATGGATCGTTTTTTAGTCCTTAAACGTTCGCGTGTGGGCACTCAATCAAAACAACCTGAAAGCGAGAGGGATTCTGCACATAATAGCCCAGCGTCATGAGTAGCCTACAAGTAGCTTCAATGGTCTCTGTGTTTCATTCAAGCTCTGCTCTGTGTGTGTATGTGTGTGCGTGTGTGTGGCACGAGCCATTTTGTGTGCGTGCGCGAGCGAGAGAGAGAGCTCGCCTCGCGCACCGGTATCTACCGGAGATCGTTGTGGTTAGCATCTGGTGCTAGCTAGCCAAGCTAACGGATATAAGGAGCTTTTTCAACAACAAGGTGGAGGAAGAACACTCTCCTGTCAGACGGAGAGTCTCAGATAACCTCAGCTCAGGTGAAGTAAAGGGCTCTCAGTGTTTAGATAGTTAACTTTAGTCTAGTTATCTCAGTGGGTCTCAAACGGTTTGTTTTAAAAGGGTGTGTGATTTGTGAAATATCTATAAAGAAATAGAAAATCTGTTTACAGTTCTGTGTCATATGGATGTTGAGAGATATATCCATAGATCTCTTAATGTTGCTCTCAAAGTGCAGCAGATTGATGTTTTTAACTTCAATATTTAAAAAAATCTTCCCGGGGGAAACATGCCCCCGGACCCCACTAGAGGAGGTGAGGACCCCAGAGGAGGTGAGGTCCACCCCCCACTTGTAAAAATAGCACTTTACCCCTGCTTACACCTATATGCCGTGAGCTGATTATCGAGCCTTCATTGTTACAGTCGCGGGTGCACTGTGTGTGTGTGTGGGGAGTGTTGCAGTAGAAAATTCAATTGTAGCGCTGGTGCATTAATGGGAAACGCTTAATGTTTGAGCACCCTCTATGAAACGTCAAGCTACCCCACAGCACCCCCTAGAGAAATTCTCTGGCGCCGCTACTGAACATAACCCAATCAAGCATTTCAACGAAAATGTCTCGACAGCCTTTAGTGTATTGTGTATCAACCGGACAGAAAAATCAGCATGCCGGATCTTTTTTTCTATGTGCTACAAGTTGCTAACGTCGGGTTACGTATTGTAACCCTTGTTATATTAGCACAGGCTCCGCCCTCTACTGGACTCTATGGGTACTACCTTATCATGCAAGCATTCACCTACTGATATTTCTATGGACGTAGCCGGGCCCGGGGTGGGCCTACCTGAATACGTGCGCATCTCACTTCCGTATAAAAGGAGGCCTCGCCTCCTGACCACCATCCTACACCACTCTTCAGCGAGCGGTATAGGACAGACAGTGCCCCAAGGTAGAGGGCTCCGCCTGTGCTAATATAACAAGGGTTACAATACGTAACCCAACGTTATATCTCTCACAGGCGGAGCCCTCTACTGGACTCTATGGGTACAGTGGGCGGAGCCCCGATGTATGCACGCACTGTCGTCCAGCACACCGTTCCACCTCACTGTCCCTGACGGGCTTTAGCAGCCACTGCGCATCACTCACCTCCCCCTCGGTTGTAACCGTGGAGAAGTCTGGGCTGCGGCCAATAGAGCACACCCTGATGCGCTTGCCTCGCGAAAAAAAGTGTGCTCGAAAAAAACAGTGCTGAGGGCTCCCCTGCGTCCACCTATAGGCAGACAGGGAAAAAAACCCAGCCCTGTAAGGGTTCACTATGCACTCTCCCTCCTGAGTCCCTAAAGAACACGGGGAGAATGCAAGTGCTCCCTATGTCCCTACACTCAAACACTGACCCTGTGCAGAGTGTGTAGGGACTATAGCAGGGGTCGGCAACCCCTGGCACGCGTGCCAGCATTGGCACGCGGCACCGTAACCAGTGGCACACTCGGAATAAGTGGAATAAGTGTGCAAAAATATTTAAATTGTATTTTCGGATCCTGAACGAGGCCGCCGCCAGAGCGCGTCTCCCCGTTACCTGCAGAAGGAAGCCATGCACACAACGCAGCCCCGCTCTCTTTAACTCCAGGTGACTTTCTGCCGCTTTCCTCCGTGGTGCTGATCGTTTCACCACAGAGGAAAGCACTTCACTAATTGCAGTTCCCATAAGGAGCTGTACAAATGCTGCAGTTTTTGCGTGGCTGTGTATTTAGTTGAAAGCCCAGTGGCGATCTGCTCATCTCTCATCGAAATAATATGCTACAAAGGGGCGCACTGGCCATCTGTGTGTTGAACTTTCCTGTCGGCTCCCAAACCGGAGTCGAGGAGGGCAGAAGCAACAAGCTTCAGGTTCAATAACCCACTTTAGCTTAAATGACTGGAGAGAGGCGAGCTCTTCTTGGAAGGCCGTTGCATTTATTTAGTTGTTCTTCTGTTTCACAAAATACATCACAAACCTGTTTTTCTGCTTCCTCGTTTCACTTCCAGAAACATACACATGTTCCCTCACTGTCACTCTACCATCCACAAACACGTATGCACAAGCCACACCCCTCTCTCTCTCTCTTAAAGGGACAGCGATCTCATCTCACTCTGCGTGACCCTAATATCATAACGTGTGTTCTGGAGAATCACAGAACGAACGATGTCCTTATTATTATGCCGTTTAAACCAATTATTTAAATGTCTTTGTTAAATTCGACATCATGTAAGTTGCGCTGACAGGTCCACACACTGCTTCCCCGCAGCGAGGCTCCCCCACCCTCATGCTGATAGTTGACGAGCGTCAAGCTCCTCAACCCTCCCCCCCCCCCCCCCCCCCCATGATAATTCTCGATCGTTGGCACGCTGATAACAATTTTTTTTTTAAATGGCACTTCATCTCAAAAAGGTTGCCGACCCCTGGACTATAGTATGGCGGGCTCTCCCCCTCCGAGGGGAGCCCTCCAGCCCTGAAAAAGGGCCCAGAGCACCCCACGTCCCCCACGACCCTCCAGGGGTCCGGAGAAACGTAAGGGCATTTTACACCTGGGGAGAGGGTCAGATGCCCACTGACCAACAGCCCCCCCCCCTCCTCACCAGTCCTGTGTTGCCCCAGCAAGCACAGACGTTGAGAAAGAGCCAGACATATCCAAGAGATAACACTTTATGAAGGGGCCTGGTGTTGACCAAGACGCCGCCGTGCATATATCCTCCAAACTCGCACCGTTGAATAAGGCTGTTGATGCAGCCACAGCTCGTGTGGAGTGCGCACGGACCCCCGTGGGACAGGCTCTCCCTGCCTGCTCGTAGGCGCGTGCAATGCCTTCGCAAAGCCAGCCTGCCAGGCGTTTCTTGGACAGAGCTTTTCCAGTCACCCCGCCCCCGAAGCACACAAACAGCTGTTCAGTGCGTCTCAGGGTAGCTGTGCGCTCTACATAACATGCTAATGCACGCACCGGGCAGAGGAGGTGTAATTTAGCTTCCCTGGCCCCACCATGGGGGGGAAGACTAAATCCCCCCAACTGAATAACCCTTGACCTGAACGCACTCCTTAGGTTCTTGGGCACAAAGGAGGGGTTCGGACTGAGTGTCGCCCCACCCGGTCACCCCGAATCAGTAAACAGCTCGGGTGCACCGACAGAGCGGTTAACTCGGACACTCTCTTGGCTAACGTTAAGGCAAGTAGCAACGCTGTCTTCCACAACAGTGCTTTCAGGGAGGAGAGCTCCAGAGGCTCAAATGGTTCTGTGACCAAAGCCTCGAGCACCAGCGGCAGGTCCCACTGTGGGGTGGAGGCGTGCACTACTGGGCGCAGCCTCCTGACCCCCTGTAAAAACCGCAACATCAGTGGATGAGAAAAGGCTGACCTGCCGTTGAATCCCTCATGACAGGACGAGATGGCTGCTGCATACACGTTTATAGTAGAATGAGCAAGTCCTCTGTCCACCAATAACTGTAAGAAGGAAAGAATAGAGCCCAACTCACAAGATAGGGGCTCCATTTTCCGCTCCTCACACCATCGCTGGAATCCCAGCCACTTCGGCCTGTAACAGGCTATGGTGGATCCCGCTCTAGCTGCCTGGATAGACTGAATAACGCTATCAGACAATCCACCTTGTCTCAGCCTGTCCCTCTCAGGAGCCAAGCCTGGAGAGGACGGCCCAGAGTGGGTAACGCCCCGATTGCACCTGCCTCTTGAGACATTGCCCCCCAGAACTGGGGAATCTCCCAGGGCTGGCCCACCTTCATCTGCGTCATTTCTGAGTACCACGGAGCCCCGACGCGATCCGGTGCTACCAGGATGACTGCCAAACGTTCTCGCCTCACTCTCCCCAGGAGAGGGAGAATGAGACGCAACGGTGGAAAGAGCAGCTTCCTTGGCCATGGCTCGTGTGCAAACGCGTCCACCCCCAAAGGCGGGTCGTCGCTCAGTGCCATGGAAAAACCACAGGGCACAGTGGCCGTTGCGCCGGCTGGCGAACAGATCCACTTCCGCTCTCCCGAACCGGGCCTAGATCTGCTTCAACACCTCTGGGTGAAGCACCCACTCGCCTGGCAGGGGGCCGGCCCTCGACATGAGGTCGGCTCCCCTGTCCTCCAGTCCCGGGATACGAAGGGCTCTCAGAGCCACCTCTGATGCCCACAACCACAGCCTCTCTGCTGTGGCCAACAAGGCTGCGGAGCGGACTCCGCCCTGCCTGTTAACATAAGCCACTGTGGTGCTGTTGTCGCTCCTGACCAATACATGTCTCCCTTGAATTAGGGGCATGAAATGCTGGAGGACTAACACTACCGCCCGTAGCTCTAGGAGGCTGCTGTGTCGTGTTTCTGTTAGAGACCAGCGGCCACCTATAGCCCTCTTCAGGCAGGTCCCTCCCCATCTGGTTCCTATGAACACTGATGTAGGAGGTTACCCGTCCCAGTGGAGACTCCCTCCGGAGATGCCCGGGAGACTCCCAGAACCGGAGGTTGCCCTCCACTGAGGGGGGGATGGTCACCAGCCGCTGTTTGTGCCTCTTGGGATCCAAACGCAGGCTGGAGAACCACCTCTGCAGGCGGCGCATATGCAGTAACCCCTGCGGGACCACAACGTGAGCAGCCGCCATGAGACTCAAAGTCTGCATGACAGTTAAAACTGTCACTGTCGCCCCCTGTCGCAGCCTGTGAACCGCCCGGAGAAGGGACGCACTTCTGCTCCCTGACAGGGTGGCGCGTAGCGCGCCTGCATCGAACACCACTCCCAACTACAACGCCTGTTGGCGAGGTATGGGGGTGCTCTTTTTTCAATTGATCGCAAAGCCTAATTTGGTTAGGTGTGTGATCAATTGTGCTGTGCAAAGCATTGCCTGATCCCGGGACCCAGCCATGACTATGAGATCGTCTGGGTAAAAGAAAAACTCTCATGCCGTGGGCGCGCAGCGGTTGAAGCACAGTGGCCACACATTCACTGAACGTGCGTGGGGATAGGGAGTAGCCGAACGGTACTCTGTTGTACTCGTAGGCTATCCCCTGGAAGGCAAAACGCAGACACTTTCTGTGCTCCTGGGGAATTTCTACATGAAAGTATGCGTCTTTCAGGTCGATGGTGGTCAACCAATCGCCCGGTTTGCACAATCCCCATTAACTGTTTTTATAGTTAACATGCAGAATTTTCTACAGGCAATGTAGCGATTCGTACTTCCTGAGAACCAGGAAGTACATGGAATAAAGACAATTTTCTCTGTGCACAACAGACACAGCCTGTTTCTGCACCAGAGACTGAATCTCTGCTGAGAGGAAACCAATCTCCTCCTAGAAAGACAGATTTCCTCTCGCATGCCCATAAAAGGAGGTGGGACGCTGCAAAACTGTAGTGAATAGCCCCGTTTCGGCGTCCTATCCATCCACTTTGTTAGTACACAGCTGAGTTTCAATTCCCCATAACATTGTGTTAATGGCAAGCCCTCAGCTGTGGGGTCGCAGCTACTGTGGTACTCTCTGGTGACCCGTTCCGCCGCAAAACTCCCCGTGAAGGGAAGATTTGTCCATGGAGGGTCGACACAGAAAGGGTCGATTATTTACTGAGGTCCCTGAATGCATCGCCGCGCTCCACCATAATGCTGTTTTTACCACTACGGTAAACAGCATTTAATCGGAGTCTTTATAGGCGTAGTGTGTTCTACTGAGGTCCTGAACGCACCGCCACGCGCTCGTGTGTGAGTGCGGGCTCCGCCATAATGCAGCCTTTACCATAATGGAAAACTGCATTAATTGGAGTATTTGCTCTAGGCGTAGTGTGTTCTCTGACAGCAATACGCCGGCCATAATAGGCGCATTCACACCGCAGTACTTTTCCCACAAAGGTTCATGAGAACTTTTTTGTCGCGTTCACACCAAAAAGAGCCGGTACTACAATTAGTTCATGAGAACCTTTTTACCCCCACGAAAGTCCGGCTCTTTTGTGAGAAAAGAGCTATTTTTCTGATTGGCTGGGCGGATTGCAAACCACGCCCCGTAAAACTCCCAAAAAGTTTTGTGAAGCCGCCATTTTATTATCCTCGCATTAGCATTAGCATTAGCCCAGCGCAGAAACGCAGAGAGACTAACTTATGGCAACACAAAATAAAACATGGGAGCGGTGGAGATGAGGAGGTGTCAGCGTTCTGGCGATTTACTCAGAAGGTGTAAGTCCCCAACTCCGGGGATTTCCGGCCGGGGACTTTGGGCTGCAGTATACCATAGACTGTATATATAAAGCAGTATACGCCGTGAAGTTGTTTGCGGCCTGCCAGTAAACCCAAAGCAGAAGAAGAAGAAGTGACGTCAGCGGCTTCATTTGCCTAATCCACCCCCAGGGATTTTTTCCGGTGTGAACGCGATCTGTACTTAGTTCATGAGAACTAAAGAGTTTTCATGATCAACCTCATTCTTGTTAGAAAACGTAGTGATCTGTGCATTATACACGGAGGAGGCGAGACTCGCCCTCTTGTCCCGGGCGGAGAGATTTTCTCCCCCCGCCAGGCCAGTCAGATCCGAAGACGGGCAGCCCGTCCCCGTGAGTGCCCGAGATCCCGAGATCTCCGTGCCGGCACCTCTCCCTTCTTCTCACCGTCGCGCCGCGCTCCCCAGTGGAGGAGCGCGCGCTGCGGTTACTCTTCTCTCTACTGAGGTCTTTGAACGCACCGCGGCCCGCCCTCAGGGGAGGGGGGCCGCGCGCGCCGTCACAATGCCGTCTCTTCGAAACGGACATTATGGTTAAAAGTGGAATTGTGGAGAGAGATTACTCTTACTCTGGGATAAATGCACTCGTTCTCACTGAATGCATTTTTCCCCACACACATACACACACACACACACACACACACACACACACATACACACACACACACACACACACACACACACACACACACACACACACACACACACACACACACATACATCACTCTAGAACTAGCGTTGACAAACGTAAACCACCGTTCCCCTGCGGAGGTCCCTGAACGCGCGGCCCTCGTGAGAGTGGCCGCGCGTTCACGTATTAATGCTGTATTTCCCATTCAACGGTGAAATGCATTAATCAGAGCTATTATACCAGGCAAGGTGTGTTTTCTGACAACAGCACGTCGGCAATAGCGTCTCTTGAACCCGCACAGTGCTTTGACAGCACACGGTTTATTCCACTCACGTGCACACGCCCACCGGCTGGCTCCCTATACTGGGGTTTACAGCGGGGGCGGGGAGTGTAGGACAGTGTTTCTTCCGCTGGGGATGGGCAAGAATCAGCCACGCTGCGATTACTCCTTATCCCGTGAGCAAGGAGATCGATCCATAGAGCCCTCCCGGGGGCTCCCAGGAGATTAACACAGTCCTCTTTGGAAAAATGCCATGCGACTTGATATCCCAGGGACATCACAAGGCAGGCAGCGGCGGCGGCCTGTGATGAATTAGGGTCAACCCTATATCATGTGAAGCCACCGAGCACCGGTCCCCGGGGGAACCGGGCCTGGGGCAAGGCTCGTGGACCTTGCCCCAGGCAGCTACTTATTCGGCCTTGCGGCCCAATAATCGCTCTGACCTGGTGTGGCGGGGGCATCTCTAGCAATGAGCGAGTAGCCCACACACCCGCCGCCATGATCATCATCCAGGGAGCTTGAAGGAAATGGCGAACGTGAAAATGGCGAACGTGAAAATGGCACCGCTTCGGCCATATCCTGGTCCCCCAAACACTCGAAGCAGAGGTGGTGGGGGTCGGCGCCCGCTATCTTTCTTTCTCTTTCTTCCTTTCTCTCAAAAAATACATCTCGGACTCAGTGCTAGGCTATCACCTCCGCTCGCTGAAGAGTAAAGGATGGTGGTCAGGAGGCGAGGCCTCCTTTTATACGGAAGTGAGATGCGCACGCATTCAGGTAGGCCCACCCCGGGGCCGGCTACGTCCATAGAAATCTCAGTCGGTGAATGCTTGCATGATAAGGTAGTACTCATAGAGTCCAGTAGAGGGCGGAGCCTGTGAGAGATATAACCCTCTTTAGCCTGTCCGCCTATCCCTCGAGCCTCCATGGGAAGCAATGGGCTATGAGGGTTTTTTTTTAAGCCAACCGGCAGCTTTTACTTGTAACAGAGTGCTAAACTGTGGTATTGCTACTTTTTTACTTTATTAAAACATGTTAATACTTCTTCCACCTCTTTTGATAAACAATCCAAGAGCTAACTGCTTTTGGCTCATTTGGTTGTGTATTGAGGATTTATTATGAAAGAATTTTCACTACTCCAGATACCACAGACATACCACAATTACACAGTATCACCAAAACACAGAGAATAACATTTACCACCAACAGGAGTGAACATTGTAAGGAACCTAAAACCATAATTGAAAGGAAATGTTTACCATTTTGTTCAACATGAACATCTTGTCCTTACAATAAATAAAAAAGATTCACTACAGAACTTACTGGCGAATGCTAACTAATTGTGGGAGAATTTGGCTTGTAAGAAACATTGTTTGATGTTTGCGATCTTTAGCCATGAATGTTGCATCTCATTTTTAAGCATTAGGGCTGATTTATGATCAAACTGCAATATATGTGTCTTCCTGGTCGTATGTACTTATTGTAAGTCGCTTTGGACAAAAGCGTCAGCTAAATGCAATGTAATGTAATGTAATGTAATATTTCACCGCCACACAGAAACACCTGGAATCACACAGCCTTTTTGTGTCTAGTTTTTGTTTCCAGAAGCACTTGCTTCACGTCAAAATTGAGACAATCTGTCCTTTGTGAAGCCTTCCGTTGTTTCCTGAGGTATGAGAAGAATGATTTCTATCACCATGTGCTCTTGTTTGTGTAAGCCTCTAGCACCACCCCACACTTCAGCACACAGTAGGGGAAAATAAAGACACTTTTGAAAAACAAACTGACATTTAGAGCACTACAAAGTGAACAGTCCGTGAGGGGCTCTAAGTAAACAACAAACCTTTTCCTCAGGTCCATAAAACAATTAGTCCTGAGGCAGAAGAAAGCACAGTTTATATGACCTCTGAGTTCTGTCCTGTGCTTTGTTTCATTCAGTTAAGACTATTGTTACCAGGGAGTCCACTTTAATTTGCAAGTTGAAGTTGCTTGAAGGTGTGTCTCGTCTTCTCTGGAATCATTTTGAAACATTCCCGCAAGGATCAAGGAGAAAGGCAAATTCAGCCCCCTTAAATCCAGACGATAGCCACATTTGCAAGTTAATGCAAATCATTGTAAATATTTGAGCGACCAATGTTTTTGAAGGGTGTACCTTGAGATAAAAAGAAGACGGAAACACTACATTTGGCGTCCTTATGCACAAGCAGTTTGCCACATTTGACTACCCGTGTTGCTCATTGCTGCTTCTTCCAAGATGTTCTTCATTAACCCATTTTTGGTAAAGAAAAAATGTCTTTAGTTTGTGACTTATTCATGTTGGCATCTTCTCCACCTGCTGAGCTTATGCAGGGAATTTGCTAGTCTAAAACACTCATGTAAATGCTATGGAAAAAGGCTTTGTGTTGCATTGTCACCCAAAGAAAACATCATGACCCTCTGCAGTGTACTGTCACACTCGGTCCGATCCCACTTATATTACAAATGTTATTTCTGTCAGGCTTGTTTTCTTTGCCGCCTTCTGCAGTAAAGTCTCTGGGTTTATTCACAGCACCATGTAGCTACAGTACGAGTGGAAAAAGAGATTAGTTGCGGCTGTTGCAGCACTAACACACGTAGAGGTCGGTGCAGGTGGTGCAGCTGTAATTCTACAGTGATAAATGACCACTGCACCTGGCTTACGCTAACTAGAGTAAACACTACGATTGCTAAGGTTAACACTTAAAAGCTCTGATTTGCATAGGCCTATGAGAGTGTATTCAAATGTACACTCCTTACAGTATACAGCCTCCCCCCAGGCAAACACAACGTCTATGTTTAGAATGAGGTTTCTAATTGTTGTGTTTTACGGCTGTTTAAAAAAGGACTCCATTACTGATATTATTTTTACTGCATTTATCAGATGAAAAGATGTGAGAACTCTGTAGAAAACATCACCACAGGACGTTTAATGTGTTTAGTATTTTAGTAGGCACTTGTTTAATTGTTGCCCTCAACTGTTCATTGTAAATGACTCAATCAATACACTGAGCAGATAACCCAATGAAAGCTCTTCATTCAGGTTTCATTCACTATTTCACTAACCTGTTTTTTAGTGTCAATAATATAGAATATGTGTATAAAGAAAGCAGACTATTTAAGTAAAGTAACATACTTTTCTAGCACAGCGTTTTTGCATTTTCCAAGATTCTGGATTTTTACATTTTGGGGAATTAGTAGATGTTGGTCCATTATAGTAAAATGTTTGATTTCCCTGTCATTATTTTTGTATACTTCCCTGCCTTTTCTTATTATAAGGCAAGTGTAAGTGTGAATCAGAATGAGTTTTATTACCAAGTAGGTTTACACATACAAGGAATTTGCTTTGGTACACAGTAAGTGGTGCATACAGAGACACAGAAAGAAGAATATGTAACCAAAAATAAAAATAAAGAAATAGTACAATTATAAAAGCTAAGACTATAGCAACAAATGAAAAATAAAGATAACATTTACACAAATTATAGTTATGTAGGAAACTGATTGCAGTCAAATGTAATAAAATATGACAATACTACAGTATATACTATATTCAAAGTGGAGAGTTATTAATACTGTAAAAGTATGACAATGCTTAGAGAAATTCACACAGCCCAATTCATGGTTTTATTGGCACATGTTTTATAATGTGTCTGTGAGTACAGTTTCTCCTATACAAACTACTAAAACACTTAGCTACATAACATGATGCTAGGTATCCACCACCTTTATTTGAAAGACGTCATTTAGATGGAGATTGAGCCCCTGTTTGAATTCCTGTGATATCTTTTTTTGCTTATATATTCATTAAATAAACACAATGTACACATATACTGTATGTATTTTTGTCTACGGCTTATGGCTGTTGCAAAGTGAGTTTCCTCTGAAAGCACATGATTGGTTTTAATGTGTAATATAGCATATTATGAAAAGGCAATAATCTGTGTCTTCATCATCACCAAGCTTTGATTACAGAGTCCACTTAGTCTATTTACATACTTCCTGGATGTTGCAAACGGCACCTAGTCTCAGCAGGACAGTATGTGTTTCCACAGTGAAAGATGGATTCAATAATCTGTCCTCTAACCAGCAGTTGAACTCCAGACTGGAACTTCCTGTGTCTGCATGGGCAGAGTGGGACACTTTTACTGCTCCATCTGGAGGAGCTCTGGTGCTTCACATGTGAGAAAGAAAGGACGACACCAGTGCAGGATAAAGGCTGCCATTAACACTGTAGTTACTTCTTCTTCAGTGAGTAGATGGGATCTGTGAACCTGCTGCAGAACATGATATCATCCAGTTGCGATGTTTAGAGTCAATGCAGGATTAAGTGTACTGTTGATGTTGTGTGGAACAAAATAAGGGTTTGGATTTGACACCGAAAAACAAGGTCTCAGGAAAACATATTACCTCTTTAATTAATTACATTTTTTTCAATCAACAACACAATATATGAGAAAGACAGCAACACAAGACCAAGTAAAAACATCACATAAAAAATTGCTTCATAGCTTCTTTTAGCTTCTTGTCCTGGTTTTCCGATTCAAAGCTTTTGGTTTGCTCTCCGCTCTCACAGCATAATCTTTGGGCTGTAGCAGGCAGATTTTCCTAGTTAATGCTATTAAATCCACTATAAGCTGCCTGCTCAGCAAATACTGTAACACACAGACAATCAAAAAGCGATTGTCTGTTTTGCCGCTTACATATGCATGTTACTGGCTCAACACAGAACATATATTTAACATGTTGTATCAGTATAAATCAGTTAGAAACACAGAAATGTGGTAAAAGTGTGTAAGTATAATCAGGAAAATTATAGTTTAAGTTCTTCGTAATTTTTCTATATATTTTTCTATATACTGTATTAGATTTACTTCTGAAAATGCGGCGGAGTTGAGGTACAAAGCGGAATGAAAAGAAAGGATTTAAGCTAGCTAGCCAGCTAAGTTATTGTTTGTTCCACATTATTACACTGCGCAAATATTGGTAAAAATAACAACAGTACATCGGCACATTAATTAAATAGTTAGAAAATATATATATATATATTTTTTTAAGTCAATTTATTGAACATGTCAGAAACAAAAACATACAATAATATATATATATTTTCCTTTTTTTCTCACTCAAATGAGTAATTATAACAAAGTACAAAAAACAAAAAAACAACAATAATTCTCAAATAGTCTCTGTCATGTTCAACAGGGGCAAGAAGAAGCTTAAACAAAAAGTACTCAAATGTAGACACACCCTTACACTTCAGCACTTAGTAAAGGAACCACTCTCTTATAGCCCGCTCACACAGGTGTTTTTGCTTATTTAGCTATATTAGAATAAGTATATACAATCTTTGCTCGACTTTCATGTCCTTGACCCCTGTGTGCACCTGTTGAAGCATGAAGGCTTGCACTTTTTATTGCTCCTATTGTTGCATTGGGTTTGGTGATCTGACCCTTCAGGTTCCAACACAGCTCGCCCCAATTTTAACCTGAGATATAGTTCTGCTCAGTCACAATAACTCAAAACACCTGTGTGCAAGTCCTTTCTCCACTGTTGCCTGACGTTGCCCTGTTAGGACCAAACAAATAAAATAACATGTGGAATGTATCTCAAAGGTTTCCAAAAGTGATTCATCCCAACTTCTATACTTAATAACAATTGTTCACCCAGTTAACTGTTCCATCCGATTTTCCCAGTGAATGTCATCTGAATAACATTAGCCGTCAGTGCAAAGCTGCTGACCCCTAAAGGTTTTAGGGCGAGGCTTTAACCTTGGAGTTTGTCTGACAAAAGCTGTTGCCACTGTGACACTTTGGCCCTGTTTAGTCAACACGGCCTGTGCTATTCTTTCTGTTTTCACATCAACATATTTAATCTGCTCTACAATACAGTGTGAAGAAACTGGTTTCCATTTCTTATCTCTCTCCGGTGGTTGAAGAGGCTGTTTATACTGTCGCTGAATGGATTATTATGTGGGAGTGAGACACAGGAAAGCTCATATCTGAAAACTCTATTATTCATGTTGCTGTTGTATTGCTGATCCGACACCTGAATAGCACATCATCTGCTTGCTCTAAATCTTTGTGTGAAGACAGAAAGAGTTGCGAACAATGATCTGACATGACTTTGATAGGAATGCATTTATTGCAGGATTAGGGTTGCCAAAATGTTGATAATTTGCAAAGAACATTCTTAAGACTTTTTAACAAATGGTAAACTAAAATGTATACTTTGTATTTAGACTCATTAGCTTTAGTGCTATATGCCACATAATTAAAACAGAGGCGTTACATATCCCCTTCAGTCTCCCCCATTTCCTGTTGGCTTCTTGTCAACTGTCCAAAAGATTAAAAAATGGAGCCAGCATCAAATGGCCATTCGATGACCTGCAGTTTTTTGGTAATTCCCCAATAGCTTCCTTTTTTTAGAACCGGAGCTTGGTGCTAGTTCCTTACCCTAATTTGGCGACTCCGGTTTAGGCCTCCACCAACGCTATATACTGTATTCCAGCCTTTTCATCATAGTAATGTAGGTTTTCTTTTAATAAAATAGTCCACTTTATAAGTATTTTAACTTGTCAGTTCTTGGACCTGTTAATGTGTTTTTGTACATGCAATGTAAATGCAATGTACAACAATTAGCTAAAAGAGACTCAAATGCAATGTAGAATTCTGTGTCTTTGACTCCACCCTTTCACATGTAGTCAGAATAATTGTACAAATAGAAAAGTGTGCGATAAGTGAACCCATGACTTGGTACTGGTCCGGGAATTGAATTTTTACATTTACTTTAAGGAAATTGTTGTCAGCAATACCTGTCTGCAAGTTTGTCCCAGCAGGAGAAACTGAGCAGATCGTACTCAGGGTCAGAAATGAAATCCAAAGCCTGTGGATGAAAAATAACAACCCCCGTATATTTGACTCCACCTTTACATTTTTACAAGACTTTTTCTTTTTAATGGTGCTACATGAAAGTGTTTTATGGAGAACTTGCGTGACACGAGGGGGATACCACCTCTGAAGTAGTGTTGGGACACTTGACTCATCCAATACATCACCTGTAAGTCTATCTTTGTGAAAGACAGCGAACCTGCCTTTGATCAGGGCGAAGGCAGAGTCAGTGCCTTCAGTTTCAGGGGGATGGGGTTATTCCACACAGAACTGCATAATACAAATCATATGTGTCACATGTTAGCCAGAGAATGGCTTTAGTGTACACACAGAAAACAGGTGGTTACAAACATTCCTAAAAGGAGGTAAACCTTTATAATCACATTTAAAGGGTGCTTAATCTATAAGGATGTCAACTTGTGGCATCTATAACATTCCGGGATGGGAAATGAAATGAAAACGTTAACCCTTGTATGGTGTTAGGCTCAAATGTACCCATTTTGAATATTCACTGAAAAATAATATATATTTTCAACTTGAAACTCAATGGCCTTTGATTAACTTCTGTAAAGAACATGTAGAATACAACTTTTTTTTTAGACTTTTGCTAAAATACCCCCACACATTTACATCCTTCATAAGATGCTCCGGGGTATTCGGACACAATCCTACACACAGACATAGAAACACACACAGGAACACACACAAACTCACACAGACAGTCACTTGGTTATGTATATTGTTGGGAATTGAGATAATAGAAATGGATAAGTCTAAATATGTTATAGTTAAGTATTTAGAAGTCAAACACTGTCATACTAATGGTTGACATTAAGAGTTAAGTTTTTTCTGCTTTTGTGTTTAAAGCATATGCTTTTTATGGAAAAGACTCAAGCATCTGTATAGAATAGACAAGATTAGGAAAAACCTCCACTGTGTTTTTTTTTTTACTCAACTTCACACATACCACTTCACCACTGCCTTAAACAGTCACCATAGTGCAGAATATTAACACTGAAACCGGGGCTTCCATTTCCTGTCCAGTATGCCGTTAAACAGGTGGTTTGATGCAGCCTCCAATAGGATTTACTG
Source organism: Harpagifer antarcticus (assembly GCA_902827135.1). Lineage (NCBI taxonomy): Eukaryota > Metazoa > Chordata > Actinopteri > Perciformes > Harpagiferidae > Harpagifer > Harpagifer antarcticus. The sequence continues at coordinate 1,420,091 of CADEHL010001172.1, read as the reverse complement.
TCACGGTTGAGTGAAGGAAGCAGGACCCAAGCGCAGATAACTTTGATAAACCTTTATTTCAAGGCTAAAATGGAACGAATACAGAAAAACACAGAACACTCACCGGTGAAGTCCGTCACCAACAAAAGAAGCACCGACACTGAACACAGCACGAGACAAGACTAAATACAGGGAGGGATAATTACAAGACACAGGTGAACACAATCGGCAAACGAGACACAGGTGAGGAGGGAGGAGAAAAACACAAGAGCCACAGGTGAACACGTATCCCTAGGCCACCAGGGTGGGTGGAGGGGGTCCGGAGGACGGGACTAAGCTGACCGCCCAGGAGCCCAGTAGGGGACCAGGAAGGGATCTCGGGCGGACGGCCCGGGGGCACGGCAGAAGCCGAGAAGGGGGACTCGGGCGGACGGCCTGGGGGCAAGGCAGAGTCCATGGTGGGGCGTAGGCCACAGCGGGCGAACTCAGGGGGCCGAGCATGAGGGCGAAGGCAGCGGCAGGAAGAGTCAGGGGGCCGGGCTCGAGGACGAGGGCAGCGGCAGGAAGAGTCAGGGGGCCGGGCTCGAGGACGAGGGCAGCGGCAGGAAGAGTCAGGGGGCCGGGCTCGAGGACGAGGGCAGCGGCAGGAAGAGTCAGGGGGCCGGGCCCGCGGACGAAGACCGCGGCTCACAGAGGGTCGGGATCGAGGGCGAAGACCACGGCAGGAAAAGTCAGGGGGCCGGGCCCGAGGACGAGGGCAGCGGCAGGAAGAGTCAGGAGGCCGGGCCCGCGGACGAAGACCGCGGCTCACAGAGGGTCGGGATCGAGGGCGAAGACCAGACAGCTCCGGAGGCCGGGCAGGAACCGGTGTCGGCCGGACAGGCTTCGGCAGGATCCCCCACGGAAGAGGACCAGGAGTTGGCAGGACCCCCAGCAGGAGAGCGGTTGGCGGGACCTCCGACGAGACAGGACAAAAGGTTGGCAGTACCCCCGGCAGGAGAGTAGACGGCGGGACCTCCAACGGCACAGGACACAGGGTTGGCAGTACCCCCGGCAGGTGAGTAGACGGCGGGACCTCCAATGGAACAGGACATAGGGTTGGCAGGACCCCCGGCAGGAGAGTAGTCGGCGGGACCTCCAACGGGACAGGACATGGGGTTGGCAGGAACCCCGGCAGGAGAGTAGTCGGCGGGGCCTCCAACGGGACAGGACATGGGGTTGGCAGGACCCCCGGCAGGAGAGTAGTCGGCGGGACCTCCAACGGGACAGGACATAGGGTTGGCAGGACCCCCGGCAGGAGAGTAGTCGGCGGGGCCTCCAACGGGACAGGACACAGGGTTGGCAGGACCCCCGGCAGGAGAGTAGTCGGCGGGGCCTCCAACGGGACAGGACACAGGGTTGGCAGGACCCCCGGCAGGAGAGTAGTCGGCGGGGCCTCCAACGGAACAGGACATAGGGTTGGCAGGACCCCCGGCAGGAGAGTAGTCGGCGGGGCCTCCAACGGGACAGGACACAGGGTTGGCAGGACCCCCGGCAGGAGAGTAGTCGGCGGGGCCTCCAACGGAACAGGACATAGGGTTGGCAGGACCCCCGGCAGGAGAGTAGTCGGCGGGGCCTCCAACGGGACAGGACACAGGGTTGGCAGGACCCCCGGCAGGAGAGTAGTCGGCGGGGCCTCCAACGGGACAGGACACAGGGTTGGCAGGACCCCCGGCAGGAGAGTAGTCGGCGGGGCCTCCAACGGAACAGGACATAGGGTTGGCAGGACCCCCGGCAGGAGAGTAGTCGGCGGGGCCTCCAACGGGACAGGACACAGGGTTGGCAGGACCCCCGGCAGGAGAGTAGTCGGTGGGGCCTCCAACGGGACAAGACATGGGGTTGGCAGGACCCCCGGCAGAGGGCTAGTCTGCGGGACCTCCAACTGGACAGGACATGGGGTTGGCAGGACCCCCGGCAGAGGGCTAGTCTGCGGGACCTCCAACTGGACAAGACATGGGGTTGGCAGGACCCCCGGCAGAGGGCTAGTCTGCGGGACCTCCAACTGGACGGGACCTGGGGTTGGCAGGACCCCCGGCAGAAGACTAGTCTGCGGGACCTCCAACTGGACAGGACATGAGGTTGGCAGGACCCCCAGCGGAACCTCCAACGGTACAGGACATGGGGTTGGCAGGACCCCGGCAGAAGACTAGTCTGCGGGACCTCCAACTGGACATGAGTAGGGGCTTGAGTGGGGACTCGAGAGAGGGCTTGAGAGGGAACTGGAGAGTGGACTCGAGAAGGAACTCGAGAGGTAACTCGAGAGGGGACCTGAGAGGGGACTTGAGAGGGGACCTGAGAGGGGACTTGAGAGGGAACTCGAGAGGAGACCTGAGGGGAAACTTGAGAGGTGACTCGAGAGGGAACTCGAGAGGGGACTAGAGAGGGGACTTGAGAGGGAACTCGAGAGGAGACCTGAGGGGAAACTTGAGAGGTGACTCGAGAGGACACTGGAGAGTTGACTTGGGAGGTGACTCGAGAGGACACTGGGGAGTTGACTTGAGAGGGGACTCGAGAAAAGACTCGAGAGGGAACTCGAGAGGGGACCTGAGAGGGGACTTGAGAAAAGACTAGAGGTGGGACTAGGACAGCTGGGGCCAGAGCTAAGGCTGGAACCATGGCTGCTGGGGCCAGAACTGGGGCTGGAACCATGGCTGCTGGGGCCTGTACTGGGGCCGGAACTATGGCTGTGTGGGCCGGTTCTGTAGCCGGAACCATGACTCTTGGGGCTCGGATTGCTAGCCTGGACTTGCGACTCCTTCTCCTAGAAGCCGCCTGAAGGCTCCGTGGACCTCCAAAAGCCAGCCGAGTTCCAGAAAACGCCTCTTGGACAGGAGCAGGAACTGGGGCGGAAGCACTGGTTGACTCCAGACGGAACACACCGAGACGTTTATAGTCCGCAGGCTGGAAATCACACGCCCAGATGAAGTTCAACATCCAGTCAGGTAAGAACTTCACCAAGTCCGGTTTCTCCATAGCCAACCGGTGCGCCTCTACCAGAGCGGCCTCCTTCTGCCGAACACTGGACGCTCCCCTCCACCAATCATAGCAGCAAGCCAAAGCAAATGAAAAATGCTGTAATTCCACCTCAAATGGGTCATCTGCTGGGTCCATCTCTGGTCGGTGCTTTCTGTCACGGTTGAGTGAAGGAAGCAGGACCCAAGCGCAGATAACTTTGATAAACCTTTATTTCAAGGCTAAAATGGAACGAATACAGAAAAACACAGAACACTCACCGGTGAAGTCCGTCACCAACAAAAGAAGCACCGACACTGAACACAGCACGAGACAAGACTAAATACAGGGAGGGATAATTACAAGACACAGGTGAACACAATCGGCAAACGAGACACAGGTGAGGAGGGAGGAGAAAAACACAAGAGCCACAGGTGAACACAATTAGCTAACGAGACACAGGTGAGGAGGGAGGAGAACACACAGGGACACTAACGACAGGAGGAAAACATGACAGAGAACAGTGAAAACACCCAAACCTAGACAGAACTGTGACATTTACACTGCATTATTAAGAACCAATGAGGCCTAAAATATTCTCACCTGTTGGAAGAAAAAGGTCCCGAGTTTTTTCTGACAACTTTGACTCCTGTGAGAATGAACAGCGGATGTTCAGATACGAAAGAAACAAGCTAACAATACGAACCGAGCAGAAGTCAGATTCAAAATCAAGTGTATGTTGTATCTCTAAAATGCCATATAATGTTTGAGTGCAAGGTAAACTGCTCCACCTGTATTACATTTATCAAGAGTTTCTGTGGAGGACGGCAGGAGGTCTTTCAACATGTGTTACTCAGCTGCTCGCCTTATAGAGGAAAACATGCACATGGTAATGGAAGGCAAGATTTACGTTCCAGCTCTGACCAAAAAAAAGAGAAAACCCCTCCAAGCCACATTTCCTACGGGGTGATTATTGCTCCGATTGAAAGGATGATGTAACAGAATATATCTGTGACACTAATGACTCTTGTGGTTTGCATGTGGAACAACTTCCCAACGTCCTAAACTTCTCAGGTAGCAGAAACCTGCCGCTGTGTGGAACATATCGTTGCTTTGCTTGTCCTCCATCATAAGTAATGTGTGTAAAGAAAAAAAAAGCTAAAAGGCAGGAAAAATATCCACTTCCTCTGGGCCTGAGAGGGAAGTGTCGACAGCTGAAGTCCTCATGTGAACAGGCCAAGCGGTTTCAGTGCTTTGCTTCTTGAGTAAAAGACGTACAAAGCCCCCGCAGGCCCCTTCAAGGTAAAATATGTGTGCTTAAAAAATGCTATTAGGTGACTGAGTGTTGATAGGCTTAATAACTCATCGTCTTTTCGATTGGTTTGGACAGGGTCGGAATAAAAATGAAGCCTCTGTTAAACAGCTAAAGTTAGAATGATGTACAAAATACCAAGTACCAATCTTGATGCAAGTGTTGATAGTTTTTAATCAAATATTGAAGTCGTTTTTCAGATGATTTCCTCCAGTTATCAGATAACTGTTTCAACAAAAGTTAAAGTGTAATCAGTTAATGAGGACATAGCTGAATGTGCTAATCTGGGAATTGTATTAAATAGGACATATTATGCTCATTTTCAGGTTCATATTTGCATTTAGTGTCTCTACTGTGACATGTCTCCATGCTTTAATGTTCAAAAAGCTCTTTATATTTCTCATACTGCAGCACCTCCTTTCACCCTCTGTCTGAAACCAGAGCCCAGTCTGCTCTGATTGGTTAACTGGCTGGCTCTGTTGTGATTGGCCAACCGCCTAGAGATGTCCTGCCCCTTAGCCTATGATGTACAATGTGTGGAGCGCTAGCCAATATAAGAGTGTTACATAGTGATGTCACTATGTCGCAGAAGTAAACAAAGGAGTCCAGTGGAGGTGGTTAGGAGAGAAACTCCCTCTGGAGCGAACACAGGGATTTGAACCTTTGTAGACCATTTACATGCACAAAAAACAATATAACGCACTGCAGGAAATGGAAAACCCCAAAAGCAATATTGTGCCTCTTTAATGCATCCATGACAGGGGCAACCGCAGCAGCAATTGTTGTGTGTTGCACGAATAATGCAGAGAATCAAAAAGATTTGTACAGCTCGAATTACTCGAGTGCTACTCTGGATGGATTTCTTATCTTTGTCCACTTGCACCTGTTACATTTATTAAAGGCTTTCCATGTGTCCATGCTACATGACACTGGAAATGTTTAATATAATGAAGCAACATGGCTCCATTGAATCAGATTGAGAAGCTGAGGAGCTCTGATTTCCACTCCACTGTAATCATGTTCTTATTGCCTGCTTTCCCCTGCTCCACCACAGGTGAGCTGAGCTCGGCTCTACAGCCATGACCTGCTTCTGCTGCACACTCACAACAGCTGCAGCTTTCATATACCAACATTTGATATGAAAAAGGAAAAACATCTGATCTTGAATGGCATCAGCAATCTTCCCATCAGTGCAGCAAAGACTCACAATGTGGATCCACAAAGATTAGAAATGAGCTGTAATTGTAATAATATTAGAGGCTGCAGTAGCACATGCTGTGTCGTGTCAGCCATGTGTTTTCATATGTGAGCCTCCTTTACCGGCTGTAACATTCATAGTCCGGGAGCCAAAGCCTGATTTTTGGATGAACCTTGTTTCATCTGATAACTTTATTTTTTCTGCTGTTTCTTGTAGCTTGGAGGTACCTCTTCAAAATACAGGAGGGTGCCCGGTGACATCCCTTGAGCATTTTTGGATATTGACCCCTTCATGCCCAAAACGCCTAAATCCCAGAAAGATAAGGATTTATCAGATTTCATGCAATAATATTGAAATATATTCAAATCAAATGCATCACATTTGCCCTCCCCAATGTTTATATTCATACAGTGCATTGTATTCTAAATTAATTAAACCCTTTCAAGCTGACCCAACAAAACACTTTTGTAGTGCAGTGAATTCTGCAAAGACAATGCAAGCAACTGCGTGGCGTTTATTGCCAACAACAAAAAGGAAAGGCAAGCAGATTATTGCTCATTATCATATAGAAATGACACATTACAAATATTGCTGATGATCATAGTGTTAGGATCTTGAGCAACCCACCCTGAAACATGCACAGAACATTGTGCATGGCAAACCATGCACTTTACAACTGCACTTCTTGGAGTTGCAAGGGGTCTCACTCTTGCAGCCACATGCACCTGATCATCTCCAAAATGTAATCTGGGACAAGTTTGGCATCTTCTGGTAGATGGGTTGGGATCAGTGACCTGTTACACAACCACTCTGGGTTCAGTGCTGGCAGCAGGTTTACATTGAGATTTCGCCACAACATTGCCTGAAAGTGGGCCCTCTTAACATTCTCAATGAAGGCTTCATTTGTTGGTGGTAGAGCAGCAAGGTTTGGAGCAGACATATGTCCTTTTCCATTATTTCCCCCCCAGACAAGTAGCCTTATGTGGGACATGTCTGTGTTCTCCTTTATGTCATAACAGGCTGAGATGAAGGCAGTGGCTTGGTAGAGGACTTGCTGGAATGGTGCATCCATGTTGCCAATGGCTGATAGTTCGTACCCAGCTTTCGGGACTTTGATGACAGAGCCTTTTCCCAACCCATAGTAAGACGCTACAGTGTCACATCCCGATATGGCATGGGCTGGTAAAGGTTCTCGACCATTTCTGAATGCTTGGACAGTGTCGCCTTGATGTCCACTATTGCTCTTAACTTGCGGGGGGATTCCATGATGAGTGGTACATCCAGTCCTGCCTGATGGTAATGGTGAAGGAGTAGGACGAACACATCTGTGTCATCAGAAACCACAGAGATTTGAAGGGCTTCTCCAGCACACCCCAGGACTTGTTGGACAATGATGGTGTCAGCTTCTTCCATTCTGATTTTCTAGCTCATATCGGCTCCTTCTTTCTTCCATCCTGATCTCGATGGGGTATGAGTCCTCCCCTGTCACCACCAACTTGTGTTTGTTTGTGCCCCGTAGATGGAAAAGCCTGTCTTCGGTCAGTTCCTTAAATACTAATAGGTTGAGCTGTTTCTTGTTTTCAATGGATGACAAGACAACCTTCTGGGCTGGTAGCTTAGTTGATAGGAGGAGATTATGTTTCCTATTGACCACTGTCTCCCTGACATCTCTGGTGACAGACTTGATACTGTAATCATAGTATCTGTCAAAGATGAGGTACAGTAGACGTCACTCTCTGACAGGTGTGAAATCAGCCGTGTTTTAACATTATCAATAACATCAGCGATAGTACCATCAGCTGGCCAGTGTATGGTCCAAAGAAGTGCTGATCCATCAATGACAGTGACATCTGCATCACCGGCATTCCTCCTGGAGACTTCAACCTGGAGTGACTTCTTCAGTGTGGACTTGGCTTTACAAATTCGCATTCCGTCCTCTGTGAACATGGCAGTTGGGACTGGTGCCAGCTCACACGTCAACATCGCGGTCACTAGAGACAAGTGCAATGGTCCTCAAATAGATCACATTTAGGTCATACATTTTGGAGTCGCCAATTTTGATGGATTTGGTTGTTGTTGCCATGGTCTTCACTTTGCTTGAGATGGTGTTGTAAAATTCATCTAGCCAGGGCTTTTCAAATTGTTCTAACATTGCCTCTCCGATCTTTACAGCACTGCTACACATACAGTACATCTTGCCAAATACAATCTGGAGGCAGAATACGTATGACAACAAAATCTTGCAATTATGGTTTGATTACATAATCACAGGGTATATTACACTTTAGATTAAATGGTTAGAACATGTGTTAGACGTGACATGAAAAGCATATAAAAAAATGATACAAAAATCCATTGTTCTGGATCTCAAAAGCTCAATGGGTTCATCCAGCGACCTGTTTTGCTGGCTTGGCATAAAAGAGTTAATATTCATTAATTTGGAACACTTGACCTCCTTTATGAATAATCATTGCCCTCTTGGATTTTGAAGAGGTACCCCCAAGCTACAAGAAACAGCAGAGAAAAAAAACGTTATCAGATGAAACAAGGTTCAATCCCACGGCTCCCGGACTATAAGGTGATGTTCACATTATTACAAGAATAATTAACCCTAACCCTATTTGGGGTTAGGGTTCAAATGTTACTCTGCAATGGGCCACTCAATCAAGATAACCTTTTGGTACTTTAATTAAATGGTGGTGCTAATATGTGGTTTCTTTGGTAAATAATTGGATGCAAGATTATTGGTATTTCTACACTGGCATTGCTTTTTATTTACTTCCTGCACCTTTGTCTTAAAGGGGCGGCAGTGATTCTGTGTTGAGCCACCTGAGCCGTGTGTCTTATCTATCTTCGAAGATTGATGGGAAAGCCAGATAGCATGTGCAGTGTTTTACTGTGAGCTGCTCTTCTGTTTTCCCGCTGGAAAAAAAACCTCACATCCATGAAACACACGTTTTTTAGCATCCCGGCTGAACAGGAAAGGGGGCTATATAGGCTATAGCATGACATGTGTAAGCAGATCTAGCTGCATTTGAAGTTTTAAAAGCTTCTGCCTGAAAGATTTAGTATTAAGAGGAGGGAACTGTATACGACACCCTTGCAGGATCCCTTATACATTGGAATCAATTTTTCAAAGGACATCATAAAAGCCCTTATTCCTTTTCCTCTCTTGCCGTGCCATGCTGATGACTCCATTTAAAGTAGGCCTATCCACATTTTTTCCCCATTACTGCTAAGTATCCGCCTCAAATTTTACCTTCACTGACACAGCTGAGGTTAGAGTCAGAGTTTAACAGCCCAATTTGAGCCATTTTTTAACATTACGTCAGGATATGTTGTGGTATTGTTTGAGGAAAAAAAGAATAATACTGGGCTGTGGGGAATGACAAAGCCAGTCACTTCCTACAAATTGACTGATGATGAGAAAAGCAAAGTTGCGGCTCTTAAAAGCTCCCATGTGTTTAAAGAGGATGGTTTCTAGTCCCGTCACGCTTCAGTTGGAGAGCTTATAACAAAAAAAAGAGGTGGGGGGGGGGGGGGGGCAGGCTCCCGTTGGCTCTTCATCCCCGGTCATCACCGCTTTCATCAAGATCCACAAAGTTCGTCCAATAACGGCCTAATAAGGTTTATCGCTTCGGTTTATCGCTTCGGTTTATTGTTTCGGCGTTTCCTTGTTAAGAAAATGTCACAGGCTGTGTAAAACTCTCACATGAAAGGGAGGTTCTGGAGCACAGACAACCCCTTTAATGTGATTCAGTTTCAGTGGGCTCACTCGTTTTCCCTTCCTCACCGTGTAAAACAATCATCCATGTACTACACGCTCTGGTTGGGACGTCCCAAAGGTCACAGGCGTCATCCCTTTCACTGTGTTATAAAATCATAGAATATTATTGTATCCTGTTTTTACCACTTTCAAATACATGAAAGAGCATTTGGATGCTAGAGTCGGACAATGTAGATCCAATTTTAGATTCTTTGTATACTACCAGGTCATTTAGTAGTATCACTTGGACCACAGGTTGAAGAACATTTTCGGCGAACAGTGGTACTACAACTCGTTGTCATTAAACCCACAAATATTTTGCCCATTTACTTACATTGGGAAGGAGACATCTGTAAATCAGCGGATCATTTTTACTACCAAGTACGACCACCGATATAGGCCTTACTTAAAAATCACTGGGGTGTTAAAGGTGTAAAATGTGCTACCACCGAATCGAGGGGGAGGTGAGTGAGGCGCAGTGGCTGCTAAAGAGTTATTTATCCTCTCTTCATTTGACTGAGCGGTACAATGCTGATTGGAGGCGGGGCTTAACCAAAACGCAAGTGTGCACACTCAATGGGCCCAGACACAGGGTTTGCTATTTCTATATAGCAACTTACATAGAAATCGATGGGGTTCTGCCACCAACGTTGTATCCAGTTATTTCTATACATCCCTGATTTGGACCAGTCCTGATCAGATTTTATCGGTGACTTCTCAGACATGTTGGCATGTTGAATCTGGGTAGAAGCTAAATTGTCCGACTGGATTATCAGCCTACTAAATCAGTGATTTTATTTATTTCCTAAACTCTTTTACTTACTGGGCTGAAGAAGCTGATTCAATTACAATACTTTCCACATTTCTGAGCAAATTACAGTTTTACAGTGGCGAAAAATGGCAGGCTAGTTTTCTTTATTGGATTAGAAATATCTGGATGTAGACTCAGCTGTATGTGGTGTTTGTGTTATCTCGAAACCTGACTAGGCTGGATAGTGGTTATGATTAAGTCCTTGAGGAAAAAGCCTTATTGCAGGGTGCATTCTGTTGTCACGAAAGTCTTCACCTTGCTGCTCCTCGTTTCCCTCTTTCGCTCGTTCCCACAGTTAAATGATGTAACCGTTAAATGAGGCAGACGATGAGCTTCACCTCCCTGTAAAGTGTGTTAGTGAGATGACTCGAGGGTGGTCTCGGGAGGACCCGGGCCCTTGTAAAGGCGAGGACCTCCCCATCTGTACGCCGCCCTCTTCTGGGTCTGATGGGGCCCGGCTCTCTGTCAGCTTGATGATCCATCCAGCTGAAGCTCCAAAACATTGTGTTACCATTTACCTCCATGGAAACTAGAAAGGAATGTATTCTCATTTAAATTGTTGTCTTTTCCCAAAATCACTCAGCACATGATTGGCGGTTTGGACAATTTCTGTAATAAAAATATTGCTAAAATCGAATGAGCCAATTCAGATTTACACCAGTTTATTTTCATCCTAAAGACATTTTATGTAAAAGTACTTCTCATTTAAGGGATGGGAGTCTTGACAAAGCACCAAAAAGAAGGTAACAAACTATGCAGAAAACTTTCCAACGAGAATTATTCTTAAATAATTTCCACACCTGGTAGAGTCTGAGTGCAACCAGGCCTCTGCTGTTGGACACCAAAGAGCTTCACTGGAGCAGCAGATGTTAAATATTGCACCTCATTTCTGTACTTTGACATTGACCTTTCATTTATTTTTGTGTATCCACATGAATATGAAGCCACAGTTCACAGGACATCCGTGTAATTTGAAAAAAATCTAAATAATTCCAAACAAGACAAAAAACAGTTGTATATAAAAAGATCATGATATTTCAATACTTTTTTATTATATTTCCACCTGATGAATGTAACATCGCTTAAATGCTGCACATTACATAAGCTTGCTTACACAGGCTATTAATGATACAAATACAGATAGTATTTGACTTTTAGTATACGGATCATCAAGCAACCATGTCAATGAATGATATTGGTGTTCTCAACCTTCTCAAAGGCCCCTTCTAAACCATATCCATGAAACAGATAACCGCTGATTAGGGACGTTTAAGGACCTGATATAATTCAAAGGAGGTTCAAATAACTTGCTTTTCTGCTTAATACTTAACACATGCTTAATATTCCTGTTCAACAGCTAGTTGAGTTGTCCAGTTTGGTTTCTCGGCTTTCTCAGCTTTTTTGAAGTTCTGAACAATGAACTGTTAATAATATGTTAGTAATATCTCATTCAAAAGCAGACATCTGTCTTGATATTTAAACAGATGAGGAGTTCTTGTTCCAAAGCAGTTGAAAGATTATTTGTAAGCGGTGGTAAACATTTTTTTATCACATGTGAAGTCTTAAGAAACAGCTGATCTTTTACCTGTAAAAGATACCTGTTCTTCCGGGACATCTAAAATATACAACTGATTTAGGGTTTCTCTGTGTGTGTGTACATTATAAAAGCACACAATGTGAACAATTGGATATAGTCAGACATGACAAGATCTTACATCTTAAGTGTCATCCTGCAGCTGTGACATGAAAACCACAGCCCTCAGACACTCACTCTTCCCTCTCCTCTTCTTTCTCTCAGACTCACATATTTTCCAGTGTGACTCCCTGAAGTGCCCAGCATGGTTCCACAGATTTGACCATCATAGACTAATAGTAACCAGACCTCAGTCTCTCTCTCCTCCTCACTCTTTTTTCGCTCTCTCTGTATCACATGTGTCAGTATTACTCATCCTTCAGTCTTTTCTGTCTCAATCCAACCATCCATCTACATCATCTTTTTTTGCCATTCTTAAAAGAGGTAACATTCTTCCTCTTCTGTCTCTTTGATGCTCAGTCTCATCAATATGCGTTTTCTGTAGCTGACACTTCAGTCAACTTAAACAATGTTCTTTCTGCTTTGGATTTTTAATGAATTATTTATATCTGGACTGATAAATAAAAGGTAAGAGTCTGGTTTAAAAGGATACATTAAGATGCTTGCTGTAAACTGTTTTGATTGGGACACAATTCATATTGTTTCAAAGGATTCTTATTTTCATTATTTCACTTAATTGACAGTTAATTCTGCAGTTTAAAATGAGATCATTTGTATGCAAAGATTTGCTGTATGCTTTCCATTATGGAGGAGGGAGTATTTTGATTCTTCACTTACAGTTTTTCTCGATTGCTAACACACATTCTTTTTTTAATTGCTCAGTTTCTCAGAACACTAAACTCAATTCACAAAACCACACACCCAAAGTGCAAAACACCTCATTTCTCCTGCTTAGTGAAGAACTGCACTCACAACTACATAAACACTTTCCAAATGCAAACTTTAGCACCAAATATAACACACTACATTCATAATACTAGATTGTTTGACCTCCCAGCTACACACTGCTGAGCGTCATCTAAAGCACTTCCATCTGTTCTGGGCTGTGCTCTGTACAGAGAGGTTTCTGCAGAGAAAGATTACTGGAGTTTACAGAAATACAGTAAATGAAGAAATAGAAATGAGTTGTTGAAAGAAATCACATTTTATTCAAAAATCACATTTTATTCAAGGATAACATTGTGCAACATGCATCTCAGCACATAGTTACTATGCTTCAGATCTCTCTAAGTGTGATGTATTGTTTGCCAAAACCCAGTTTGTAACTTCTGCTTCCTGTGCCTCATTGAAAATCCTTAGCCTTCCACCTCTTTGTTTCTCAGTCCTTCAGATAAACAACAAAGACATAGTGGTTGGTCAGTGTCTGTGTTGCATCAAAGTAAGTTTACCACAGTACATTGTGCAGGATATTTGTACAGTTATAGTATGCAACATGCCAACAATTCAATTACAGTAATGAAGTCAATACGTTTCACACAACAGATATAAGCTCTGAGATATCATGAATTATGCAGAGCTACAAACTGGTAACTAACCTGTTTTCAAGTCTAAGTGTCCGGATTACAGAGGCGACAGTAAATCGGCTTAGATTAGGCTGAACCCTCTGTCCAGCCTCTCATCGTCACACCATGGTTGATAACATATCATTTCATTAGAGAGTACTCTTCTTTGTCCACGTCCTCTCCCTCCAGCTCTACCTCTAGCTCTCATTCTTCCTCCTTTTACTCTCACCCACCTCTTCCTCCTCCTCTCACTCTCAGCCCAGCCCTTCCTCTTGCTTCCATGTTGGCTTCCATTGTTGCTGTAAGAAAGTACTCACCTGTGTTCTTTTTATAGTGCTAACATCCTGATTGATGAGCCAACAATTATGCCATCAGCTGTTTGGTTAGGTGGAACGTGTTTCTTGATCATTGGTCCATGTGTGAGGCTTTTTGAATATCAGTATTTGAAACCTGCTAACACGTGACTTTATGTCAGATGCCTGTGTCTTACGTGGAGAAACGTGTGCAGTGGTTTGCAGAAAGTGCCATGTTGATTAGTGAAATGCTGTAGTGTTTTCTGAAATGCTGTAGTGTTTTCTGAAATGCTGTGGTGTCTTGCACTTCAGGGCCACCATACTGAACAGACTGATGCCTCTGCAGCAGTTCCTCTCCAGTTTTAGGGACCTGCAGAGATGATTGTCCCACGGGATATAGTTCCACAATTGAAACCTGAGTTTGCCTGCTGTTACGCTGACGTCCTCAAACCTCCTCAAACATTTTACTTTAAGTCAGCATGGGCCAGTAATCCACCAGTAGACGACATGAGATAAAGTATATGAAATGGAGAGGACTCTCAAAATCTCATAGACACTTTCACAAGCAAAACGCAGCAAATACTTCTCTCAAATATTTTCGGAATATCAAACCTCTGTGCCATGGTTACTCTATACTGTGGTATCAAATACACAGAGACCAGTGCTTGTAATGTGCAGTACGATGCTCAAGGTGTAACAGTTATTACATTTTATTGACTTGTTATTCTTTCAGGTACCTCTCTTGAAGCCCAGAATTTATCCCAGAATGCAGTGGACTGAGAGCAGGAAAACCATATTGGCCCATAGACTGAATATAAGAAGTGGGGGTGACTTTGAAGCCTTGTGTTTTGCAATTTAGCCATCGTCATCGATGTACCTGGAGTGAATTTTGACAAACAGTAGCAATGTGCATTCACAATTCAAGTGTTGAATAGGAGGCAAATTTTGGCCTGCAAAAAAAACATGCTTCACAATGGTACGTCCACACAGCAGCTTTTCAAACATCTTGAAAATCTTGGAGCTGGGCGTGTCTGAAATCTTGGGGATTTTTTGCGAGCAACGCGACCAACAACCAATCACATGAATCTCCCGCCCCCGACATACAAAGCAAAAAAAACAATGCAGTTCGGGGAAAAGCGAGGCAAAGTGACGTCATCCCCATTCAAAGTCAATGAGCAAAGAAGCGTTGGAAGGGGTGGAAGATTCGTCTAAAGCTGCTGTGTGGACGCACCGTAACGGCCCCTACACACGGCGGCGTGCGTTGTCGCTTGCCGGCGGGGGGGGCTGAAACTCGACCAACAACCAATCACATGAATCTCCCGCCCCACATGCACAAGCACGCAGTTTGATTGGCTAGAGCTTGCACTGGCATATGATTCTATTGGCTGACGCCTCCGTCGAGGCGTCAAAAGTAGAACATTGCTCTACTTTTGCAGCGAGCACCGCGAGAGAAGCTACGCTTTGCTCCCACAATGCAGTTCGGTGAATCGTGACGTCACCCCATTCAAAGTGAATGGGAAGAAGCGTTGAAGCGGCAACGCACGCCGCCGTGTGTAGGGGCCGTAAGTGTACTTATAACGTATAATGATGTCACTCAAAAATAATAATAACATTGCGTCTTTTCTTTGCAGGGAGAGTGTGTTCTTTCAAAACAATGGGCCTTCAGAAAAATTGGCATTGGCTTTCAGGAAACATGTTTTCGGACAAATGGGTCTATGGCTACAGTTGTTTTTTCTTACAGTTTCCCTTTTCTTACAGGGAAACTGTAAGATTGAAGTAACTCTCACCCAGTGTAACCTTTTTAGCCTGGCAGTTTTCTTTTACCCACCATCCTCTTCTTCAGTGGTGTTGCGTATCGCTCACCCTCTGAGCCTGTGTGTGTGTGTGTGTGTGTGTGTGTGTGTGTGTGTGTGTGAGTGTGTGTTGGTTCAGCCAGAGACCCTCCTGCTGATCTGTTACTCACTCTAAGCTGCGTTCACCAGCTGCTGTGTAAACACGGCTGACCAGACGCATGCAGTCAGTGAATCACTCCAGTTCTACAGCTCCAGCTTGGAAACTGACAAACATTTCTGCAGGCGGCTGGTGCTTTGGTTCCCTCTGTACAGGTTAAGAAGGTTAAGAAAAATAACGCATTTATAGAACCGGAAACATACCATATTTTACACTTGCAGCTGTGTACCTCAGCACACAAAAAAAATTCAGATATGATACATATCGTTTTTTTAAACGATACAATTCAGGTTCTGCAATCAACCTATCATCCATCATTAAACCAGTTATTGATGCCCAAGAGGAATTCAGGTATTGCAGCAGCATAATAACCTAAATTAATCACAGATAAATAAATAAAAGTCTTCTTAATTAAAATAATAAATCAGTACAAATGTTTAGCGGAATACTTTGCCATTTTCTGTGGGCTTGACTCAAAGGGACATGGGCACTGCATTTGCTCTGTTTCAAGACCAATACATATTTAAAAAAAAAATACGGCACTTGTATATGAATAAATAAATAAATAATCTGTGTGTTGAAGCAAACAAAAAGTAAAAACATTTGTGCGATTTCAGAATTCATTTATACACCACTGTCAATAATATGGACACAGCCAAACTTTAAGTCAGTGCAACAACGGCATAAAGCATAAGAAAGCCAGTTTATCATTTAAAAAAAAAAAATTACAATATTTTAGAAAACTATTATTTTGTTATAATTTGCCCTATAGCATTTTCACCATGGGTTTATTTTGGACTTGGTGGACCTATTTCTTCAGGACCACTATTTGTGTGTGTGTGTTCACATGCTGAAAGCTAACTGTACCCGATCTCTGTTTTGCAGGATCCTAAAGCAAATGAAGGCACATCAAACATAACATTGGCTGTCGCTGACGAGTAAGTTAACTAGATTGTATCATGTGCATCATTAGAGAGCTGTGTGTGTCAACTCTCAAGATTTAAACGCTGTTTCCTTTCTGGGTATTCAGTACCACATCTGTATATTTCCAGCAGAGCAAGATATACTTTTATCCCATGGAAAGCTGTCTGCAGGATTAAAGCAGTCATGAATTCCCTGACCACAGAACAAAAACTGCAAAACCATCTTTAGCATAATAAAACAAAAAGAATACAGGGATTGTTAAAATACTCATAGTGAATCGTGCCAGGAGCCGAGCAGCAGGGAAAACAGGCCCCGGACGTGAACCAAACAAGATACATTTCCATCTGACACATGTGTCCCTTCAACCCTACATAAAAGAAAGGTGTAAGTCAATGTGCATGACCTTGCATAAACACTTGCCATAAAAGTTAACACAGAGGATTTGAGTTGCCTCAGCTCCTTGATGTGGGCTCGCTGATGACCTGCACAGATCTGGCCCGTTTGGCAGCTGCTCCTATAGGGCTACTTCAAATCATCAGCCTCGGCAAGAATGACGCAGCTATTTCCGTGCAGGCAGGTTATAGGAAGAGGAATTCTCGCAAAGCCGTAAAAAGAGAAAACGGGATCTGGAAACTAGATTGGAACATATAAAGCAGTGCATTAATCTCTGCTGGAGGTTTTCCTTTTGTGCTCTCAGAGTGACGGTCGGCGATGACCTCTGCATATGTCTGGCTGGAAGTTTAATGAGCTGCCTCGACCCCTCGCCTACTCACTGCGGCTCTTTGGGTGAGTTTTGAGGAGTCGAGGCCAGTGGTGGAAGAAGTACTTAAGTTAAAGTACCAACACAACAATGGAAAAGTACTCTACTACAAGTAAAAGTATTCAAATGTAAACATAAGTATCATCAGCTTAATATACTTTAGAATCATTGGGCATAAATAAATACTTGACTGACCTTGACTGGTATATAATTACATGTTATATTGTTAATACTGCAGATATAAACAACATTTGAGAGTCAAATATATGTAATATATATTTATAGTATTTTTTTTTTTTTTATTCAATTTTTTAGAAATATGGTCATTATTTGACCTAAATTATAATAAAAACTGGCAACTATAAAAACCTATATCATGGCAACTATACACGTTTTTTTTTGTTAAGATAATTGTAAGGAGTACCATTTTTTGGCCAGCATGGTTGAACCACGATTTTAAAATGTCATGTCTGAAATGGCGCATATTAAATCATCAATTATAGATTAAAAAAAAATAAATGTAAATAAATACCGAACAATATTAATGTAAAAACTGTATGAGAATAAGAGTAAGAAGTGGGGAAAATATGACATACGAGTATAGGCCTACCTCAAAAATTATGCTTTGTTACTTTCCAACCCTGGTTGAGTCAGGCTGGTTGTGGCAAATCTATAAAGGATGTAGGGTGATGTGATCTACTGAACTAATCTTGTTCTCGGATACACAAGCCCTGAAGCTTTGAATAAATCAGAGGAGACTCCCCTCTGCCCTCCCCTTCTTTTCTTCTCTCAAGTATTTTTTGTTTCATCCTTTTTCTATTCTATGATCCCACATGTGCCCAATATATCACTTAGACTGTATCACCTTCTCCCTTTGTTTATCATCTCCTTGGATAACCATGTGGAATCCCCATCTCATCCCCTTTGCCTTGTCTCCAGGATTTCCAAACGTATTTTACAAGCCACCAGTTACTGAGCCTAATGGTTTGCAGCGGCAGCAGAGCTGGTAGCGCACATGATATCTTGAATGTAACAATCAAAGAGGCATGCAAGATTTCGGTATTTCCGCTGGCTTACAGATGTGCTGCTGGCTTCCAGCTCCAGAAGCTGTAATCTAAGTTGAAGACATGGAGGGAGAAGGGGAGAAAAAAAACTTCAAACAGGTGAAACATCTTATTGCCATGTGTTACTATCACAGATAAACACGATAAGAGAGAAAGTTTACAGTGTATCTGTAACCTCAGTACTGCCTGTAGTGCAGCGACGTGCAGTCAGGGGAGGCAGAGCCTCACCTGTCATACTCCAATGTAACGGAAAAACAACTAAAGACAAACTAAATAGTAATAATAATAAAATGTCTCCACTGATCAGTGTTGTAAATGTGATTTATGTATGATTCCAATCGCTTTTTATAGTCAAAATCAGCAAATTTGCCGAGCTCCGCTACAACTACGGGTAGCGATGAGAGGTGAGGCAGGGACGAGCTCTGCCTCTCGTAAGCCCAATTGGCTGGAGCGCGGGCACTAAGCGCGGGCACTTATTTTGTGAGCGCGCTCAAGCCAGTTACTGTGGGGTGAGGTGAGGCACAGATGAGCTCTGCCAAGTGATGGGAATTCCGGCTCTTCTTGGTGAGCCGGATCATTTGGCTCGGCTCACCAAGAAGAGCCGGCTCTTTCGGCTCCCAAACGGCTCTTCAGTTTACCACATATTATACCTTTTAATTAAATCAAATGTAGCCCTGTTTTGACTAATGATTTATATGTGTACACATATATCACTTACATTATTCAATACATCCTTTGTACTGAAATATTCAAAAGTAAAAATTACATGTTTAATATAAATGATTTTCTGTGGCCAATTGTTTTCATTGCATTTACAGACTCTCTGATACCACCCAATGAATGCATTGACTTGCTTGTAGAACCACCTACACAAAACAGATAGCAACACCTATAAAAACTATTTAAAAGAAAAGGGGCTACTGTATCGACCTATATAAAGTATATAAATATAGTTTTTTTATATAAAAAAATATAGACTATATAGACCAAAAAGATCCTGCATTTGAGCCATGCCTCATTTCGCTCTATTTGCTCTTTCCAGCGCTGTTTTTGCAGGGGCTGATTCTGTGAGCTGCAGCTGACCATGCTCCCTGCAGGAGAGGGGAGCGTGCTTTGAGATCAGCTGCTGGGCTGTCAGAAGAGGGGGAGAAAAAGAGATCTCCGTCCTCCGTGTTTTATTCTTACGGCGACACATATTCAGTTGCCAGTTACTTTGGCATTAGGGCAGGGATATCTAGATACTTTCCAAGGTTCACATAATGAATTGTGCTACTTTTAAAGCAAGCAACGATGTTTTCAAATCTGTAATCAAAAAGCTCCTCAAAAACACTATTGAAGCAGTTCCTGCCGTTGCTACGTTAGTTCAAACAGTAACAACGGACTACTTTTCTTAGCGGATGCATGTCAATTTAAATCAAAACAACTATTTTTTAAATCAATAAAATCATTTTTTAAATCCATAAAAGCATTTCAATTAATATTGGGAGTCATATCGTTACTTTGTTGAGAATGTGGCCGTGTAATAAGCGGGATAATGTGCACATTGCACATTGCATAATGCGCCTTCAAGCCGATCTAGATCCCTCCGCAAAAAAAGCCGGCTCGTTCGCGACCGACACATCACTAGCTCTGCCTCACCTCAGAATGCGTCACCCCACAGAAACTGGCTGGAAAGCGGGCCCTAAGCGCATGCCTGCACCATCTCACTGTATGTCACCAATGTAATGTTTGTAGATCCCTTTATTACATTTATCCTCGCCATCCATAGTCTCTAAATAACTTATTTCACGTATATATATATATATATATATATATGATATTTAGGCCCGCTGGTCTCATCATACAACGGCAATGAAAAAAGCACCAGGGGAGGCAGCCATAACCTCTGCCGCACTGAAGGGGGCACAAGTGAGCCCACAGGTTGTTGTTGCTACTGCTATTCTAGCAGGGACGGTAGACGCGAACAACAAACTAGACTTTTGAAACTAGAGGAAGATAAGGAGGACTTTTACAAAAAAGCAATAGAGATTGTTGTCCAGAAGGAAAGCATGGACTTCATCTTCAAGTCAAGGTAAGAGCATCATTGTAATGAAAATGGGATCTTACTAAGAAAGAACAATCCAATATTTAAATTGTGGGTAGGCCTATCCTTTTGTTGAACGGTCTGTTTAAAATGAATTGAAGCATCAGACTAAAAAAGCTTTTGAAAATAACCGAATATTTCGATTAAGGTCAAAATATAATATTTGTAAATCTGACTCTGAAAGAGTCAGTGCCTCACCAGCCATGAACCTCACCGCACGTCACTGCTGTAGTGGGATGTTATATGAGGAAAACAATCAAATCAAAGACACCTGTTAGGCTTCCTCACAACACCACTGATATATGATTATCAATATGTCACTAAGAAAATAAGTAATGTGCAACACAATGCTTTTGTACCAAGCAGCGGCAATAACTCTTCACAGAAAATGAAGTACCTAGAAATGTAAAGAAGCTACAATCAATATTTATCGCCTGCAACATCTACAATGGTTTTCACTTTAAGAGTCTGAGTGTGTTCGTTGACAGATTTGCTAACTACGTTAGTATTATTACAACCTATAAGATGGAGTCACCAAACATACAGGTGACAACAAAATTAGGGCTGGGTTTCCAGATGGGTGTGGTCGAGCAAGGTCTGCAGAATTAGGAGGTGGAAAAGGGTTCTATGGCCTGATGGCTGAAGTGAACAATGTGTCCGATAAAAAAGTGAAAGTGTTTTTCTTCTAAATCTGGTTAGCTAACATTTCTGTCTTTTTATTGACCAAAATACATTTTTCAGACTTGCAAAGATTTCTGAAGCCCCCTAGTGGTTGGGAGGTTCTCAGTTTTCCACTCTTGTTAAACATATGTTTTTAATATTAACTATACGTTATCCTCACACTGTGTTGATTTCTTTCATATGGATCTGCAGTATCTGAAAGTTACAAGACAGAAGTGGCATAGGGTTTTTATTATTTCATTTGAGTCACAATGAAGTAAATAATAATCTGGAGTTAAATCTAACAACGGCACTGTACATTTTGAAATTATGCCAAAATGTAGACTAAATCGAAATTCTCAGCCTTTTGGACTTTTAAAATATATATAAAATATTTGGTGGTGATTTCACAGTTGTGGCCCTTCCTTCCACATAAACAGACATCTCATTGGTTTACCATTGGGAAAGATCATTTTTTTTTACGTCAAACCCAAACATTCTATTTCAACCGGAAATACACCAAATTAAGAGAACCACATGTTCTTCAAAAAAGATTGTCTATCATGATTCCAGTTAAACTGTATGACTATGGCAAATACAGAAGGTCAACATAGAGTCAGGGAGTCTCGTTTTAAACAGACCTATTTTGGCCATTACAACTGATAAGCGAAAAGTACGCAAAACAAGATGTAAAGAAAACAAATAAAAACAGCATGGTGCATCATTTTTCAAGTAAAATATGGAAGAGGAAGTCATCTCACCTTTTTCCACAGCGGCTTGACAATCATCCAAGTGAAGAAATCGGTGTAGTAAAGATTAATCATTTCTGTCAGTAAATCATAGAGCTCAAAGGGATCTGGATGCGAGTTTGGCCTGATCTCAAATGCTCAGTGGAAACCTGAGGGGTCAGTTTGACTGTCTGCCAGCCCTGACAGATAAAAATGCTTTGTGCTTCCAACATCTCGTCTACATAAAGAGATCTTTCACTGCTCTATGAATCTTGAATCCTCTTCTCAAGAACCTTAAGTAAGTTACATTCTGTAGAGTAGAAAACAGTTTCCCAAAAACCTGAGCTAAAATGTTCTACTTTATATCAAAGGAAAACTAAAACAGCTTAAAGAATGAAATGGGACCATACAATAACCTTCTGGGTTTAAAAAAAATAACAAACAAGACCTAAAGGCCTATGGATCCTTTAAACAATTTATAATACACGTTGTTACAAGATAACGGACAAGCTGATTATTGAAAATGCATCATGAGGCGCATTCACACTGCGGTACTTTTCCCACAAAGGTTCATGCGAACTCAGTTCATGAGAACTCTTTTATCGCGTTCACACCAAAAAGAGCCGGTAATAAAATTAGTTCATGTGAACCTTTTTACCCGCTCGAAAGTCCCTGCTAGAGAGCAGGGACTTTCGAGGGGCTCTTTTGTGAGAAAAGAGCTATATTTCTGATTGGCTGGGCGGATTGCAAACCACGGCCCGTAAAACTCACAAAAAGTTCTTCTACTGAAACCAGTCCCCAACTCCGGGGACTTCCGGCCGGGGACTGTGGGCGGCAGTATACGCCGTGAAGTTGTTTGTAGCCTGCCAGTAAACCCAAAGCAGAAGAAGAAGAAGTGACGTCAGCGACTTCATTTGCCTAATCCTCCCCCAGGGACTTTTTCCGGTGTGAACGCGATCTGTACTTAGTTCATGCGAACTAAAGAGTTTGCATGAACTAAGTTCGCATGAACCTTTGTGGGAAAAGTACTGCGGTGTGAATGCGCCTATGGTCTAAAAGTCCATGATATATTTGTGGAATCACTGTCTTTTGAGACATGTTTTGTAAGTGCTTGTTTACATGTGTAATGCATGCTTGGTGTAATCTGTTCGACAGATGAGTCAGAATAAGAAGATAACAGCACCACAGGAGGTGAAGAAGGAGTCAAGGAAGAAGGAAAGGAAATCACACACCATTCTCTAAAAAAATATGGAGTGCTAATGGAAGCAGGAAACGCTTATTAATTTTAATACTTCACACGCAAATACTTCTGTACTCTCCCACCGGCTTGTGTTACTCTACACTCAGAAGACAAAAGCCAAGCGCTTCTCATGTTTCTGACCCCAGCAGACCTCTTTCTCTCTTCTGGTTGACTTTGCAGGGAGAGAAGTTTGGCTGTGATTGGGTAAAACTGCTCCCAGGGGAAGACTTCAGACATGACGCTGTACGATGAAGTAATGTGGATTCTTCTTGCGAGAATGAAGCCTCTCACCTTTGTGCACTTTTTTATTTTGCAGCTGACATCCTTCTTGTTTTGGGGAAAACGCAGAGTGGTGTTGTGTGCAGAATGATGAGCGGGACCCGTGTGGGGACTTTCCATGAATTTGGCTACTTTCTGACCTGTTTCCATGAAACAAGCATTTCTTGTTATGGTGGAAAAATTGATAAGCTTTGTGTTGGTATTTCAAACAGCAAGTGTCACATTAGATGGTGAGTGTGGCGCTGGTGCCACTAGAGCAGGTTGCTTGAATTTTCCATTTCCACTTAAAGCAACTGAAGAGTTAGGACTTATCTGTCCTTCCCAATCTGCCTCCCTTTGGTGAGCGTGTATGATCTCACGGGAGAAGTGTGTGGCTTATTGCCAATAGGTTGATTTTGGTGAAAATGTATAATATTTTATCGAAAAATAGTTTCCTGGTTTCCCTCTAATGTCCTTCAGCCGCTCCGCCTCGACTCAGTAAACGTAACGCTAACTGCTGCTAACAATGCTGCTACCTGCTGCTGACAGCCCAACCCAGTCTCATGGCATTTCGTGTTCACCAACACGATTTTTAATCTATTGATTCGTGTTCACCAACACGATTTTCCCCTTTTTTTCGTGTTGCACAGCACGATTTTAAAAGCAATGTATTTCTACTGGTAATGACGCTCATGGAAGCACGGCATTCGTTTGTGTCGGCTGCCCTTAAAGGCAATGTGAGCGTCCATTCTCATTGGATAACGGAGAATTGTACACCCGGAAGTAAGTATTCCCCTTATTGTCGATTGATTTTACAGTGATATCTGCACTACTCATCGACTAAAAAACACCAGATTATCCTTGTTTATTACACAACATTGATTGGTTTAAAAAAGGGGAAAATCGTGTTGGTGAACACGAATCAATAGATTAAAAATCGTGTTGGTGAACACAAAATGCCATGAGACTGGATTGGACAGCCAGTTAGGTGTTAGCTCAGTTAGCCTTGCTGCCAACTAGCTAGCTTATCTAGCTTGTTTGTCTTGTGTTGTTGCTCTATGTTTTGCTGCATGAGCAAAGACTCTCTAGTTTTTAATCTGCTTTGTACAGAAAACCACTTGAATTGTATTGGGATAGTGTATTGTTTGACAGGGAAGCAGAAACGTAATGCACTGTAGTTCGTATTTCCCTTCCCTTTGAGGAGGTTGTTGTGAATGGATGGGACCGTTTATTTGTCATGTAACTTTGGCACTTACGTAGTAGCCTAAATGGAACAGATACCACAATCTTTGCACAAACCTAACCAACTAGTTTTGTTGCCTAAAGTTGTATCCTGTAAGGACAGAAGTTTATTTTGAATTAACTATGCATATAACTAGTGTAAATTGACACCTGTTACTGGATGATCGTAGGAGTGCAATTACAATTAATAAATTGGTCGATCAGTCCTGGACTCCTTTGATGTTCTGTAGACTGTCAACATTGTCATGGTTTTGGATTTATGTTGTTTTAATTTTCCACCTTTTTATTTTCAAATGTTTTCCTCCTTGTGTCTTGTCTGGTCCTACTTCCTGTGTTTGCCTCCCTGTCTTTAGTTTCTCTGCTGTGTCTGATTGTCTGATTGTGTTCACCTGTTGCCCTTATGTTTCTGCCTCCCCTGCCCAGAGCGTCTTGTCCTGTGATTACCCTTCTGTGTATTTAGTCTTCCCCTGTGCTCCATGTCTGTTCGTCGTCTTTCCATGTCCATACTACCTTGTCTCTTCATGTCCTTGTTCCCTGCCTCACCTATGCTCATCTTTGCTAGTCCATGGGTGTTTCTCAATCGTGAGGATGCTGGCTTGGTAGTCGCATACTTCCAAGTCACTTCCTTCAGAAACGAAGCAAGTATGCTTCCAAGCCACGGCTTCGGAAAACGAAGAAGAATGGAACAGGCAAACAAGTGTGCCACTCTCTCTAACGGTTTCAACATAAACTGTACCGAAAAATAAATACCTGACTATCTCTATCTAATTATAAACTTGCTTTACTTTCACGGAACACATTTTTGGTGATAACAAATGTAACAAAGTAACATATTTACCAACACATGTTCTACGCCACTACATACTTACATTTAAATGTGTGCTGCGTCGGTTCAGCAATTCTCCGCAAGGTTTTTTTAAATTGGTCCGTGCGCAAAGCATTGTGGGGATTTTAAGGACGCGAAGTCTACCCATGTGCAGCATCGAAATTTCCCCCAAACCAAGGACGCGGCCTCGGTGGAATTCCAAGTATGCTGGAGATTGGAACAGTTATTTGGCGGCACTCAATGACGTAGCATCCTTGAAATATTGGCTTGGAAGCCAGAATCCTCGAGATTGAGAAACGGCCCATGTCTCCTGCCTGTTCCCGCCTGTACGTTTGTTCCTGTCGGTCATGCTAACTCAACCAAATCCCAGAATCAGAAAGGTGATTCTAATTCAAACATCCGTAAGTGGCTCTACTTTGCTTGCAGTAAATGATTGGATGCTTCAACATATGCTGAAATCATTCGTGTTGACTTCCAGAGCTGAATCAAAGAGATGCTGACAGTCCTCATATAACTTAATCCTGAGCAGGAGGAGGAAATCAAACCGCTCTGTGGTTTTGAGAGCAATTTGTAGAGTAGTGACCCAACCTGGTCAAGTGTAACTGAGAAGGCCATGTCTGGTAACCCCAGGTGCAACAGAGGCGTTAAGTGAAGTAAGGAAATAAGCAATAACTAGGGGAGTGTGTGTGTGTGTGTCAGGGTCGATAAGTGTCTCGCTGCGGCAGCGGCCAGCTGGAAATACAGAGCAGCTCCAAACTCAAACTCAGTTTTACATGCAGCAAGTTGAGGAGGAGGATAACCTGTAGAAGATCTTGTTTTTATTGCATTTCATTTTTATATAAGTTTTGGCAATGATGGAGGAATTATTCAGATTGCTCTTACCACATTGCAGATACTGAAGATGCATACAATGTTACTTAAAGGAACCACAAAATGGGCAATTTTTGAAAAAAAGGCAATAAGTTTGCAAAAAACGAGGTTTGAAGTTATTGAAATGTGCCTCTTGAATCTTTACTTAAAGGTGACCTATCATGCTATATTTAAATGATATAGTGTATGACCATACCTATATAAGGTATATTTATACATTTTATTTTTCAAAATACCAAACAGATCATTTTTTAGCCATGCCTCGTTTCGCTCATTTTCGCTCTATTGCAAACCTGTCTTTGAAAATTCTGAGCAGCAGCTGACCACGCCCCCCTGCAGAAGAGCCGACGAGAGTCACGTTACCATGCTTGCTGTGATTACGAGTGTGGAATAAACATGTCCTCTCAGAGCAATGCATGTGTTCAAGCATATTATAGATTTGATCCAGAAACTGACCCTGAAGCAGCGGAGGTTTTGGTGGAGGCGCAAACATCTCGGTTGCAGCAGGACGTTTCTGAATGGTTAGTTGACAAGCTGTTGTCCCGATTTATTTTTACTCTGTTTGTTACGATGAAGGCTAATTAGCAAGAATGCAATGTGTACAGTTTAGTAACGCAAAAACAGCGATATATATTTATAAAGGGAGACGTTCATATTTTCAGCATATATACAATGGACTCATTGCGTTGACACACCTCAGTTGTCAGCATTATGTGTTTCATGTGTTTTTAAAAGCTCAGTTATTTACTTCTTTCTACAGGTGTACATGTGCAAATTGCGCCACGATGCCTTCTGCACCGGAGAATGTGTGCTGCATGGAGATACCACAGGTAACATTTTTGATAGCTTCACTAAGTTGTCTGTTTAGAGAATACATTTTTCACATGTCATTCAATATATGTTTATCACACTAGGTGTCAAGACGGATGCAGGAACTTGAGGACTCTGTAACCTGTGTGGTGGAACATCCTGGATTGGAGCCTGTGTGCCTGAATGTGTTCTCCCTGCAGAACGCATTGAATATTTACAGAGCTGAACATGGTGTACTACAGTTGAGGCAAATAGAGCAGTGAGTGGTTTGTTTTGACTGAAATTGTAATACGAATGCTAATATTGTTCATGGAAATAAATACTGGTGTATATGGCTTTATGCAATCTTTCATTCTGTCATTGTACTATTATATACTACACAGCAATGGCAAAACACACCCATGTGTACGACAAAAAAAGTCCACACACAACCTTATGCTTTTGAAATCAGAATATTCTTTACCCATCCAAACATGAATAATCACGACACATTCGATATCAACTCGGAACTTTATTGTCAAAATGAACGGTTCTTTGAACCCATAAAAAAAAACTAAATGTACTTCTATTTGTATAAATGACACTAAATATTTTTTTTATGATTCCAGGCGTCACAGGTATCTAGCCTACAGAAGCTTTGTGAGCTGGTGCTGGGGCTTCCTTGGACGCAGGATCAGAGTGGTGATTCCGGCCTGCGTTGTCCTCAGGATTCGCAGGGAGTTTCCTGATCCGCGAAATGTCTATGTTGGGTTCAGACAGCAGCCAAATTGAACCTTGTAGCATACCCGGCGATGACCTCCTCCCTGTCAGGTCGCTCATAATGGGAACACAGGTCCTCTGGGATGGGTATCTTCAGAAGCTCCTGTGTGAATGGTGCCGGGTCCACAAAGACTTGGTCGAAGATGAGGTCCATCAAGTTGGCCACGTAGCCTGTGCAATGTTAACAAAAGCACAAAAAAAAAAATGTGGTTTAGATTAGAATATGCATGTAAAAAACTGAAAGTTCTTTCTAATTTTTTTATTTTATATATTTGTAAATAGGTGTATAATAAATATTTTAAACACTTACGGAATGTGGGGTCAGTCTTTACTGGTTTTGCTCTGCATTCTCCCTTCCTGGCCTTTGGGAACTGCAGTTTATACAGAGGGTTTCCAGTGGATGTAGTGGCCTGTGCACGCTCAGCATTTTCATTGTAGTGCAGGGCTGCCAGGTACAGTCTTTAATTTCCGCCATGAGAAAAAAAAATGTAAATAATAGCAAAGGATGTACAAATTGTCACTAATTAGTAAGTAACTATTGTTTATTTTACCTGCACAACATTCCAAGAAATGGAAACACAACATTCTTTGGAGCAAAGCGCAGGATGACGGCATGGAATGACTCCAAAGATGAAGTCTGGTGGTGGGGGCTGAGTTTGGCCACAGCTTTCAAAATCCTCTTGGTTGAGAGAATTGTCTCCAGCTTGTGAAAGGCCGGCGTTCCTAAGAATTTGAAAATCAAAGTCATATTTGAATTGTCATCCTTTATAGATTGTGTCTGACAACATCCTGTATTCAATAGTTGTCCCTTACAAATATTTATAGAGGAGTAATGTAATATGGTTTATGAACAACATACCTGCAGCCATCCATTGGTATTGCGCAATGCGCAGTGGATGAAGGCACTTAGGGAACAGGGGGTCATCATGAGAGTGGATATCCTGCACGTGGTTCAGGATGGAAGTCCATTTGGCCACTCTCTCAGGCCCGGTGGTGGAGGTTGCTGCAGTCCAGTATATGTGGTTTCTTATACTCTTCACCCACCCTCGAAGTTTTTCGCAGTCCTTCTTTTTTGCAGCCTTCTCCAGTTGCTTAGAAATCCCTAATAAATACATTTAACATGTAGTTAATATACATACAAGTTTACTCAAAATATTAGTATACTGATGTGATTGGAGGAAGCCGGGTTTGTGTCTAAATAAAATAATGATTGTATTTACAATTGATTTATTTACATAGAAATTAATATAAAGAAAAATACCTTTTTCTATGTGCCAAACATAGACTTCTTTTCAGGCCCTCTAACTCCATGTGGTAGCTTCCACCAACCTCATTGCTCTGTTAAGACACATACAAATAACTATTGATACACACATTTTAAATATAATGTGCAAACAGTGTTAAAGAAAAAAAACATTGATATTTCATTTCACCCCACTTACCTGAACCAACTGGAGGTCAACGACATTGTTGTTCTTCAGGTCCATCATAGTGTAGCTTCCGAACTTTGCAGAGTGGCCTGTGAAAATATGTTTTACAGTAATTACTTTTCTCTGCGGATGGTGAATTAGTATTTTTGCTTGTAGTGTTTAGCATATGTTTTTCAGGAACCATGAATTTAACAATTCACACATAGTGAAACCCCTTTCTGAAATGTAAAATTTGAATTATATAAAAAATACATACCTGGAGAGTCAGCCCTCATATCACCACCAACTATCACTTTCTCCTCTGCATGGAGCTTCTGTAGCATGCCTTCCTGTGATTTTTGCCAGTAAGAAACAATCGCTGGCTCAATGAACATCCTGGCATGCCTTCGGAAGGTGTTGTATTTGCACAGCTGCATATTCATTGCTTTGAAGACCTAATGGTTGAAAGAAAACAGCAAGAATACATTTTAATCTCAAAGATCAGCTGTAGATTTGTTGACGAGTCGTTGAGGAGAACCTGGAAAGTGCAAATGAGCTGCCCTTGTTTTTAAACAGCTGAACATGTCATTAGGGGTGCTTACTCTACAGTGCCCCTTTCACATCTCTTCTCTTTCTCCACCCTCCCAAAAGAGCTTTACATATTAGCATGGGTCGTTACATAACAGTGCCCTATTCCCACTCTTGTTACCTTGTCCTATCTTATTCAACAACAACATTTGCATTTTCAAACATTGGCAAAACAATCTTCTGCAGTTAATTTACCTTTGAAAGTTTGTAGAAAGATGCTCCGTTGACATATGTTGCAACTGATAGCTGCAGGTTTCCAACTGGAGTACTCCCAAGAACAGGCTGGCTATTCCAGTTTCTTGTAAACTGACAATGGGGGCACAGCTGCTGCACTGATATGAATGTACCGATCCTTCTGGTTTGTACATCACACACACGCTTGCACACAGGACATGATTCAAAAAGCTCCATGAGGCAGGTCTCATACACGATGTATGTGTTGATCGTCTGGGGGGGGTTTTGTTCTTGACCACTAAAACAAAAAAATAGAAGTTACGATCCATCACACAGATTGTTGCTTTAGAGATCTTTTGTGTTTCCCTATTATCAATGTTTGAATTATATACAGCAAAAAATACAATACATAGACAAACTCACACATAGTGATATTTCAGTAACTTACGACATGGCTGTTGTTTCTGTAGCATTTGTTATGTATTCTGCTGGATCATAAGTTGCATCCTGGCCTTCGGAAATCACCAAAGAAGAGCTTCCCTCAAATGGATCTTCGTATTCCTCTTCAAGGTCTACACGGGCCCTCTTTGGTGGTCTCTTTATGGGGGTGGATGTTGAAAAGGGCACTGGCACTTCCAACGGAAGTGTTTCCACACCAACGCTTCTGCAGGGAATTTTAGCCTGGACAGCTGTAACATAATTGTATTTGACATTAAAAACAAAAGAAAAGATAAAACAAAAATATTTTTACAACAATTAGTAGCACACAAATTAAAGGCTACAACATCAGAATGTCAAGATGTATCCAAAGAACATTTGAAAAACGTGATTCTAACCTGTACTTCGATGTGAACCAAGAGTCCTCGAGGATAGTTGTGTACGAACAGTCCGGTACTTGGGTGGGTCAGTCTGACATGCAGAATCTATCATCACAGGTGATCTGCTGGTAGCATGTGAGGTGCTGGCCTGTAAAGAAGAAAACATAGTTAGAACAAAATCATCTCAACTTAGTATTCAGGATGAGAAAATACTATTTGGATAAATATAGTCTGAAATCCCAAAAGATGGGGCTTAAAACTATCTATTTAGCAAAGGTCTTTGCTTAGCCTTTTCCAATCTGAGTTAGTTTTGAACCGTAACGTGCATGCTGTGTTTCTGACTCAATACAGATGATGTGTTGGAGGGCCTGAGCTCAGCAGACTGACTGTAATGAGTGCTAGCTGCTAATTAGCCTGTTGCTAGAGGTTAGGCCTCGTCAACAACAACATACCAGGGCTTTCACTCCATTTTACTCGTGGTGTGTGTCCCCTCGCATACATACAGTGTTGTAACACACCTCCATTTATATTCATGTGCGCAAACAAGTAAACACACAAAAGCTTTTACATATAACGCTGCAAAAAACGGCATGTCTCATTAGCTTAGCGTAGCTTAGCTTACAGGTCGATGATATCTGATCGTTCTTACAGACTACAATCACAAAAGCTTTTACATAACGCTGGAACAAACGGCACTTACCTCCAGAAGATTACGTTTGTTATTATAACTTACTCAATATGATTTTAGAGGATACAAAATACTAATAAATAGGAGAATAAATACTTGTGTTATCAGCTAGGGTGTGGCTTTACAGCCTTCACACAGATCGCCATTACGGCAGTCTGAACATGTTCGCAAATGCCTGATAATTAAAATAAAAGACAAAGCAAAGACTGCGGAGCGTACAAAATAAAATGTTACAAGAACATATAAACACCTAACCGATTACTAGTTGGGGTTGAGGCGACATTGATACGGCTAAGCTACATGCTACATACTACAAGCAAGAGATAGCTTTATCAGGAAAAACACCGCTAAATAAAAACTTACAGCTTCAGAATTGGATGTGTCCTCACTGGCCTGGTCCCGGATGGTTGGTATTGATCCCGGGTGTAGCATTAGTTTGGAGGCATATCCGTGTTGGACTTGAGAGAAGTTCATAAACATGTCCGTCGTAAAATGTTTGGAACACACAAACAGAAATCTGCCGGGGTCTTCTGGCACATGTCCCTTGAAAATGAAGTCTAACCACAGATTCTTTTCTTTTTCCACTGATGGCATTGCATGCAGTCCCCTGTCCCGAGTCTTGCAGCCAACAACAGCACAACGTTTAACTGGCTTAGACATCCTAGCAAGAGCAGGCAAAAACACAGATGTGACTGGGGTAGCTGCCGATAGCCTATATGCGAATGAGAGGTTTGGCAATGCACGTGGCCGTGGCTCATTCCCCTGATAGGCGGAGAGTTGACCAATAAGCGGAGTACGTCTTTGTGACGTAGAAAAGTGTCGGAATGTGGATCCATTTTTTTCAGATCCGTTGCAGCCCCTTTTTTAGAGATTTGGCGAAGGAGGAAAATAGAGAGGGTTGTGTTTTCTGACACTTGGTGAGTTCCCTGGAACACCGGGGACACATAATCATGTATAAAAGACGTACAAAGGTGCATTTTGCATGATAGGTGCCCTTTAATGTTTTCACGTGGTTTTCCCAGATTGAGCTGGACCGAATGATAATGGTGCTCCGATCGGAGGCTCCAATGAATTGTTCAGTGTAAAGTTACAGAACATGCAACGGCAGGGGCGGACTGGCCATTGGGAATACCGGGAGTTTTCCCGGTGGGCCGTTACCGAAGTGGACCGGTCGGACAATTCACTAGCACCCCCCCCCCAACAACCCCATGTTTTCACATGTAAAACATACAGTATATTTTAATATGAACATGTGTATAGTTTCAAACTGGTGAAAAAATAAAGTATAGTATAGTAACTAGTGGTGCACGATAATT
Source organism: Harpagifer antarcticus (assembly GCA_902827135.1). NCBI lineage: Eukaryota > Metazoa > Chordata > Actinopteri > Perciformes > Harpagiferidae > Harpagifer > Harpagifer antarcticus. The sequence continues at coordinate 1,387,478 of CADEHL010001172.1, read as the reverse complement.
ATCGGCCCGATAATTATCGGTCCGATAATTATCGGTCCGATATTAGGAATTATGACGTCATCCCGATAAACCCGATAAAAGTATTAATAGCCCCGATAATATACAATATATTTTTTGGGTAAAAAAAAAGGAAAAAATACTGCGGTGTGGGTGGATTGGGATGAGGAGCGCTTGTTTTTCACTCGGCTCCTCCCGTTTTGCCAGTACTGTGGTATTAGTGGTTTAGGAAGAGGGGAGTTGTATTAACAAATGCAGAAGTTCCACGACGAGGGAAAAAGGCAACGAGCTATACTGTAATACTTCCAACCTGATTAGTCACCTGGAACATCGCCATCGCTACGATGGTGTGTTAAAAGCGTACGAAGACGCCTGCGCTGCTAAACTAGCGGCGAATCCAAAACCAGCTGCAAAGGCACCGGGGCTTTTACCTATCGACGGGGCTTTTGAAAAAGGCAAGAAGTTTGCCAGAGTAATGCCAGGTAATAGATGTTTCCATTTCTTAATATGGACCACTCATTGTTCACTCATTGTTCAGGGAAACACATTGTCATTGACTGATTGACTCAATTATATTTATTTGGGAAAATAAATATGGTCACTTTGAAGAGTCAAAACTGTTCTTGGCTTTGTTTTGTTCATAGTAGTAATGCTCATGTCATTTGCTCACTACTAGTCTTTTGTTTACCACCAGGTGTGCAAAAACTACAGGTACATTTAATATATATATATATATTATATTATTATCGGTTATCGGTATCGGTCTTGAGAAGCAGGAAGTTATCGGTATCGGTTTCAAAAAACCAATATCGTGCATCCCTAATAGTAACTATGTCATGACTTGGTGAAAACATGCAGACGAACACTTTATTCCCTACTTCCCAAGTTTTAATGATGTGTGATGCTCATTTGTTGTTAACACTCTTACACTCTTATATCCTAAAGCACAACTCTGACCTCACAATGCTTTCCTGAGAAATGTTTTTGAAGACAGAGTCGAGTCTCCAAAGGCAACTGTAACACTTTGCTCCCTGGATCTGCTGTAATGAAAAACCTCAAGCTCTTTTTGATCTAAAAAAGCTGCTCCAGTAAAATATTCACTTTTGTTAAGATCGGCAAATTGCCTCAAAAAGATGATGAGCAATTGGAATATGAGCCCCATTCTGCAAAAGTACAATATTAAACTTTTATTAGCCAAAAGCGTTTAATGACTTCCTACGTGGTGCAACCATAGTAACAGATTAACTCAATATGAAGATACCTTTCATGACCATTGATGTCATTTTGCAGTAACTCAAACCACATATAAAGTTTTTACATAAAAGGATACAACACAAGATTTGCACAGATCTCTTTATCCAGAGTCGTACCATGTAAGGAATCCCTGAGTGGTTCCAATGAAGTTTGTTCTTTTTTAAAGATGGTGGTTATAACTGCATATCCAATCCAGATATAGACCTTTAACTGTCGACGTGATCACGTTTTTTATAAGCTTCACAAGGCTGGCAAATGTTACCATGGTGGTATTTTTCAGTGCATCTTATAATCATCAAACAACAGGGGATAAAATGTATTGTATATTGTCGCCAAATATTTTTTTTACTTGCTGTTAATAAAGATTAAATGCAACTAAAGGGGTGGGATAGAAAGAGAGGTGTTGAGTCTATAATGAATAACTAATACAACCTTCCACATCTGCCGTACATAAAGATGTACTCTAATTGGTTAGCTGGATGGCTCTGTTGTGACTGTTCAACCACTTAGAAATGTTCCGTAAACATGCAAGAGTTTTTTCATGTACATGTAAACATTCCTAGTTTACATTCCACCACTGCCATCTATGTAGGATTGACCGGTGTTCCCTGAACAGTGTGCAGAAAAAACTTAACCCAGCAATAAAAAAGAAAAATGAAAATGAGGACTTCCAGTTTCAAGTGATGTCACCAGGGTATTAGTAGTCACATGAAACTTTTTAAGATGTATGAGAAAGAAAGGTTGCCCCCTGCAGATGGGAAAAACATAGGAAGCAATTAAAAGCTTTGAGGACGTCCGTAACACAAAAGCTTCTCCCCCGACACTTCAGTAGCAGGAGGAGGCCTGCTAAACAGATTCTCTTTCTTCAGCTTCTGTTACAATAGAGACCTCCACCCCAACCCTCACCCCGCCCTGCTTAACGGACGGCTATTTATTTGCTTACACAGCTTTCCAAATGAGCCCTTTAAAGGTCAATAA